>SNQJ01S0006933.1:96622-171692 GCA_010110895.2 Picea sitchensis | reverse complement strand
ATGAAATGTTTTCTGGTGGGCCCCTTATCTCTACATGGCATGAATCCATTAGTTCTGAATCCCACCACCTCCCACAGTCTGACATACCCTGTCACCCTATGATGTCATTTTCCATGTTCTCCCCTAAGGATCATATCTCATTACTCTGTCAGTCCTCTCACCCTATTACAAGTCCCTTCACCATGGTCAAGTCCCAATCAATACCCACCACATCCCCCAACCGTATTCTTTAGCCATTGCCACCTGCCATCTCACACTCTAAACGACCCATTAGCCATTTATTACTGGCTAACTTATCCATTAACCTTCCGACTTGTCTCCCGCACCCAAGGGGTATCTGTTTTCTCAAAAATACCTTCACCCTTCATTCCCTCATCATTTACCTTATCGCCGCACTAAAGAATTTTTCCCCATTTTCCTCTCTGTTACAGTCAGTCGCCAAAAGCCGCAGTCATCTCCGCTAACCTTTTGTTTTACTTGCAGGTATTGTTACAGTGATGGTGCCAAAATCAAAGAAAACAGAGGACAACAAAAATCCTTTCCTCCCGCCTCCTGTCGATCTCGACAGGGTCCCTTTGGCCGACAAAGACCATTTAATCGCAAAAACTAGATGTGAATTCGATTTCGCTGATTTACAGTCATGGCTAAAGGAAGTTTTCTTGGACCAAAGTGATGAAATTGGGCTCTAGGAGTCAAAACTTCCCCTGTATCATTTCCCTCAGGTTCACCATTTCCCCGAATTCACCCTCAAATGCCAAGCCCATTACATCCTCGACCAGAGAGCCATAGTGTCCTCATCAGGAGAAATTATTTGCCTCATTACACCTAAAACCATCGATCAGATGATGCAGATATCCACAGTTGAATCCGCCTCACCTTTCAACCTTGAAATCATCACGGAACTTTACCAGAAATTATCATTCCCCCAAAGAGCTCATATTTTTGAACTTTTTCTCCCACAGGCTGCTCAGCTCCAAACTAAAAATCCCCTGTATCCTTCATCCCTATTCTCAGTGAAGGGAAATCAGGTCATCTTGTCACTCTGCGCCTTACTTGGGTATTTTTAGGATCAATGGGTGGATGAACCCATATTGGGTTTTCTATCCATTTTCTCCACATATGAGAGACCCACCACTCAGTTCGACTAAAACACCTTCCTGGTAGACAACATTCATGAGAAATTCTCAAATTCTTCCATAGAAGGCATGATCTGGTATTCCTCAATATTGGCTTACATTTTCATATTCTTTGAAGCAAACAAATTCTCCTTTTCGATGCAGAAGATGGAAAACGATGGGAGGCCAGAGGTGGTGACAACATGGACTTCGCTGCTCAGACGCAACTTTATAGAATTTAGCTTCAAACAATTTATCGAGTAGTTCTACCATCCCGTGGTGAGCATGCTCAGTGGCAAACCTGAGTTGAGAATAAATGAGAAAATTCAGATGATCTTACACCTTTCAGACCTTGCAAAAATGGGAGACTGGTACCTGTACCAAGACCACATAGAGATCAGAGTGTATGGGTGTGAATTGGCTCCATACAAGTTACCCAAGTATCTTCCCGTGAGGATATTTTCCCTAGAGTACATAAGGTAGATGATCAACTCAGACGACATACATTTTGTGTCTCTGGAAAAGAAGCAACAACTTAAGATCAAAGGGAAAATAGGATCATTCATCTACAATAGTCGAGGCGCTGGGGAGGAAGCAGATAGACTATTAAAGGAGATGAAGTTTTTTGTTAGCTTCATATGGTATTATGAACCCTACAGGATAATTTCAGAGATGAGGAATAAAAATAACAATATCCCATATGTTCATACATCCAGGCCTGATATAGAGAAGTTCACCAACTAGACAGAATGGGATCCAAACACTCTGGTTGAGACATAACAGCAGGACCTTTCGGTCACTATCTCATAGAAAAATACACCACAGGTTCCAAAGGAGAAAAGGCCCAGGAAGGAAAATTCACCTTCCATCACTAAAGTATCGTCTGAAGAGTTCCAATTACACACCAAGAGGCCAAAAACCAGTCAGGCACCTAACATGGATGGTGAAAAGGGAATTCAATCCACTATAACTATGGAGATTGATCGGTTGCTCCTTAGTACAAGCAGGAAACAAATCATGACCATAGTGTTGGCCAAGAAGCCTACACATACTCCACCAGTCAACCAGCCGAGCAAAACATGACCAAAACTGAGTATTTTTGAGAAGTATGATCTGATCAAAAAGAAAAATCAGACACTGAACAACAACACGCATTCTCATTTCTGGAAGCAAACATCCACTGCATAACACAGACTATTGTCTGCATTCAACACTAAGAAGGGTAGAATGCACATGGCGTTTCTGCAAGCACAGGTGCCAGACCCGAAAGTAATCACCGATTACAAAAGGGAAACATTCGAATTTTAGACTAAAGATGTGCATCCAACTGATCAAATGGATCTGCACAGGCAAACTAGAGAAATGGTTTTCTCCACATTGGCACATGCTTCTACTGCTTCCTCCAAGTTATAGGTATCTCTGAGCAATGTCCAGACACAACTAAAGTTAGAAAAAATATCATCATTTTCAAAGGATAACAGGATTAACATGTTGGAAGAACTGGTCCTCAAGATCGGATATGATCCCTCGAATGTGAAAGCAGTCCAGGAGATGATCAAAAAGAAAAATGTCAATATAGCATCTCTAAAGAAACAATTGAAACTTCCACCAACAGAAGATTCACAGGCAAAGGAAATAGCGAAGTCTGAAGGGGAAAAGGATGAGATGCTCGATCTGATCATGGAGAAGAATGCATAGTCGAAGGAAATGGAAGCGGAATTGGAAAAAATAGTGAAAGAGAAGGAACCGTCAAAGCCCATGGAAGTAATTCCACTGAGCATAGTTCCACTCATAGGAGTGAGCACAACGTCTGTAGTAGAAATTCCCTCGGCAACTCCACTAACAAATCTGGAGAAAACAATTGAACTGGATAAATCCATGGAAGAGATGCATTTGCAAGAGACAAAGATTAGCAGACTTATAAAGGAGATTGAGAACCTTCAGGAACTCAAATATTCCTTTTAAACCAGCTACTCCAACTAGAAACAAAATTCAGAAAAGATTAAAGAGGAATTGCAACAGCTTCAAAATAAAATAGTGGTGGGAAAAACACTTGTTGAGGTCAAAGAAAGTGTCTGGATGGATATCACCAAGTCCATGAATGAAAAATGGTTGATGATACAAATCATGTTTGAGCAAAACAAGTTGGTGCAAAGAAGTCGGTAGGCTATCGAAAAGATAAGAGCAGAAATGGGAGAGATGCCCACAAAAGCTGCTGAGATCATCAAATTTTTGAATTCCAAAACCTGAGAGGAGCTAGAGAATTTGAAGATTGAAGATAGGAAAGAGACCATCCTTGAGGTCAAGAGGGTCCTGACCAAGAGAGGACTGATGCTACAGCCGAAGGAGAAGGTCCAGACCATGGACGTGGGAGTGCAAAGATTTTTCAGCAAGATCGAAGCTCTACAGAAGAAAGGCCTTCCTGGTTTAAGAGTTATAAATGACAAGTTAATGATGCTTGTTGATTACAAAAAGAAACTATCCACTGTGGCTAAGGATAGCTCAAAATTCTCAGGAATACAAGGTAGTATCACGAGAAAGGCATTCTTAGATGC
The DNA here is from genome assembly GCA_010110895.2 of Picea sitchensis. Taxonomy (NCBI): domain Eukaryota; kingdom Viridiplantae; phylum Streptophyta; class Pinopsida; order Pinales; family Pinaceae; genus Picea; species Picea sitchensis. The sequence goes on along the minus strand of SNQJ01S0006933.1, from coordinate 168,022 downwards.
TTTGCAGTTAGACATCAATATACAACATGAGATCTGATACATCTTCATTATCAAGCCAACTTTTTCTAAGTACATGGAGATGGATGAAGTATACTGAAGATTGATCAAAGTCAACGTTCCCAGTAACATTCGATGGGAAGAGTTATGCAGTCTGATCGAGTAGATGATGAGTTGTCCAAACCTAGTCATCTATCCAGTCAGACAAAGTCATGCAGAGGCCTCACCAATGATTCACCCCAGAAATCAGCATGAATTTTCAACACATCATCAAAAAGTTTCCTAAATTTTTGTATCTTGTTAAGTTAGTTAACTAAATTTAGATTTTCCACATCCTGATCTTTAATGAAAATATCGTATGTAATTTTGATTATAAATACTTCAAACTTTGAAGTACTGAGGGTTGATGTTTATGCCCTGCAAGCTACAAAGACTGTAATTTTTACCAAGAGATCTTCCAGTAATATAAATAGACGTTTCACAGGATTCTCGCGTGTTATTCATTGGTGATGTTTTATTTTCTATGTTAAATGTCCTTCTTGCTCAGTTGTCATATTGTTTTCTAATCTAATCTTTTAAAAGTAACGCATGTTGTAGGATTTATCGTTGAATACCCTGTTTCGTCTTTGAAAGATCTTTATGTTTATCTTTCTGATATTACAGTGAATAAATTCTTAAATGCTTCTTTACTTTAATTGATATTCTCATCTCTTCTGCTATTCATCACTTTAATGCTAAGGAATCCAACGAATGCATTATCTTTCCCTATGAAAGAATCTTTTGTTTTTGGTTTAGATTTCTATCTCTATAATACAGGCCCCATAGCCCAACAGAGGCGTGAAACCTTTTCAGCCAACTCAACAAAAACAACAAACCTTTTCAATATTTTTTTTATTTTATATAACTAGCCTAATATCTTAAAGTTAAAATATAGCTAAATCATACAGAGAGATCCCTCTCTGAAGTTGGTAGGGCTAGATTCCAGTTTCGAAGTGGTTGGATAAAGTTACCCCTCATAAATTTCTTCTACCCTGACAACCTCTGGGAATTTACAAAGCGTTAACAGATTCTTTCTAAGGTATGTTATTTACAAGTCATCTCACGATTTTTTCAATAACGTTTTTTATAGAATGATTCAGGTTGTGAAATCGGGAGGTCGTTGAGGAAATATATCCACGTAGTTGTGATAAAACATTAAGCTTGTGGGTCATTTTATTTTTGTATTTGCACACCGTCGAAAATAGGGTTTGTGGCTAGTTCTGAAACTAGTCTAAAAAAAGTGTTTCGGGTAAAAACATCATAGGTTATTCATAACAGATCCACATTTAGTAAGACCAAATGTATTGGTTAGATTACTGTCTGTAGAATTTTTTGTACAATTTTCAGATCCATACAACAAATATTCCATGCGGGGAACGCTCTACAATTTTTCTCTCTAGAATAAGCCAGAATTCAATAAGGTATGCCATTTTTTCTATAACTCCTTTTCTGGGAGGCTCCAAGAAGTGAAACCTCGATAAATTGCAGACAAGATACTAAAGAAAATTGTGTACTATTTTTATACCTTTATTCATTACATTTTCATAGTTATGATTATTGCAAGTTAGGGTTTTTGACTAATCCAAAACTAGTCATGTGAGACTAAAGTAAAGTTTGATGAAAATGTTATTCTCTTGTTGTTAAAGTTAATGAAGGTTTGCAGGTATGTGATAATATACACCGGGTTTATTATAGAGTTACAAAACATATTTGGATGACGAAATTGATGAGGTATTTTTTTTTAGGTGCATGTTGAGTACATGGTTGAGACAAGTAATTGATGAGTTGGCACATACATGAGGTGTATAGTTGATGATGTTGCTACATCTTGATGAGTCATAATTGATGAGTAGTTGATACAAGATTGGTACATACTTGATACATGGTTGGAGGGACTTTTTTGTAGTATTATTGACACATGGTTTATCGATGATGTAGCATACTTGTATTGGTATATTATTAGAATCACATATTGATCTTGGTGATGATTATGAGTTGTTGTGTTATGCTTGGTTGATGTACATATTTGAGAGTTCTCTTGGTGATTTATCTTGGTCAGTAGATATGATTTGATTGATAATATTGATGAGATAGGTTGTTGTGATAGTTTGTTTGGAGAGGTTATTGTGACATGTTATTTGTACAGGTTCGTTGCATCGTTGATGCACTTGTTCATGGTAAAGGTTTAGGTACATCTTGGTGCATGGTTTATGCACTTGCTTATGGTACAGGTTGATTGCAGGTTGTTTGTTACAGTTTGGTAAATGGTTGATGCACTTGTTTATGGTACAGGTTCATGACAAGTTGAGGTACAGGTTGATGCATGGTTGATGCATGGTTCAGTTTATTGGTACATGTTGTTTGGTCTAGGTTGATTGGTACATGTTTACAATAGTATATCTCATGGTGATAGTGTAGCAGTGGTTCCATCATTCTACTTATATGTCAGGGCGGTTGGATGGGTCAAGGACATGTGGTTATATCAACCTTTTGGTTGTAGTCAGAGAACATAGGGGGTTATAGCCTCCTTCTAGTTGTAGCTAGAGAATAGGAAATTTGGAGCTTCCCTCAGGTTGTAGCCTGAGAAACTAGGGGGTTGGATCCTCCTTCTAGTTGCAGCTGGAAAACAAAGGAAGTTGGTTCTTCCAATTAATGTAATTCTTAAATACATATAAGAAAAATCATTCTGTGGTTTTCTCCCACTTTGGGTTTCCACGTAAAAACAATTGTGTACCGTGTATGTGTATGATTTCTCATGTGTTCGTTGTTTATTTACTCAACAACTATTAGTTGATAATTCTACATTGATTTAACACTTGCATTTTATGGTTAAAAAGGATTAAATTTATCTATTATTGATTCAAGCCCCCTCTCAGTAATCCAACAATTGGTATGAAAGCATGTTCCTTCAGGAAACAATTTAACCATTGGAAGAAGATTATGGATTATTATGATAATGGAGTAGCATTGTTTAATGGTTAGAATAGTTTAAAGTGTGAGTTATGGAGTGGAAGGACGGAAGTATTTTTACAGGAACATGGGTATTATATTTGGCTATCAGTCATTACAGGATATGATAGTTCAAAAATGGCAAAGACTGTAGCCAAGAAGGAATTGAAGAAGAATAACAAAATAGAAATGTATTTCATCTCGGAAGGATTACCTAATCTAGTAAGAGAAAATCTTGGTAAATGTTCATTAGCCAAAGAACTTTGGGATAAGTTACATGACATATATTCTTTACCCATCGTAGATACAAAAAATGCCAAAGAAGATGCAGATATAGATCAAGAAGAATCATGTTCACCATGTTATAGAAAGATTTGCCTCGCCCTATGCAATCTTTCACAAAAGGCCTTTTTCTATTTCCCTCTGTAGACTTTTCATCCCTTTTTTAAAAATCCCAGAGATAAAAGATACATTTTTTTCGACATGTATGCACCTTTCCTACTATACAACATGCGTATACTCAGCCTACACCACTACAACCCATGTACATTGGGATTTGTGCCCATAAATGAAAAATGGTGTCGAGTTTCCATGTCATGACAAGAGATATATGATCCTTGGCCTTCCATATACTGGAAATATTCTAACTTAGACCTTTAGTTCCATTTGAAGGCTATAAATGGGCCAATTCCTAGCTATGGGAAAGGGGAGAAAGAATTCAACTTTGAGAGCAAAGTTACTCTGGAGAAATTATTTACTTCATATTGAGTCTGCATCCCTTTGTCCTTTATATATGAACACAATGTTCATCCCCCAAGCTGTTCCCTTATTGATTGAGAACTTCATTGTCTCTCTTCTATGAAATTTCCTTTGGTGGAGGATTAAAGTGGTGGAGGCCCAGCTAGAAGGAACTTAGTTTCTCGGTTCCGAACCGTGTTGACAAGGAAGTTTGTAACATTTCACTTATGTTGATCATATATTAATAGAAATACTCTTTTCCCGTCCAATTGATATTTGAAAATATTTGAATTATTATTCCATGGGCATATTTGTCATGTTTATTAATGGATTATTCTATTGAATTTGCTAACGTCATTTATTATCACCATATGCTTGGTTTGCTTGGATGTTTTGGACTAGTTGCAGGTATATTGTTTTGGGTCAAGTGCTCAATGGTGGACTTCATCGAACGTCTGCACGAGGTATGCCTTTTATCTTGTCTTGCTAGCATATTTGTTTATATATCATACTTGAGAATATAATTTTTTTCTGTAGTCATTTCTGTCTATTGTGGTTTTCCCCTAGCCATAGAGAGATTTTCCTCGTAACAGAATTGGCGACCATACTAGGGATGTTGAATCTTATTTCTTGGTGCTTGGAGTGTTTTTCTCCTTATATTTCTCTCGTTCCTATTGTGTTTCTTGTCGTATCATTTCTTGACAGTCTCTGTTCACCCTAGGTCTAAGTTTTCATCCTTCTCCCTTGCCTATATTTGTTATTTGAAACATATATGCGGTGTTTTTCTTGATAGTCGCATATATACACAAGTTGTCCTTTTGCAATCTGTGTACATATGCTCTGTTTCCCTGAACAATAGCGTGCATTAGGCTTCTTTGATTGTTTGCTAGGTTTGGTGGTTGTTGGGTGGGTTTTTATGATTGTTGAGTCTTATTGGGTCTCTGTAATGACTGTTAAGTGTCTATCAGATGACAAGAAACCTGTCTTTGGTTGAATTTCTAAGCATAGTATTTCTCATCATCTTTTATTTTTCATTTTCCTTGTACATAGGGATGGGTGTCTTGTTGCTTGGTATCCTACTTGATTTTTCTGTTTCTATACATAATAGAGTTTATATATCAACTTGTTGTTCAGTCCATGCATTTTCATTTTCCTTATATTGAAAATACAAAAATATTAGGCATTTTGCATTGCTTGACATTTTGATCTTTTGAGTATTTTTTATTAGCTTAGTTCATGTAAAGAAAGATTGCATTTTTACTTCATAATTGTAGAGTTGAAATTGAATTTTTTTTTTTTTTTTTTAAAACATATCATTCATTGAAAAGTAAAGTTAGGACTTTACATTGTATTCATATTTACTTTTCTTGCTGAGTCATAACATCATGAGTTTCACTACCATACCTTTTTGAGTAAGCACGACCATTAAATCAATGCTATAATTTAAATTTGATTAGTCACGATTTGATTTTCTAGGGTGCACTAACTAAATCAGGATTTAGTTCCTTGGAATAGGATTTTGTGAGGAAACTTCTTCAAGGCAATTAAATCAACATATGGTCTGACTAAGGGAGTGGAGAAATCCATTGCATAATTTATAATATCAGAAGGCTCCGCTCACACCGTAGTTAATCATGAGGTTGAGGTTGTTTGAAGGGATATACCCTCGATACCTTATTAGCATCAGAGATATTTCTGGGGATCTATTCATATCTGGGGATCTTGCTAGTGCCTTTACCTTCATTAGATGAAGAACTTGCAAGGTTTTGATCTTTGCTACCCTACCCATATGGTGGACCTGACTTACGACTGCTCTCCTATGCATTGTTTATACATTTGTTTCTTATTTTCTTGAATTAGGTGCCACATAGGTTACTTGCAATGATTATTTTGTAGTTACCCTAGGTCAGATAAGGGTTGGGCAACACACAACCTTTATCGAGGATTACCTCTCCGGGGGGATCTGACGGACTGGTTGTTAAGCCCATGAGGGACCTTATAACTGATTTTGTTACCTTTGATATTTAGCAGGGAGTCTCAAGCCCCTCTTGGGTAAGACATACCTTCTTTAGGAGGGAGGACCCTTTCAGCCACTTTACCCTGTTTGTGTGCATATTGGTTGTTTGATTCTTGGTGTGATCCTTGATTATTAGTAGGCCTTAGAGATTTTATATCATGCTTTGATTCGTCATTTTCATGGATAGTGGATTTCCTTTGACTTCCTCATTTACCGCTAATCCCCCATGATGTTCACTAATTTCATGGGGACGAATCCGTCCACTTTTCATAATGATATGCAGAATTTTGACACTTGGTCTATGCCTTGGGTCTCTAATCATTTTCCTGTTGATATGCCTTCAACTTTTTAATCCTCTCCCTAGACCACTTAAATGAATCCTAGCATTGGATCTGGGGGAACCATGTCCCCTCTGCCCACATATTCATTTGATATGATTCATATCCCTCAACCAACTTTCACTATGGGAGGTTGGAACCTCCCCACTTACAAATCTAGGAAATTAAATCAACATATGGTCTGACTAAGGGAGTGGAGAAATCCATTGCATAATTGATAATATCAGGAGGCTCCGCTCACACTGGAGTTAATCATGAGGTTGTAGTTGGTTGAAGGGATATACCCTCGATACCTTCTTAGCATTAGAGATATTTTTGGGGATCTATTCATATCTGGGGATCTTGCTAGTGCCTTTACCTTCATGAGACAAAGAACTTGCAAGGTTTTGATCTTTGCTACCCTGCCCATATGGTGGGCCTGACTTACGACTGCTCTCTTATGCATTGTTTATACATTTTTTCTTATTTGCTTGAATTAGGTGCCACATAGGTTACTTGCAATGGTTATTCTGCAGTTACCTTAGGTCAGATAAGGGTTGGACAACACACAACCTTTATCAAGGATTACCTCTCCGGGGAGATCTCACAGACTGGTTGTTAAGCCCATGAGGGCCCTTATAACTGATTTTGTTACCTTTGATATTTAGCAGGGAGTCTCAAACCCCTCTTGGGTAAGACATACCTTCTTTAGGAGGGAGGCCCCTTTCAACCACTTTACCCTGTTTCTGTGCATATTGGTTGTTTGATTCTTGGTTTGCTCCTTGATTATTAGTAGTCCTTAGAGATTTTATATCATTCTTTGATTCGTCATTTTCATGGATAGTGAATTTCCTTTGACTCCCTCATTTACCTCTAATCCCCCATGATGTTCACTAATTTCATGGGGATGAATCCGTCCACTTTTCATAATGAGATGCATAATTTTGACACTCAGTCTATGCCTTGGGTCTCTAATCATTTTCCTGTTGATATGCCTTCAACTTTTTAATCCTCTCCCTAGCCCACTTAAATGAATCCTATCATTGGATATGGGGGAACCATGGCCCCTCTGCCCACATATTCATTTGATATGATTCATGTCCCTCAACCAACTTTCACTATGGGAGGTTGGAACCTCCCCACTTACAAATCTAGTCCTATTTATGCTCTTTTAGGAGCCAATACTCTAACGGGTTCTTATTATACTTATTACACCCCATTAGTGTATCCTTCGTCCTCCACATCAGTTCCCTTAAGAACTTTTCCCATGGTGGGTCCACATGTATCTCCAGGTATTTCATACGGGGAGAATCAGTTTTATGGATTGGGATTCCTTCTTCACGAAACCCCTTCACATGGGGGAAATATATATCCTCACTTGAATCATCCTTATCATACTCTGTTATCTTCGTAGACTCTAGTGATGATGCCCATACAAACCTCTTTGGACCAGTTAGGCAGAGGATACTACCTTTATGGAAAAGGACATGGGGTAAACTAGGACCCTTCCTGGATTTCAATGTTTCAAAGCCAATCTTCCCCTAGACTTTTGTATCAAATGTCGCAGCTCACCGCTAGTTCAGTCACTGCCATTCAGACTGTAGCTCCATCACCAACCTCTACTAGTAATGTTGGATATGGATCGATGACCTTTGCAATTCATGTTGACAACCCACATGCAACCGCTCCTAGTCATGCTGGGGGCATCACTGTAGTAGCCACAAGTCATATAAATGTCACATCTCCAACCTTTGTACATAATGTAGGAGATGAATCTCTCGCCTCTGCCAAACAAGTTGAGAGAATGCCACTAGCCATTGTGAACAATGTTGGGGGCATCGAGAAGCCTAGATGTCTCAGACATAAACCTAAATTCCTTTGCAGGACTTGCGAAGGAAATCACCTTACTCGTTTGTTTCCAACTATTGATCAGATACCAGAAGCCTGGGACTTGCCTAAGTGCCCTTTGTATTCTGAGGAATATGTGGTTTCCCCACACCCCGTTTCTCCTTTGATTGACATGGAATTCATGCCACTATAATCCTCTCCTGACCATACCCCCATTGTCGAAGGTGAGGTGTCCCCTATCCTTGTTGTCCCACATCCTCTTCAACCTAGAATTTAAGAAGTGGTCATACCAGTTCAATCTCTAGTCAAACCAAATCTCCTTTTTGAGGGTGATGCATCATTCAATCGTGTTGTCAGCATCCCTAATAACTCTCCATATGAACATGAGAGAGTTTTTCTCTCCCCAAGTACTGTCCCTGCAATTCCTGAGGAAGCTCCCTTCGATTGGGATGGTCTTGTGGGATATCTAATGTCCCCTCCTATGTCTTTTCTGGTAAGAGACATTATCTGATATATCATGGAGGCAATATCCTCCATTATCACTTTATCCTTCTCGACTTGGAGAGCCTTGGGTTTACCCAAGCTTATGTTATCTATTCGTAGGATATTGAAATTCCATAGAAGTCCAACATGGGAGCCTTGGCCTCTTTGTGACTTTCCACCTAGAATATCTCAGCTGAGTCTGACTTAAGCTCTTTTTTTGACTCGTCTAAAAAAAGAAAATATTTCCAATTGGTTTGTGCCTTTCACACTTGTTAAATTGGACTTGAAAGTTCATGAGCCTTAGTTAAGCTCTTTTCCAACTCGTTTTCAAAAAGAGAAAAGATTGTCGAGTGAACTTGTCTCTTTCACACTCATAAATTAGATTTGAAATGACATCTATTTGGTACAATTTTATCCCTTTTTCACACCAAGTAGACTAAATGTCATAAAAAATGACATTTTTTGGCAATAAGTTGTGATTGGTTCTCATACCCTTGCTTGCAGTTTTGAGCGTATAGTCATTTTTTTCCTTGTGTTATAAAATGTTTTCCTTAGCATTTTTTCATCCTCAACCAAGCAGAGACCTATTTATATCCTTTACAATTCGACACCCTATACCCATGAGGGAACATTCCCCCGAGTGCCCATCTCTCTCATGCATCTACTTGCATTGAGAATAGGTATGTTCCACTGTTGGAACTAGTTTTTTTTACTTGTGACACTCGCTTCCTCCTCTGTATCATAGCATTCATTTTTCTATGAAAAAACAAAAAAATACGAGAAGGAAGGGAGTATTATGATATATTGATAGAAGTTGTGTCACCTTTGAACAGAGCACAAAGTTATTGAGTCCATTTGTCATCATAATTTTGGGTTTAACATGGCCTTAGGAAGTTGAGCTCATTACAGAGTCTTCTCTATCGACTGGTTACTCTTCCATTTCCTACAAAGAATTTCATTGATGCCTCCTGCATCTCATGGCTTCATCATTATGTCTATGATGTTGGATTCTTCCATATGTCTAATTCTCTTATTCAAAGGAAGTATATCAAATTTGTCGGCCATTCCCCATAAATCTTGACTTTGCATGTCAGTCGTACCCTCATTTTGTCTTAGAATAACATGATATTGTAGTCCTATCACACACCCTGGTCCTACTTTCATCATTCGTAGGTAACCTTGAAACCAACAGTCAAATTTTCATCATTGGTCGTTGACTAGGTGGTTTCCCTTGTGTTCGACGACAAGACATCTATTCACACATTGGGATTCATGTAGTGTCTTGGATTCCATTAGCCTTATTGGTGGTGTCCTCTCCTTTGTCAATAATTTTCCTAATTGGCTGCTATTAAGAGGGTCTTTTTCGTGTCCCTCTTGCACATGGCACTCGCGAAAGATGCACATGATTGTTGGTTCATGAACATTTTATTCGTCCAATTTCCTCCAAATCGTGAATCTATTGCTTTGTTATTTGTGTTAAATGATGAGATATTCCTTAATTCTCTCCTTTCAATGGGTCTCTTTCCATCAAATTCAACTCATCTATTATGGGAATGAGACCTAGAGTCTTATGAGTACTTTCAGGCTTATAGTCATTAGGGGTAAGTTCTCTCTCCATCAATAGTTGGGAATACACCAATGTCTCTTGATCGATGGATTCTCCAAGTGTTTGACCCCAACTCCTTTATTTACAGTTGTAAGAATGTACTCGGTGCCTTAATACCTACTTTCATTATCGGTAGGTTGTCTCGCATTTGTTAATGGTATATCTCAATGATCGGTAATCAAACGATGTCTCATTGTGTTCGACCTCAACTCATTTATTCACATGATGTAGACTTTTACCTTTGGCAGATTTTGTAGAAGACTTGAAGACATCAATATATGGTCACAACTCTCATGAGTTTTTTCTTTCTTTTCATTGGACCAGTACCTATATGACTTCAGTGATCATGGGAGATCAGATTGTACTCCATTGTATACATATATCTTTAGATTGATTTTAAGACTAGTTATATTGGGCCTTGTTTTGGACTATGACAACCTTTGGCATGTAACTGTATTTTAATTTTCCTATTCATAGCCACAGACATTTGTTTGGTATATTTTCACATGGATCTGCAGCATAATTCTGTTGGAAACCATGTATGAAAAGTCAGTGCAAAATGTAATGAGAAACTAGTTTTTCCAATTGGTTCCCCATCACTCCACTTATGGGTTTTTATAATTTATTTCAGCCATCGCATATACTCCTCTGACCTCACACATTAGGGGGAATTTTTTATAGCGATATTTGCCTCACCCTATGCAATCTTGAACATAAGGCCTTTTTCCATTTCCCTATGCATAATTTTCATCCCTTTTTGTAAAATACCAGAGTTAAAAAATACATTTTTTCCACATGTACACACCTTTCCTACTATACAACATGCGTATACGCAGGATGCACCACTATAGTCCGTGTACATCGGGATTTGTGCCAAAAAATGAAAATTGGTGTCAAGTTTCCATGTCACAACACAAAATCTATGATCCTTGGCCTTCCATATACTAGAAATGTTCTAAATCATCCCTTCAGTTACATTTGAAGGCTATAAATGGGTCAATTCCGAGCTATGGAAAAGGGTTGAAAGAATTCAACTTTGAGAGCAAATTTACTCTGGAAAAATTATTTACGTCATATTGAGTCTACATCCCTTTGTCTTTAAGTTTGAACACAGTGTTCAACCCCCAAGATCTTCCCTTGTCGATTGAGAAATTCATTGTCTCTCTTTAATGAGTTTGCCTTTGGTGGAGGATTAAAGTGGTGGATGCCCAACTAGAAGGAACTTAGTTTCTCGGTTTCGAACCATGTTGACACGGAAGTCTGTAACATTTCAGTTCTGTTGATCATATATTAATAGAAACACTCTTTTCCCATCCAATTGATATCTTGCAAATATTTGAATTATTATTCCATGGGCGTATTTTTCATGTTTATTAATGAATTATGCTATTGAATGCGCTAACATCATTTATTATCACCATATGCTTGATTTTCTTGGTTTTTGAGGACTAGTTGCAGTATATTCTCTTGGGTCAAGTGCTCAACGATGGACTTCATCGAACGTATGGATGAGGTAGGCCTTTTATCTTGTCTTGCTAACATATTTGTTTATATATCATACTTGAGAATAGAGTTTTTTTTTGCATTCATTTCCATATGTTGTGGTTTTCCCCTAGCCATAGAGAGATTTTCCTTGTAACACACCATGTCAAATAGATTCATAAGATGAAGAGTACATAATCACCAGAGGTATGTTGTTTTTATTTAATTGTGAAGCATAATTAATTATTTATTTAGATGAAATAAGAGAAGAAAACAAGTCACTCAAGAAAGAATTGATGAAACAAAAGGAAAGTGTTCACATTTTTGAAGAATCCCAATAGGTCATCAACAACTTAAGAACTCATCTAGAAGACGCCAGAAAGATCGAAGAAAATATTGAATATCAAAAGAAGTATTTGGAAGCCAGCATAGACGCACAAAAGGAAGAATGAGAAATGAGAGAGAATATATTGACAGATCATCTTAAGGAAATAACTAATGATTTAAACTAGCTTGAGGCATAGTTTGGTCAAGAAGAGAAAGGACTTGAAGAAGAAATAATCACATTAAAAATTCATCTTGAAGAAGAAAAAATAATAGAAGAATTCATGAAGTATCAGATAGTGAAGAAAGAAGAAGAGGTTGAGAATCTTGAAGAAGTTGTCACATTGAGAAGTAAAATCATCAAGCTCAACAATAATGTTGAAGAGACAAAAACATCCACATAAGTTATAGAGAATGAAGAGAAGCACTCTAGGTTGCTAGAAAAGAAGAATGAAGAAAATAAAAAGAGTTATGTAGAAGTACTCAAAGGAAGGAATCATGGTCAACCAGAATCTAAAAAAACTATTGAAGATACATCTTCAAGAAGACCATCCATGTTCAAACAACAAAGAAGCTTAAATCATGATTATGATCAGTCAAGGAAGAAATTCAGAATGACTACACCAAGAAGAAGATCATTCACTCCCAGGTATGCAAATTTTTTTTACGGTCATTGTTTTTATTGTACTAATTTTGGACATAAGGTTGCAGATTGCAAGGATTATAAAATAATTGTTCAAGCAAGAAGTGCATATGTGGCCCCACGTAACATTGAATGTTACAAATTTCATAACTATGGACACATAGCTAGTGATTGTAGAATCATGATCGATACTTCCATGAAAGAGAACACTGATATCAGATAAAAGAAAGTATGGATAAGAAAACACAAAGAAAAAGTGAAAAAAATCAGGTCCCAGAGATCGGAAGATTGGAAATAAAACGAGATGAAGAAAATTCTACAGAGAAAGACGTTAGATAAAAAAAGGTTTGGAAAATAAATGAAAGAAAAGAAGGACATGTAAATAAGGAATAGGTTCAAGAGATTGTACTTTCAAGCACTATAGTGAAATATGAATTCACAAACAGAAAGAAAGAAGTCAGAGCTCAGAGATATGATGAATATACTAATGAATATGATGATGAATACACTTCAGATCCAAAATTGTTTTGAGACATTCAGCTTAGAGACTCCCAGATAATATGAATAATAGACAAGGGGAGTCTATGCAATAGTTGAGACCGACCAGAGAACCATCCTTTGAGAATCTTGCATAATTTGAGTAGACAGATTCAGTGCATTCAATTAGCAGAAGTAAAATATGATAGATTAATCAGTTGTAGTAGTACCTCATGGTAGTACAGTGACATATGAATCAAAATTATGGACAATTGTGTAGCAGAATATTGAAAAGTATGGATAGATATGGACGTGAAATCAAATTTTATGAATGAGGAACTTGAAGAAGTCTACATTGAACAACTGGTTCCTAGAGCATGGTACTCTATACGGGATAAATATATATAGCAGGCAGGGTTCAAGAAAGGAATTGCAGACAACAACCTCTACATCATGGTAACTCAAGATGGTATTTTATTAATTGAAGTTTATATTGATGATATTATTTTTGGAAGCACTGATGATAGGTTAAGCCAAAAATTAGCAAAGGATATCTAGAATGAATTTGAAATGTCATTACTTGGAGAACTATCCTTATTTTTGGGTCATCAGATACATCAAATCAACCAAGGAATTTTTATTTCTCAAACTAAGTATATCAGAGAAATGCTAAAGAGGTTTGGAATGGAAGATTGCAAGCCAGTTATCACTCCTATAAAAACCAGTTGCAAGTTGAGCAAATATGATGATTCAAAGTATATAGAATAGAGGAAATGAAGGCCAATGATTGGTAGCTTACTATATGTGACAACATCCAGACCCGATGTAATGCAAGCAATTGGATAGGTGGCACGATTTCAAGAAGCACCAAAATAATCACATGTATTAGCAATGAAGAGTATTTTCATATATTTCAAAGAAACATGAGAGTTTGGATTATGGTATCCAAAAGGAAATGATCTATCACTTATTTCCTACACAGATGCAGATTGTGTAGGTTACCTTGATGACCGACAAAGCACCAGTGGAGCAGTGTTCTACTTGGGTGATTTTTTAGTATCATGGCTAAGAAATAAATAATCATCAGTATCCTTATCTACAGCCAAAGAAGAGTATATTCCAGCAACATGTTGTACACAGGTTATATGGATGAAACAAACTTTGACAGATATATAGGTTGAGTATGATGAGCCCATTCCAATCTATTATGAGAATATAAGCACCATCAATATCGCAAAGAAGCCGGTGATGCACTCCAAGACGAATCACATTCCAATCAAGTATTATTTTCTACGGGAATAAGTTGCAGAGAAGAACATCAGTGTTGAGTATGTGGGCACAAAAGAACAAGTGGTAGACATATTTACAAAAAATCTTCCATGGGAAGCCTTTGAGTATCTTCACTAGAGACTCAGAGTAATTAATACTCCAAAATTAATGTTTTTGAATTTTTATCATATATGTGTTACATTTACAAAAGGAAGCACCATAAAGAGGACATTTTAGGTTGGGATATCAGTTTTAGAAAGAGTTCAGTCAGGGGGAGTATCCCCAAGGAAATTTCAGTTAGGGGGAGAAACCCTAGATGGAAACATACATTTTCCATTGATGAAAAAGGGGGAGAGATTTATCAGATGCAGAGCACATAGGCATGGTTCCAAGGGGAGCGATGGTAAAAGGGGGAGCATGAGTGATATGACTTCAGTATTGCATAAGAGTGTTTCCATCAATGCTAAATGGGGATATTGTTGATTATTTGGGTTGGTTTTCATTGATGTCAACCCTTGAAGAAAGTTCAATAGAAAATTCCAGTAGCATAAAGGTTTGGGTAATGGACCCAAGTTTGTTTCATGGATAATGGTATGAGTTTTGATAAACTTGAAGGAAAGACTATTCTATATGTATAGTACATGTCATTCCATATCTAGTGGTATGTGGAAAGTCACATAACTCCTCACAGTTAGAGAGTTATGGCCATGTGAAGTTGGAGAACCCTCATGAGTCATCTAGAAGCCCCAAAAGGTCAAAGTAGTCAAAGTGGTTGCCAAGAAGAAATTATTTAAATAATAAAGTGAAGTGATGAGTTTAATATAATTCAAAGTGGATAAAAAATAAATTATTTAAATAATAAAGTTAATGGAGAAATTACTAAGTGGACAAGTGGTTAGAAGTGGGTTAGCCCTAAAATAAGGAAAGTGGGTTAAGATGGTTAGAAGGTAATTTAAATCATAAGGTGAAGTGATGAGTGTACTATAAGTCAAAGTGGATAAAAGATCAATTATTTAAATAATAAATTTAATGGATAAATTACTAAGTGGCCAAGTGGTTAGGAATGGGTTAGCTCTAAAATAAGGAAAGTGAGATAAGATGGTTAGAAGGTAACCCCTCGAGGAAGCTAAATGAAAGTATAAATAAGAGACAAGGGTCTCTCATTTTTTATCACACTTTAGCATATTGAAAATCTAAAAGTTATTGAGGTAACCAAAGGATATATAATCCAAATTTCATAGGGAAGGTGAAGTAAAGAAGGCCGAAATTGAAGGCAGGCTAAATTCTTTTGATGATGCTTTATAAGGTATGTTATTTACAGGTCATCTCACCATTTTCTCAATAACTTTTTTTCTAGAATGATTCAGACCGTGAAATTTGGAGGCGATTTAGAAAACATATCCAAGTAGTTGTGATAAACATTTCATCTTGTGGGTCGTTTTATTTTTGGACTTGCACGCTGTGGAAAATAGGGTTTATGGCTAGTCCTGAAACTAGTCTAAAATAGGTGTTTCGGGTAAAAATGTGATAACTTCTTCATAACATATACAAATTTCATAATACCAAATGTATTGGTTAGAGTACATTCTATATTATGCTATGTGCAATTTTCATATCCATAAAACAATATTTCGTGCGGGGAATGGTCTACAAGCTCGCTCTCGAGAATAAGCTAGAATTCAACAAGGTATGTCATTTTTTCTATAACTCCTTTTATGGGAGGTTCCGAGAAGTGAAACCTGGAGAAATTACAGATAATACACTAAATAACATTGTATACTATTTTTGTACCTTTATTCATTATAGGTACATACTTATGATTATTTCAAGTTAGGGTTGTTGACTAATCCAAAACTAGTCATGTGAGACTAAAGTAAAGTTTGATGAAAATGCTAGTCTCTTGTTGTTAAAGTTAAGGAAGGTTTGCAGGTATGTCATTATATACACCAGGTCTATTACAAAGTTATTAATCAGATTTGGATGATGAAATTGATAAGGGATTTTGGTTGGCGTACATGTTGGGTACATGGTTGAGACAATTAGTTGATGAGTTGGCACATACATGATGTGTACAGTTGATGATGTTGGTACATATTGATGATTCATATTTGATGAGTAGTTGATACATTATTGGTACATACTTGGTACATGGTTGGAGGCACTTGTTAGTAGTATTGTTGACACATGGTTTATGGATGATGTAGCATACTTTTATTGGTATATTATTAGAAGCACATATTGATCTTGGTGATGATTATGAGTTGTTGTGTTATGCTTGGTTGATGCACATATTTGAGAGTTGTCTTGGTGATTTGATTTGATTTTGTTGATAAGATTGATGAGACAGGTTGTTGTGATAGGTTGTTTGGATAGGTTGTTATGATAGGTTATTTGTATAGGTTTGGTGCATGGTTGATGCATGTGTTCATGGTAAAGGTTGAGGTACATGTTGGCGCATGGTTGATGTACTTTCTTATGGTACATGTTGATTACATGTTGTTTAGTATAGGTTGGTGCATAATTGATGCACTTTTTTATGGTACAGTTTGATTACAGGTTGAGGTATAGGTTGATGCATGGTTGATGCATGGTTCAAGTTATTGGTACATGTTGTTTGGTGCAAGTTGATTGGTACAGGTTTATAGAATTATATCTCACAGTAATAGTGTGAAAATGGTTCTGTCATTCTACTTATACTGGATAAATATCTATAGAAGGAAGGGTTTAGAAAAGGAATTGCAGAGAACAACCTCTACATCAAGGTAACTCAAGATGGTATTTTATTAATTGAAGTTTATATTGATGATATTATTTTTTGAAGCACTGATGACAGGTTAAGCCAAAAATTTGCAAAGGATATCTAGAATGAATTTGAAATGTCATTACTTGGATAACTACCCTTATTTTTGGGTCTTCATATACGTCAAATCAAGCAAGGAGTTTTTATTTCTCAAACTAAGTATATCATAGAAGTGCTAAAGCGGTTCAGAATGGAATATTAAAAACCAGTTATCACTCCTATGAAAACCAGTTACAAGTTGAGAAAGTATGATGATTCAAAGTCTACAAAATAGAGGCAATAAAGGCCAATGATTGGTATCTTACTATATGTGACAACATCCACACCAAATGTAATGTAGGCAGTTAGACAGGTGGCATGATTTTAGGCAACACCAAAGGAATCACATGTATTAGCAGTGAAGAAGATTTTCATATATCTCAAAGGAAAATAAGAGTTTGGATTATGGTATCCAAAGGGAAAGGATCTATCACTTATTTCCTACACAAATGCAGATTGGGCAGGTTACCTTGATGACTGCTGAAGCACTAGTGGAGTAGTGTTATACTTGGGTGAGTGTTTAGTATCATGGCTAAGCAAGAAATAATCATCAATATCCTTATCTACAGTCGAAGAAGAGTATATTGCAACAACAACATGTTATACACAGGTTCTATAGATGAAACAAACTCTAACAGATATAAAGGTTTAGGATGATGATCCCATTCTAATCGATTATGATAATACAAGAACCATCAATATCACAAAGAAATCGGTGATGCACTCCAAGACGAAGAACATTCCAATGAAGTATTACTTTCTATGGGAACAGGTTGCAGAGAAGAAAATCAGAGTTGAGTATGTGGGCACAAAAGAACAAGTGGCATACATCTTTACAAAATTCCTTCCATGAGAAGCCTTTGAGTATCTTCGCTAGAGACTTAAAGTAATTTATACTCCAAAATTAATGTTTTTGAATTCTTATCTTATATGTCTTAGATTTACATAAGGAATCACCATAGAGAGGACATTTTAGGTTGGTATATCAGTTCCAAGAAGATTTCAGACATGGGGAGTGTCCCCAAGGACATTTCAGTTAGGGTGAGAAACCCCGGATGGAAACATACCTTTGCCATTGATGAAAAAGAGGGATAGATTTATAAGATGCAGAGAATAGAGGCAATGTTCCAAGGGGAACAATGGTCACAGGGGGAGCATGAATTATATGACTTGAGTATTGCATAAGAGTGTTTCCATCAATGCCAAATTTGGATATTGTTGATTATTTGGGTTGGTTTTCATTGATGTCAACCCTTGAACAAAGTTCAATAGAAAATTTCGGTAGCACAAAGGTTTAGGTAATGGACCCAAGTTTGTTTGATCGATAATGGTATGATTTTTGATATATTTGCAGGAAAGCCTATTCTAGATGTATAGTACATGTCATGCCATCTCCAGTGGTATGTGGAACGCCACATAACTCCTCACAGTTAGAGAGTTATGGCCATGTGAAGTTTAAGAACCCTCATGAGTCATCTAGAAGCTCCAAAAGGTCAAAGTAGTCAAAGTGGTTGCAAAGAAGAAATTATTTAAATAATAAAGTGAAGTGATGAGTTTACTATAGTTCAAAGTGGATAAAAAATAAATTATTTAAATAATAAAGTTAATGGAGAAATTACTAAGTGGACAAGTGGTTAGAAGTGGGTTAGCCCTAAAATAAGGAAAGTGGGTTAAGATGGTTAGAAGGTAATTTAAATAATAAGGTGAAGTGATGAGTGTACTATAAGTCAAAGTGGATACAAAATAAATAATTTAAAGAATAAAGTTAATGTGGAAATTACTAAGTGCACAAGTGGTTAGAAATGGGTTAGCCCTAAAATAAGGAAAGTGGGATAAGATGGTTAGAAGGTAACCCCTTGAGGAAGCTACATGAAAGTATAAATAAGAGGCAAGGGTCTCTAGTTTTTTATCACACTTCAGCATATTGAATATCTACAAGTTACTGAGGTAACCAAAGGATATATCATATGAATTTCATAGGGAAGGTGAAGTAAATAAGGCCGAAATTCAAGGTAGGATAAATTCTTTTGATGATGCTTTCTAAGGTATGTTATTTATAGGTCATATCACCATTTTCTTAATAACTTTTTTTTCTAGAATGATTCAGACCGTGAAATTCGGAGACCATTTAGGAAGCATATCCAAGTAGTTGTGATAAACATTAGGAGACCATTTAGGAAACATATCCAAGTAACTGTGATAAACATATCCAAGTAGTTGCACGCCGTGGAAAATACAGTTTGTGGCTAGTCCTAAAACTAGTCTAAAATAGGTGTTTCGGGTAAAAACGTCATAACTTCTTCATAACATATACAAATTTAGTAATACAAAATTTATTGGTTAGAGTACAGTCTATAGTATTCTATCAACAATTTTCATATCCATAAAACAAATATTTCATGTAGGGAATGCTCTACAAGTTCGCTCTCCAGAATAAGCTAGAATTCAACAAGGTATGCCATTTTTTCTATAACTCCTTTTATGGGAGGTTCCAAGAAGTGAAACCTGGAGAATTTACAAACAAGACACTAAATACCATTGTATACTATTTTTATACCTTTATTCATTATAGGTACATATTTATGATTATTGCAAGTTAGGGTTGTTGACTAATCCAAAACTAGTCATGTGAGACTAAAGTAAAGTTTGATGAAAATTCTAGTCTCTTGTTGTTAAAGTTAAGGAAGGTTTGCAGGTATGTCATCATATACACTAAGTCTATTATAGAGTTACTAATCATATTTGAATGATGAAATTGATGAGGGATTTTGGTTGAGGTACATGTTGGGTACATGGTTGAGACAAGTAGTTGATGAGTTGGCACATACATGATGTGTATAGTTGATGATGTTGGTACATATTGATAATTCATATTTTATGAGTAGTTGATACATTATTGATACATACTTGGTACATGGTTGGAGGCACTTGTTAGTAGTATTGTTGACACATGGTTTATAGATGATGTAGCATACTTTTATTGGTATATTATTAGAAGCACATATTGATCTTAGTGATGATTATGAGTTGTTGTGTTATGCTTGGTTGATGCACATCTTTGAGAGTTGTCTTGGTGATTGATCTTGGAGATTCGATCTAATTTTGTTGATAAGATTGATGAGACAGGTTGTTGTGATAGGTTGTTTGGACAGGTTGTTATGACATGTTATTTGTATAGGTTTGGTGCATGGTTGATGCACTTGTTCATGGTACAGGTTGAGGTACAGGTTGGTGCATGGTTGATGCACTTTCTTATGGTACAGGTTGATTATAGCTTGCTTGGTATAGGTTGGTGCATAGTTGATGCACTTGTTTATGGTACAGGTTTATTATAGGTTGAGGTATAGTTTGATGCATGGTTCAAGTTATTGGTACATGTTGTTTGGTGTAGGTTGATTGATGTAAGTTTATATAAGTATATCTTACAATAATAGTGTGACAATGGTTCTATCATTCTACTTATATTTCAGGGCGGTTGGACAGGGCAAGGACAGGTGGTTGTAGCGACCTTGTGGTTATAGCCAGAGAAAATAGGGGGTTGCAGCCTCCTTCTGGTTGTAGCCAGAGAATAGGGGAGTTGGAGTTTCCCTCAAGTTGTAGCCTAAGAAACTAGGGGGTTGGAGCCTCCTTCTAGTTGCATATAGAAAACAAAGAAAGTTGGTGCTTCCAATGAAAGTAATTATTAAATACATATAGGAAAAAACATTATGTGGTTTTCTCACACTTTGGGTTTGGACATAAAAACATCAGTGTACTTTGTATGTGTATGATTGCTCATTTGTTCATTTTTTATTTAATGAGAAACTGTTGGATGATAATGCTACATTGATTTAACACTTGCATTTTATGGTTAAAAAGGATTAAATTGTTCTATTATTGATTCACCCCCTCTCTCAGTAATCCAACAGTCCAACACTCTTTTCTTCACCATTTCCCTTTTTTAGCCATTGAAAGTAGAAATAATAATTTCTACTTGGGGACTCAAGATCCTTCCCAAGGAGGAAGAGGGAACTCATAATTTCCCATATTTCTCCAAGGAGTATCAATTCAAAGATCAGTTTACTTGGCATCTCTCTCTTGTTTTTTCTTTCTGCATTCATTTCAAGTTATTCCTTTGTTAGTTTAGAATTCTTTCATTATTGTTTATTTCTTGTTTATTTATGTTAGTTTAGCCACTAACCAAGTAAATCTCTTTTGTTCTTTATAGATAGACTAACTAGATAGTTCAAGGACCTTCTTTTGCTCAACCTTGTGACGAAAGGAACCCAACAGTTGGGTTATAAATTTAAAATTGTCTACGAAAAAGGAAAACATAATGTTGTGGCATATTCCCTTTGAAGGAAAGAAGAGGAAACAAAAGTTTAACTATGTGATATTTGTATTTTGTAATTTGATTGGGTAGAAGAATCAAGGATAGAATGGAAGCAATATCAAGAGGTATGAAATATCATTCAACAACTACATGAGGACCCTAGTTTAGTAGATATTTTTGTTTGGAATAATGATTTTCTATGGTATCATGATCACCTGTATTTATGTGAGATTCCCAACTCAAACATAAAGTCATTATTGCATTGCATACTTCTCCTATACAGTATTCTTGAAAACATACCATAGGATCAAGACTTATTTTGTCTAGCAAGGTCTTAAAAATGATGTTCAAAAGTTTGTATCTGAATTTTTGTTCTTCCAATAGAATAAAGGAGAGACAACCAAGACTCTAGGTCTCCTACAACCATTTGCTATAGCAAGTCAACGTTGGGAATAAGTTTCAATATATTTAATTACAGCTTTACCAAATTCTAAGGAAAGACTGTCAACATAGTAGTATTAGATTGACTGACAAAGTATTCCCATTTTTTCTCTCTTTCTCATCCTTTTAAAGCAAGTAAAATATCCACAACATTTATGGAAACAGTTCAAAACCCACATGGAGTCCCCTAGATTATTGTAAGTGACAGAGATCCAATTTTCATAGGAATCTTTTGGATTGAATTATTTTCTTAGTTGGGTAATCAATTGGATCACAACTCATCTTACCAACGTCAATCCAATGGGAAAAATAATATTCTTAATAAATGTCTTGAAGGATATCTTTGTTTCTTTGCATTCGATAAATAGACAAAATGGGTCAAGTGGTTTCCCTTGGCAGAATGGTGGTACAACACATCCTTCCATACTTCATCAAAAATGTCCCCATTTATATCACTTTATGGATATCATCCTCCATCCATTACATCACCCTTGAAGGGGGATACAAAGGTTCAATAAGTGGAGGACCACATAGGGAACCAAAAAGATGTCCTCAAACTATTGAAGGACCACTTGATTATGGCACAAAATAGGATGAAACAACAAGCAAGTATACATCACAGTGAATGAGAATTTAAGGTGGGGGATTAGGTAATTTTTAAGATAAAACCATACAAACAGATGTACCTTAAGAAATAAAAGAAGGACAATAAATTAGAACCAAAATATTATGGCCCCTATAAGGTTTTTCAACGGATTGGAAGTATGGATTATAAATTGGACTCGCCTCCATGTTCACATGTACATCCAGTCTTCCATGTTTCTTGCTTAAATAAGGTCATCAACAACAAGATCCCAGTCCAAACCATTTTAACAAATATTGATGAACAAGGGAAAATAATGATAGAGCCAAAAACAATCCTTGAAACAAGAATTAAGAAGTTGAGAAATTGAGCAATTACAAAGTACCTTGTCAAATGGAAGAACTTACTAGTGGAAGAGGTGACATGTGAAGATGAGTTCTTCATGCAGAAGCGCCCATGTTTAGTCAAGTGTTGAAGAAAACACTTGTTTGAAGGGGAGGGGAATGTTAATCCCTATACAAATCTCATTTTATGTATACAACCCTTTATTAATCCCTATATATTGAATTATTACATTTCTATTATTATATGTGTAGGTCGACTAGAACCCTCCATTGCACCCTTTAATTATAATTGCACCCCTTTATCTCTTATATATATCAAGGATACCTTGTATTAGGATCATCTTATTTCATGTCATATTGAATTATGAATTGGATATATTGTAAGAGGATTTTCCCCCCTCGAAGTGGACTATAATTCATTGACGTTTTATCATTTTTAACGTGTTGGATCATAACACATACTTTGTGACAAATTTTGATCCCACCTTAACCAAGTAATTATGGAAGGAGTTTTTTTAATTAAAAGGAATGAACTTGAAAATGAGCACATATTATCACCCCCATATAGATGGTTAAACAAAGGTGGTAAATAAGTGTCTAGAAATTTAACTGTGATTTTTTTTGTTTGACTAACATGGCCAATGGGTTCATTGGTTATCACTTGTTCAATGGTGGTACAATACTACCTATCATGGTACTATAAATGAAATTACCATATGAAATTATCTATGGAAAATAAACTCCCTCAGTCATTTTTTACTTATTACATTCAAAGTTCAGGAAGTGCATTGTACATAAAAAATAGAGCGACCATTCTTAGTATACTTAAGGACAATTTGGTTTCGGCTCAAAATAGAATGAAGAAATAGGAATACCAACATCACTCCAAGAACTCTTTTGAAAAAGGGATCAATTTTTTATTTGTCTCCATTCCTATAAGAAGGCATATCTCAAAGAAAAGGGCCACTAGAAGATAAAACCAAATTTATATGGACCCTATCAGATCCTATAGTACACTGGATAAGATACTTACATATTGGCTCATCTATCCCACTTCAATGTCCACCTAGAATTTTATGTGACCTATTTTAAGAATGTATTGGGGTTGAAATTTTGGTTTTATAACAATCTTCCTAAACTCAATGAAGAATAATCCATTTGGTTTCAACTAAAGGAAATACTAGCAACTAGAGAGCATCAAATACACTAGTACACTATTTGGGAAGTCCTTATGCAGTGTAAGGATATCTAGCTTGAAGATACCATCTAGGAACTATAAATTATTTTACACCAAATTCCACACGACCATGGATACCATTATTGTTGGATAGTTGATTGTCATTGATATCAATATATGTGGTTGTCATTGATGTTAACAGATTTAAGGGGTGTATTTGGAGAAGTCTCCAAAGTTGTCCCCTTATAGTGTATCTTTAAGCATGGCCCTCATGAGAAGATGCTTTGAAGAAGTCTACAAGAAACCCAAAGGTGTGGTTATGGAGAGTAAGCTTGTTTGAGGAATAAGTACTTGAAAGACAGTCTAAATTAAAGAAACAAACCCATATATGGATATTCCTTGTCATCTTGTTTCCAATGGTAGGTGGTACTCCATGTGGTTCCTCATGATTGATGGGATATTCCCTCATGAAGTTGGAACACCTGAAGAATGGTTAAGAGGCACCTAAGTAGTTACAACTAATTAATTAAATCTTTAAAATTATTGAAAATAAGAGATTACAAATCATCCTCATTGCAATAAATATTAAGGATGTTATTCGTAAATTCATCCCCAATGGAAAAATCATTAAAAAATTCAAACAAATTTTATTTGGGTCAAGTCAACCCTAAAAAGTGGGTGTGAGATCTAGTATAAATAATGAAACTAGGATTTCATTTGTTACATCAACTCAAGTGATTTGTATCTGAGCCAACCAAGGATATATGAGGAATTTTTCAGAGGGAATATGAAGTAAAGAAGGGAAAAATTCGAAGGGAGGATGGAGTCTTGTAAGGATGTGTTCTAAGGTATTTTATTTACATGCCATCTTACCATTTTCATTATAACTTTTTTATAGAATGATTCAGAAAAAAAAACTTGGCGGCTATTAAGAAGACATATCATGGTGCTTTTGGTATAAATTTCATCTTCTAGGTCAGTGTATTTTCAGACATACAGTCTCTGGAAGATAGGATTTTTGGCTATTCCTGAAACTAGTCTCAAACAGTTGTTCTGGGTAAAACAATCATAACTTATTCATAGAGGATCCAAATTTAGTGAGAAAATAATAATTAGATATACTACAGTCCTTAGTTTTTTTTGTGTAATTTTAAGATTCATATATCAAATATTCCACACATGACATGCTCTACAACTTCTCTCTCTAGAATAATCTAGAATTCAACAAGGTCTACCATTTTTTCTATAAATCATTTTATGGAAAGTTCCAAGTAGTGAAACTTTGAGGAATTTCATGTAATATATTGAAGAATTTTGGGTACAAGTATCATACCTGTATTCATTACAGGTGCGGAGTTATGCTTCTTGAAAGTTAGGGTTTGTCAGTAATCCAAAAACTAGTCCCGTGAGACTAAGGTAAAGTTTGATGAAGATGACATTCTATTGTTGTTGAAGTTGAGGAAGGTTTGCAGGTTTGTGATCACATACACCATGTATTTTACAAAGTTACATATATGTTTATATGCATGTTTTGAGGGTTACATGTTGATGATGCTATGGTTCATTCTTGAGGCAAGTCTTTGGTATATTGTTGAGGCATTAAGACATGATTGAGGCACATCTTAGGTACATGGTTGAGTCATATACTTGGTATATGATCTTGGTTGTTTGGAAATTTTTTGAGGCACTTCATTGATGATATATTATGGTACATGACATGATTGGGACATATCATAAGTGATATGGTATATGGTTGAGGCACATGGTTTATGGCATATCTTTTTCTTTGAGGAGCATCTTGGATATTGGGAACATTGTTTGAGATACATTTCTGGTAATATATGAGGAATTTCTTGGTGACATTGATGCATGGTGAGATACATCGTTGATGCATGATATGGTTTTGGCACATGTTGCGGAATAGGTTTTGGTTGGTGCATGATTTGGTACAAGTTTGGTGCATGATTTAGTACAAGTTTGGTACATGATATGTTATAGTTTTGGTACATGGTTGAGACACGTATCTTATGGTGTTACGTTGGTGATGTTGGTACATCATTGGTAGAGGCATGTGTTGGTGATTTTGAACATATAGTTGATAGGTGTTCTTGGTGGTCGTGGATCTAGTTTTCTGTTGTTGAGTATCAGTGGTAGTCACAGGTGGATGTGATATTTTGAAAGTGACAGGATGACAACAACAGGTTCACATGATAGTAATAGTGATAGTTTTATTGATATATCAGTGATGGTATCAATGGTAGTAACAATTTGGTCTACACTTATATTTCATGGATGTGGAATAGGGAAAGGAAAGGGGTTTGTAGGCTCCTTCCGATTGGATACAGAGAACTTGGGTAGTTGGAGCTTCCTTTAGGTTGGATCTTGTAAATTAGGGGGTCATAGCCTCCTTCCGGTTGGAGCTGGAGAACAAAGGGAGTTGGAGCTGGAGAACACAGGGAGTTGGAGCTTCCTTCAAGTTGGATCTTGTAAACTAGGGGGTTGGAGCCTCCTTCCAATTATATTTGGAGAATTCAGGGAGTTGTATCTTCCTTTAGGTTGGAGCCTTTAAATTATGGGGTTGGAGTCTCTTTCCAATTGTAGCTGGTAAATAAAGGAGTTGTATCTTCTTTAAGATTACATCCTATAAATAGGGGGTTGGATCCTCCTTCTTGTTGTAGCTAGAGAAGTGGGAAGTTGGTTCTTCCAATGAATGTATTCTTCGATATATATAAGAAATATTTATGTGTTTTTCTCCCATTTGGGTTTCCATGTAAATTCTGATGTATTGTGTATTTTATGTTGTGTTGCTTATAATTTTATGGTCATGATATATTGAATGAAATCATAGATGATACATTGATGATATATTGTTGATAAATTTGAAGTTTATATATTGTGGTTAAAAGTGGTAAAATTTATCAATACCGACTCACCCCCCCTCTCAGTATTTCCAACAATGACCACCCAATTAGAAATCCATATGTCTAAGGTAAAAAACCATGTCCCTAGGAAAAAGGTATTTAAGATTGGAACTATAATCCTATTAGGAATGGGTCATTTGTAGTAGTCACTGGTGTAGTGTGTCAATGGTGAATCATATACAAGAGGAAAACATCACACAAGGCCACCCTTAGGGATAAACAACACCATATGGTGCATAGGCTTCCTAAAGAAGATATGAATACGTTTCAAGGCTTTAACCCAACATGAAAGGTTATCTAGAGGGAACAATGCATTTCCATCTAAGTTATTTATGATGACATTGAAACTCTAGGTGGATGTAATATATATGATCGAGAGCAATGGAAACGGTTCAATGGCATACAAATGCTTATGGGAGGTACATTTCCTTGAGAATTTTTTTTAAGGTCCTCTATGATTGCTTTGAAATAAATAATATTTTTTCGGGGAAGCTAACTAATTTTCACTAAATGGGAATAGTTAAAGACTGTGTTTCCTCCTTCAAGTGATAATATCCATATAAGGTATGACTGATAATTTTTAATTAGTGGTCTAAAGAAAGAGATCTGAGCACAAGTCTACATGACTTACCCCACTACTTTGTTCGAGGCCTATTAGTGATCTAGAGAATAGCATATGGTGGTTGGTAACTACCTAGACCAAGTGACCCAATTTTTCTCCCTAACCATGTCCCCTCTTATGGCTACAACCATTCCACTTACTTCTTATCCACCAAGGTTGCATAAGTTGACCCCAATAAAGAAATTTAATTTCAACATTTCATTATTTATTATCATTGTGATGAAAAGGTTTTCAAAGGGAATAAATGTAAGGAACATAAACTATTTTTCATAGATATTGTCCCACCTATAATGATTGAGTAAATTTTGAAGGAAACCACTACAAAGATGGATCCAAAAGAGACTACACCTCTGCTTTATGAAGAAACGACCCAGGAGCCTCCTTTTGAGGAACTTCAAACTTTCCTCCAGGTTTTATTAGTAATTTTAGATCCCTAAAACCTAAAGTTGGTTCTCTATATCAGGTGTAGAAATGTGATTTTATTGATCGATAGTGACATCACCCATGATTATATTCACAACTTAGTCATACAAGAAACCCTATAGTATGTCCATGAAATGCATAATTTTCAAATCATGATTAAATGTGGTAGTAACGTGAGAATGTGAAAATCAAAATGGGGGTCTATTTTCTCAATTAAAAAAAAAAATCTATTGAAGTGGGAGGATGTGATTTCATTCTTAGAGAAAAATGGTTGCAATCATTGGAGCTGGTTACAATGTATTTCAAGGCGTTATACAAGATCTTGTATAACTCTAATTTTGGTCTCAATGGATGCTAACCATCACCATCATCACAAGGAGCGTTGTAAACACACCCTTAAATGTCTCCAAGGCCATTCACTATAAATTATCATATGTCACCATATGGAAAATATCTTGAAAAAATGCCACTCATGGATTATTTCCCACTTCAATGCCATCCAAGTTATGGATAACTCCTCACCAAAAATTCACTCTAATTTTTAGTTAGTTTTGAATAAAAATGATTAGGTTTTTGAAATACCACATTGATTATCTCCTTTATGTGGAAAGCATGATCATGGTATACCATTAATTCCAAGTAGTTAACCACCCAATGTGCATCCTTATCGACATCATTTTGCACAAAAAATGAAATTGAAATGATCATATAGGAAGTATTGTAGGTCAACATGATACATCCTAGTACTATCCCTAATGAGTAATACTCCCCCATCATCACGCCACCATCACAGTATTGAGGAAAGAAACCAAATAACACATGTTCCTAGACTTATATGCTCTTAATAAGTTGATGGTAAAAGACAAATTTCCTATAATAAGACATATCTCAAAGACAAGTGCCACTAGAAGTTAATACCAAATTTATATGGATGAGTTCCTCTAGTGTATTGGACAAGTAGCCCACTCCAATATCCAACAAGTCTTTCATGTGTCCTATTTGAAGAAGGTAGAATGCTCAAATTTCTAAATTTATACCAATCTTCTTGAACTTTAGGAACAAGAATTCATTTGGTTACAATCGAAGGTAATACAATCAAAATATGTAATACTATCAACAGGTAATTAGTTTGAAGATATGATTTGGGAACTAGTGATGATTTTATAGGAAAATATATCTTTGAATAAGGATCCATATGTTAGTAGGCCAAAATGGTGGTCATTATAAATACATAACCTATCCCCTCTCGATTTGAACTTGTAACCTATTAGGAGGAGACATGTGTTTTGAATAATCTTTTATGATAACTTCCTTTTTCTAAAAAAAAATTAATACAATTATATTAAAATAATATAATTTTTACATCCAAGAGTCTGGCTACTATATATAGATATAGCACATAGCTAACATCTAATAAATAACACACAACTAACAAATGTTCTAAAAAACTAGACAGAATACCAATCAAAAAAACTGCCAAGGAGACGGTCCATACAGGACACATCTCCACTACAAAACTCACATAGATTTCCAAAGTCACTTAGATAGAATCCAAAAAACAATGACCAGCTAGAAGTACCAAAAACTGAGAATAAAGACTATCAAAATGAAAAGCTGAAATAGGCTCGCACTAATAGATATTGATGATGCATCTTTGGCCCTCCATATCATTTGACCACTTGTGGAACACTATATAACCTTCATGTTCATGTTCTAGCAGAGCTTTTTTAGATTGTTCATCTGCTACCTTGTTGTATTCACTAAATATATGATAAATGTTTGTAGTCATAAACTTATTCTTTGTTTCCACCCTTCCAAGGAGGTAACACAAAGATTACTCTTATTATTTAACCAGTTTATGATGACTTTGGGGATCAGGTGTTGCTTTGTCAACTTCACTCCAACTTCTTGGTAAACTCAAGTTTGAAGTTTTTAGAAGCAAGTTAGGTGTTGTAGAAAACCAGTTTCTTCATTAAAGGGGATGTTAGAATAATGTAGAAACTTCTAAAATTTATTGTAAATTTAGAATGTTGTTTGTAGTTTGTTTTTATAGGAGCACAGATTTAGTTTGTGGGTGGTTTGAGATTCACACAATGTTAAGAGATCGATCTCATAGTTTGTTGAGCTATAAATGTAATGAAATTCTCCTGTTGAATCAAGTTTTGTGTTGTGACATCGTCTCACTGTAGCTCCTCTTGTTCTTAGTTCTAAGTTTTAATTGATAGCAGCATGCTAATGGACTATAAATCACAAGTAACAAGCATAAATCACACCAGAGAACTCTCTCGTTTCTTCATAAACGATAAGCATTTTGTTATCAAACATTTTGAGATCCAAATAACAGATGGGAACAATCAAATCAAATCAAAACTGGATGCATATATAGCTTTTGTGTTGTGAAACAA
This sequence comes from Picea sitchensis, assembly GCA_010110895.2. Taxonomy (NCBI): domain Eukaryota; kingdom Viridiplantae; phylum Streptophyta; class Pinopsida; order Pinales; family Pinaceae; genus Picea; species Picea sitchensis. Next base: position 137,766 of record SNQJ01S0006933.1, on the reverse strand, counting down.
AGCTTGCAAATTCATGGCAAGTGAGACAGCCTTATGTAAGTGGCAGCTAAGCTTGTAAACTTTTTGTTATGACGTTTTATTCCGTTATTCCATTCATTCACCGCATGGCCTTACCTTCAAACGAGCCCGAATATCTTTGAGCAGGAAATCGCGGCAATATCTTCACGCCAAACAGATCCCCTGACCTCTGTAAATGCAACAAGAAACATCAACATTATCATAAACAAAGAAAAACTGAAAATTTCATAAACAAAGAAAAACTGAAAATGAGATGTACGTAATGTTACATTGTTTTTTGATCGGATAAGCAACCATCTGGTTGATCCCACACTGTCCTTTCCCACCAATTGTCCTGTCAAACCTGATGTATCCCTCTTCTCCCCACTCAATACCCCATGAATTCTTTACGATAATGTAGTCCGTTCCTTGTTCGCTGCCAAAACCAACTGCTACAAGGCCATGATTAATATTGGTTCCACACGTCCCTGACAGCACGCCCTGCAATAAAAAAAGACAAACCCAGATGGAATTACCATGGAAATTTCTGGGGAGGAGACAGTCAGCAGAAACGATAATCTGTTTTGTGTGGTTCTTACGCCTTTGTAAAGCTGGAAGTTTCTGCCAGAGGCATCGATTCCCACACTGAGGGGCTGATTAGCCAACGCTTGTAAAAGGGCATCTCCGTTGCTCACAGGAACATCCTCGTAACCATCGATCGATACAACTGTGTTCTTCAACTGAACATGAGCATGCAGCAGCAGAAAATCAGGAAAAATATGTTCAGAAAATTAGGAAAAACATGTTCTTCAACTGATCCGGCAGAAGACATTAATAAAATTCAATTTCATTCTATTTCAATATATCCAAACTTATAACTACATACCTGTTCCGTATCACATTGTGTGCGTTGGGCCTGGTAGGGGTAATCTGATTCTGAACCAATTCCCTTATTAGAAATAATGAATGAATATCCATCGTCGATAGCTCCCCCGTCGCAACCGTTGTTAACTCTTGCTCGGAAAGGGAAACGAGATTGCCTGTCACGATCTGGTGGATACCCTCTACTGCTCCAACTACGCTGAAAGCCCAACAACTCCCTGGATAACGTACATAACCACAAATTAGAAATGCTAATGAGATTCGATTTAATCAATAGTTTTGGTAAAAAAATAAATCTTTGAGGCTTCTTGACATTAATTTAGATTTTACAGATAAATAAACTCACCGCATTGGCCTTGATTTTTCACACCAGTCACAGCACCTTTCGTCCTCCAATCAATAGACCGGGGCAGATCACTAACATTTTCATATCTGAATGCCTTTCTAGTACCTGTAGGCTGGGTGGATATATGAGGTATATATCCGAGGGATGTTGATTTGAATTCATCGTGACTCATATCCACAAATGCGTTAAGGCCAAGCCAGTAGCTAAGGTTCTGCTGGTTAACTTCGTCTATATATCTCAGATTGTCTACGAAAATCTCGAATCTCTGTTGCTTCTCCTCTGCCAAATCATAGCCCTTGTTGTACTTAACAAGCCATGATTCATAAAGACTCATAGTTCTGCCCTCACTGAGAAGATCCTCAGGGGAGTATCCCAAATCCCTTGCAGATGTCAAGGCGATGAATATCAGGCAGACGAAGGAGGATGCAGGGAGAAATGTGTAACCCATCTGAAACCAAAATCAGAAACAGATTGCTCAGTCAATATCAAGTCCAAGCCAAAGTTGAAACTGAAACTAAAATGAATTCTATGTTAGAAATCAATATTGGTTGACAGATATAAAGATATGGGCAGATCTGGGTTGAAATCAATATAAAGATATGTTAGAAATCAATATGAGTTGAAATAAATCTATGCCTCACAAACTGACGATGGCTAGGCTAAGGAGTTCCCTTATGAATAAATAAAGAGCTTCTTATACAGTAAAAGCTTAGGAACGATCATATTTTGATATGAATTTTCTACCGTTTATGCTTCTGGGTAACAGGAAAGGTATAAATGCAGCGACAATGTGACAGAAGGAACTTCTATTGCTTGATTTTGATTTTGAGTAGAAGGATTATTGACCAGCTCATCAGGTAGCAAAATGTAAGACTAGTTTGTTAGACAACCCTCTTGTAACAGGTTTCAGAGTCAAATCATCTCAATATGGAGGTGTTTTGTAAATTTTCTAAGATATTTTAATAGTAAGCTCACCAAAATAAATTTAAACTTTAAAGAATTATAAGGAATGCTACTAAGTTCACCGAACTAAATTTGAACTTAAAAGAATTATAAGGAATACTGCTAAGTTCACAAAATAAATTTGAATTTAAAACAGTTATAATGAAATGCATCGTCTGATTATCATAAATAAAAACACATATATAAGAAAACCAGCTTTTAATGAATTACTAATAGTTAAATTAATCATCATTTTTATTGTTGGAGCAAGTTATATTAAAGTAAAAATAAAAAATAATTGAAATGAAAATGAGAAAGAATTCTATTACTATTAATATTGTATGATCTCCAATATTCAATCTGATTTCTTCATCCAAGTTCAATTTTCTCCTCCTTACATCATATTTTAATCATCTCCAATCTTCAATTTGATTTCCTTGTCGAACTCCAACTCTCTCCTCCTTACAACACATTTTAGTCTTCTCCTTTTAAAGAAGGAATAATACAACAAACTACACAACTAATTGGAGTGAAAATAGGATCTAATAATGGAAATATGATCTAGCTCCATATTAGTTGGAAAGAATCCCAACTAAATCGAATTACATGATTAAAATAAGGAAAGAAAATAAAGCTAGTTTCATATTAGTTGGAAAGAACCCAACTAAATATGAATACACTCCATAACCAAAATATTCATATGGAATTTACACTCTCAAATCAAATTAGCTGGTATATAATCCCAACTAATATTATTTCCTATCCTACCATTCTTAATTGGAAAATAATTCCAACTAATATAATTATTATTTATTATTTCCAATCCTACCATTTTTAATTGGAAAATAATTCCAACTAATACAATTATTATTTCTTTTAAATTATCTTACATGATGCCCACAAGTTGAATAATAATGGCTATATAATTCCATATGTAGCACAAACAAAACATATTTTTATTCTTTATAATGTTGTTAAAAGTGTACCTTAGTTTGTACTCATAAGGACTATGCATTTTATTTTCTTATATTATGGAGATTACAATACAAAGCTATCCAAGCCTAGCTAGGAGAGACTATGGGCATGCCCAAGCTAATGATGGTCCCTCATGATGCATTAGTAGAAATGCAAACATGGAAAAATAATGATCTTTTAACTTGGAGGGATTATTCAAGCAACTTTTACAATGAATTTGAATATAGTGTAAAAATATGAAAGAAAATTAAATTAGCTTTCCCTATGGATGAAATCACGGAGGTGGGTAACACTTTCGTGACAATCTAATCTCCAAAATTTCGAAAAACGTTTTTTCGGCCGAACTAATATTATTTTTCGGCCGAAGGTTGCGTTTTTCGGCTGAATGTTTTTTCGGTTGAAAAGTGGAATGTCAAATCGAATGGTACACGAACGACACCCTCGATTTGTGTGTAAAAATATAGTCGGACAAAGTTTTTCCATCTAGCAATATGTTTTCGGCGGAAAGATATTCCAATCGAAACATTCTTTTGGCCGAAAGATTCTTCGGTCGAACAATCTTTCGGCTGAAAGAATGTTTATATATAAACCACACATCGATATTGTAATTCTTTTCTAAGCTCTTTGCATTTGTAAGCGTTCCTGCGTTTGTGAGTGTTTGTGAGTGTTCCTGAGTGTTGGCGCGGGCGTAGGGTTGGCATAGAGGTCGTGTTGGTGGGCGTTCCTGTGGGAAGTCGGATTGTTGTGTTCATGGGTGGTCAGCGGGCTTCAGGTATTTCACTATAACTTTTAGTTTTTAATTTTAATTTTAATTTTTAATTTGTAATATGAAATTTAATTTTTATTTTTAAATTAAAATTTAGTTAATGTGGCGACCCTTGTGGCCAAGCTGTGGCCACGCCAACGACTTGGCCATAGGGTTTCTCCCCCATGACCAAGTCACAGTCTACTAGATTGTGACTTGGCCACAGGGGGCTAGCCCTATGGCCAAGCCGTGGACACGCCAATCGCTTGGCCACAGGGCTGCCCCCCCACGACAAAGTCACAATCCACTAGATTGTGACTTAGCCGTGGCGTCCCAACCCTATGGCCAAGCTGTATATTGGGTTGTTTTAATGAAAGTCTTGTTTGTTTTTTTGTTCCCAAATGTACAAATTTACTTAGTATATGGAAATTCATGATATAATTTTTTTATTAGGTAGTTAATTTTTAACATATACACATTGTTTTATTTAAATGTTACTTAGTATATGCAAATTCAAGATATAATTTTTTTATTAGGTAGTTAATTTTTATGTAATGATCCCAAGCCATTATGCAAGGATCATCGTGGTTTTGGTGTCTTTTTAAAACTTTTTCTGGTTGTGGTATTTCGTCAAACACTTTGTTGATCTATTTGTTTACTTGTGTTTACTTGCTTAATGACCTCTTGATTTCGGCCTTAGGGTTTATTGATGTGTTTATATGAATGTTTGCAGCAAATAACAAGAAGAGAAAACCATGGAACATACCTCAACCATATGCAATATGATAGACAAGCCAAAACATCTCAAATACCTTTTATTCATGAAATAAAGAAACATGCTACAATGAAGATGTCGCTCTGGGATGCACAACAAATGTCCAAGAAGATAGACAATAGAGATGCTACAAAATGCTCCCGAAAATACAAAATAAGCCTCCAAAGGCTGGATAAGAAATGAAGACCAATGCCACGTCATGCTGGATAGTTGACTCCACAACAATTTGGACCTAGTGCCAAAGATGTCCAATCACATCAAGAAAGATGCCAAACAGTAGATTGGGTGATGGTAAGAACAACCCAGGTGCCTGAATCTCCAAGATCCCTCTCAAACCCTGTAGATATGAACTCCTCCATTGAATGGTGCACCCCACTGGATGATTGAAACCTTAATAATTTGGCCTCTCTCCTAGAGACTTCCAACAGCTCCACCAATCCACTAGAATGATAGATTGGGGCACGAAAATGAATACCCAAATGCTCAAATAATCAAAATACCTACTAGATCCTTAGATCTAGCTACCCTCCAAATAATGGTGTGCCCTCCTCTTGGGAAATTGTTCCACTATCAGTACAAATAAACCTGCCACTGAAATACCTCCGGGAACCACCAAGAATGATGCTAGGACACCTGCAAGGAAAACCCAATACCCAGAATTCCTGAAATCACTTCTCCTCAGCTAGAACAAATCTCTCTCCAAGAATGGTGCACCCCCCTTGCTGTAAACCCTAGTTGGGATGTCCCCCTTCTCTTCCTGTGCGTGCGGCTGGTGTAGAACCCTCTTGCACTGATGTAGATCTGACTAGAATGGTGTGGGAGCATATTAGATCTCCGAGACCAAGATTGAGACAAGTTAGGTGGAATTTTTCACCACCGAATCATCCTCTAGCATTTGTTAAGTCAAAACCCTCAAAACCCCCAATGCTAGGCTCACTAGCTAGAAGTCGGATATCAAAAGATAGAAAGACATGAATGAATGAGAAAAAGCCCTTGCCTTTCCTTTATACTTTTGGCCTCACCTTGTCCCTCCAAAGTGACTTTCATTTTATTAATATTTAATTAATTAATTAAATGACTTTAATTAATTAATTAAATGACTTTAATTAATTAATTAACATTTTTACCTCTGAAAAGCTCTGTATCTCTCCTTGTGGATTCCCTGGCCACTGAAATTCACTTCTAGCCATCCCATCCTATAGTGTTGCTCCTCCTGATTCCAATGAGATATTACACTGAGAGGTTCCTCCAAGTAATATGCCCAAAATGACCTCTTCAGTGAATTTCATTGACTTATAGCTCAAAATAGTCAAAATCATGGAAATCATTGGAATGCAACGAAACCAAAGACAACCTGAGCGGAATGGATCATAATGATGAGATATGATGAAAAATGCCCGCTAGACCACACAGTGCCTCTCAATAATCCCTGTACTCGGTATAACACCCCTATGGCTACTCTGGTCATCATAAACCTCTGCACTGTGATGATGTCCCAAAGTGGGGACATTACAATCCTCCCTACTAGAAAATTGCTTGTCCTCAAGAAATAACCAAATCCACTCAAATAAAATACCAAGATCCCATGTCCACCTATGGGATACACAGTAGAACCCATCCAAAGATGAACACTCATGCACTCTACCCCCTGGATCCCATATCAGGAAGTGAATTGCAATACTCTGCGAAGCATAGTCCTGGAAGATATCAACCCTGTGAACCTCCTGCACCTGACCCATGGCCTCATCTCAGAATAAGTCCATCCTTCAAATCTCTACCAAGATCCACACGGCCTCCATCAACAACACATGTTGATTCCATAATGAGGTACTACAAGACCTTTGTGAGACACCCTGAAGTGTTGTGCTCCCTCAACACTAAAGCTAAATGGAAAGTTAGAACAACTTCCCCCTGCAAAGGTTCACTCGCCCCTATCAGTCAGTGAAATGCTCAACCATGCAATCCCTGCGTCCCATGCTAGTCTCTGTCGAAGATCACCATGCTAGCCCTGCACTACTCTAACCACGACTATCTGCCCCCTGCATACATACTGGATCCTCCTCTCTTGGATCCTCAAGTTGAAATACCTGTGACCACCAGACCTGCTGTCCAAAAATTGTATCTGTAAAGACATCTCTGTAGAAGAAGTACCTATCCACCCATCTCCACGTCCTGCAATCATGATGATCAAGAGTGAAAAAATGCCTCACTCTATTCCACAAATCCCTGCACGCCCACTCCAGATCGACCCCTGGTGGAGTGTGTGGCTCTCGGAAGCAACCTGGGTCATCATGTAGTGAAACATCTGGCTCACCCAATGAACTCCTAGATCCCATGGCAAACTTGGAAGTTTATCACTTCCAATCTCATCTAATTGCTCATGTGTGAGATTGATCACTGTCCGAAGCCCTCTGTACTCATCTGTTATCCTCCTCATGTTGTTGTCAATGATAACTGTGTCAAAGAAGGATGACAGACATATCTGTAGCTGACCATAGGATTGGAAGGCGTCCCATGCTTTGGTAAATCCTAAGGAATCGACTAGAAGCTTGTCCATCAGTATCCATGATAAGTACTCTCCTATGGTCATCATTGAATCCCAACCATCCAGTACAATCGGAAGTAACTCCTCTAATTGTTTCTCAACCAACCTCCATCTCTCATCTCCCATGCAACTACTGATATGGTGAAGGTGATCTCTCATAACTAGGTGTTGTTGCAAAGGAGTGACATCTGCATGCTCCCCTAGGTGTGTCTCCTCCCTGCAAGGCACTATACCCCTCTGAATCTCATCATACATCTCGGCATGTCTATGTGAGTTATCACTCATCACTATATGCTCTGGCATACTCACGTCGTCTCCCATAGACTCATGTTGCATCATAGATCCTGGGCATACTACTGGATCAACCTCTACATGGAGGTCAACTAGGTCAACTTCTCTCGGAGCAGAAATGGGAGTGTCCTCCATCAACTGGTGCTCCTTTGCTAGATCACTAACATCCTCTAGCAACGTGACTGGGTGATCTATCTGTGCATCCCCAAAGATAGGTGAAGTGGATCTCTGACGAATCTCCTCAAGAGACTCATCTGACCTAGACTCTGATTCTTGAAATGTTGTTTGTGTGCCTCTCAATAATCATCGAGTGCTCTCCAACTCCTAAGTGAGTCGGTCCATCTACAAATCTTGCTCCCTCATAGCCTCATGATACATCTCACCAACCCTCAGTAAATAATCCCTGACTGTCAACAACTACTAGTAGTCATTTCTCATCACATATACTCTCTCCCTAAGAGTATGAAAATCATCCATGGCAATCCCCTCATCTGAACTACCATGTGCCACTGATACTCTCCAGCAGTAATCTTCCATCACTGCATGCATGTCATCAATAAGTCTAGTGGTTTCCATGATCATAGCCTCACTAACTCTCAACTGTGCTACTAAGTGGTGTGACTCCTGATCATGGTCATACTGAGGTGCCATCTTAGACCCCTCACTGCTAGTGTCAACTCTGGAGCCCCCCAAAACACTCTATGCATAAGGTAACGTGTTGAAATGACCACTGTCTACCATGTTGTTGGGTACTCTTGTATGCCACTGCATCCTATCACTAGATGTTATCTCCCCCTGAATCACACAGTATCCTGTATGAGCAGTCGTATCCTCCTGTGCACTCAACTTGCTACTATCATTTGTGCCTAGATCCCATAGAGATGTATCCAACCACGTGCTATGGTCATCCTGACTACTAAAAAGTGCATCCTCATCAATGCAGGCCGATCCTGGAAGTAAGTGCTCCATCAACCTGTCAGCCTCTGCAATCTGCTCAACCAATGGAGTCTCCAATAGTTGTGACTCAATATCCTCAGGATGATCTGTATGTGTAAGGTCCCCTGTCTATACTCCTTGTACCTCCTCCTAGATCTGTGGGTCTACCTATCCATGGTGTGCATCCCTCACACTAAGCTCATCCATCATACCTGACATGCCACTGATCTCCTTATGTGACGTGGCTATCATGGGTGTCTGAACAGGTGACAGATGTGTCATGACCCCCATAGGAAGCTCATCATCTCTAGGTGCTAACATGTGTGACTCCTTATTAGTGTCACCACTCTGTTGAGACGTAAAGAAATCAATGGTATGTGATATGTGTGCTGATACATTGGTGCTATCATCCTATCCATCCAGCTACCTATCCACTACACAAGGTCATCCTCCTCCTCAAGCATGCAAGCATCAGTAGCCTCTATGCAAGAGTCATCATCACTATCCTCTGAGGTAAAGTCAATATCACTAGCCTCTGTGCAAGAGCCATTGTCATCATCCGACTGCTCTGAATCAACATCTATCACTCCATCCACACACACCTCATCCTCCCTGTCATAGTGTGCCTCAATAGTGTTCTTATGATCCTTACCCTTTCACCTATGATCTGGTTCCCATGGCCCCTTGCAATAGTGGAAAGGTTGTGTGCTCCTAATATGCGTGGGGTATCTCTATTCTTCCCACCATCTAGCTGCTTATTTTCTCTTTTTATCTGCTATGATAATCCCATATAAAATATCCTCTTCGCTCTAATGGGGATTTCTATAAGTTGCATACTGTGGGAAGGTTATTATAGCCTTAGTTTCCTCACTAAGGTCATGATAAATGATCTCCAAACATGATATCTCAAGGCACATCCTATCCATTTCTTGCAAGATACCAAATATAATAAATATGCAGAACAAAAAAAAAATGCTAGAAATGGCAGAATAACAGTAATATATCCAGCATAATCTCCACAATAACACATAAATGATATAAGAACAACAACAAAAATATCACTTTGATTTAGAAAGCAATGTTCATAGGCCTCTTCAAGGGGGCAACCTCCAATCGAATAGCTCTCTATTACAATAATCTCCAAGCTAGGGTTTTCATACCCTCGACCCTTATTTATATTAAATATGTCTATCAAGAGAAACATCTAGAGGAAGATCCTTCCAGAAGCGGAAGCTTCTATTAGGTCTTCTTACATCTGCCTTATTCTATTTTATTGAAAGGCCTTATTAATATTGACCTTTATTACATCTGAATATATTGATCTACCTATGTGCGGGTTAGGACCCTAACATGTCCACCCCCTTAAAAACAACCTTGTCCTCAAGGCTTGAGATGTGGAAACTGCTGCAGAATGGTAGCTGGTTCCCAAGTGGCATCTGCTGAAGTTGTATCTTTCCACTAGACTAGCACTTCCTTGATGGTTCTCTAATGTAGGCAATGCTCACACTAGTCCAAAACTGCTTCTGGTTGTAGACAAATGTATCCTTCTTCAGCTAACTTGGGAAGGTTGGTTTGAATTTGGCACCTAGTTCCAATCACCTTCTTTAAGCATGAAACATGAAAAGTTGGATGTAGCTTTGACTGACTGGGCAGAGATAACTGATATGCAACTTGTCCCACATGCTTGAGAACTTTATAAGGGCCATAAAATTTGGGTGCTAGCTTCTGACAATGCTCGACCTTGAGGGAAGTTTGCTTGTATGGTTGCAGTTGCAGAAACACCTGATCCCCTTCTGCAAATTGACGTTCAGAGTGACCTTGATCTGCTTGTTGCTTCATGCGATTCTGTGCCATGGCCAAGTTCTCGTTAAGGGTATGAAGAATATCCTCTCGAACTATGAAAGAACTGAAGGTGGTTTTTGTCCATATACTGCTTCAAAAGGAGTCATGCGAGTAGTTGTATGGTAGGAAGTGTTGTACCACCATTTGGCTAGGGGTAGCCATTGAGCCCACTGATGTTGTTTTTCATAGGAAAAACACCTCAAATATGTTTCCAAACACTTGTTGACAACTTTCATTTGACCATTAGTCTGGGGATGATAAGCTGTGCTGAGATGAAATTGGGTGCCCTGTAGCTTAAAAATTTCTTTCCAAAAATTGCTTGTGAAAGTTGGGTCACGATCATAAACAATAGAGTACGGCATGCCATGAATCTTGAAGACCTGGTCCATGAAAATTTGAGCCACCGTGGATGTAGTAAATGGGTGTTGAAGAGTGCATAAATGAGAATACTTGGAAAGGCGATCCACAACCACCATTATGACTGATTTATTCCTTGATTTGGGTAAGCCGGTAATAAAGTCCATAGAGATGTCCTTCCAAATAGTAGGTGGAATCGAAAGTGATTGTAGTTTTCTCGGAGATTTGACTGTTTCTCCCTTGTTGCATTGACACACCTCACATTCAACGACAAAATTACAAATGTCTTGTTTCATACCATACCTGAAAAAAGAACGTTTGACCTTGTCATATGTTTTGGTGAACCCTGAGTGCCCCTCTGTGGGTGTAGCATGAAGCTCCAAAAGTACCGTGGATTTAAGCTTTGATTGTTTACTTAAATACAAATGGCCTTTGTATCGAATCTCATCCTGGAACCAAGAGTACCCTGGTGGAGCCGGAGCCTTGGTCTACAATTGTTGGATCAGATGTGAACTTTTGGGATCTTGAAGCCATTCCTAGCACACAACTTGGAGCCAATCGGGTACAATGAAGGAAAGAGAAAAAAGGGATCCTTCTTCTTCATATTTTCGGGATAGTGCATCCAACACTACATTGTCTTTGCCCTTCTCGTAAATGATCTCATAATCATAACCAAAGAGCTTAGTCACCCATTTTTTTTTTCTCCTGGGAGGAAATGCGTTGTTCCAAAAAGTACTTGAGGCTTTGATGGTCGGTCTTAATTTGGAAGCGTTTCCCCAAGAGATAAGGGCACCATAGATCAACAACATGCATAATAGCCAAAATTTCCTTTTCATAAATGGGTTTTCCTAGATTCCTTTCAGACAATTGATTGCTAGTGAAGGCCAAAGGTTGACCCTCTTGCATAAGGACAACGCTGATTCCTTTCCCTGAGGCATCACATTCCAACACAAAGGTCTTTGTGAAATCAGGAAGGGCCGAAACCAGAGTGGTGCACATGGTCTCTTCAAGGTTTGAAAATCTTGAGCAGCGACTGGAGTCCAAGTGAAAGAGTTCTTTTTTAGGAGAGCAGTGAGAGGTGCTACAATCTTTCTGTAGTTCTTAACAAACTTGTGATAATACCCTGTTAAGCCTAGAAATCCACGCAATCTTTTGAGAGTCTTTTGGTGTGGCCAGTCTTGCATAGCCTCAATAGCCTCCATCCTTGCCAACCAAATCACCCAAGTATTCTACCTCGAAGGCACCAAAAACACATTTAGACTGTTTCAGGAAAAGTTGGTGTTGGGAGAGGAGATGGAGAACTTGATCCACATGAGTAAGATGGTATGTCCAAGTTTTTCTATAGATGAGGATATCATCAAAGAAAACTAAGACAAAATGATGAAGAAAGGGATGAAAGACATGATTCATGAGGCTTTGGAAGGTGGAGGGGGCATTACACAAGCCAAAGGGCATGACCAAAAACTCATAGTGGCCCTCATGAGTGCGAAAGGCCGTTTTAGGAATGTCTGCCTCTTTTATACGTATCTGGTGATAGCCCAAGTGAAGATCAAGTTTAGTAAAGAATTGGGCATCACTCAATTCATCCAGGAGGTCATCAATGACAAGAATGGGAAATTTGTCTTTAATGGTCAGTTTGTTGAGGGCACGGAAGTCAGGACACATTCTCCAAGAACCTTATTTCTTCAGGACCATGACTATAGGAGAAGAGTAAGGGCTCGTACTAGGGCGGATAATGCTTGCATTAAGGAGTTCCTGGACCATTTTCTCAATTTCATTTTTTTGTGAAAATGGATGGCGATATGGACGGATATTGGGAGGAAGGTTTTCGGGTACAAGGGGAATGGAATGATCATGAACACCATGGGAAGGAGGGAGTCCTTGGGGAGTGGAAAATGCCATTTTATGTTTAGAAAGGAGAGCTTGGAGGTCATGCGGCACCGGGGGTGTCTTTGTTTCTTGTATGGCATGGAGTTGGGCAATGACACTAGAATGACCTTTTTTGAACAACTTTTCCATGTGATGGAAACTAATGACCTTAGGTGAACCAACAATGATGCCTTGGAATTTACGTTTGTGTCCTTCCTGGTTGAATTGCATGGTTAATGCCTTAAAATCCATGAGAATGGGACCCAAAGTTCTTAGCCAGTCTGCACCCAACACAATGTCATAACCACCCATGTCGATAGCAAAGATATGGGATTTTAGGTGGTAGTCATTGATTTGGAGACACACATTTTCACAACACCCTCCACATTTCATGGAACAACCATTGGCAATCATGATTTGAAAATTGTTGACAACATGGATGTAGCAATGAGTTTCTTGGGCAATGCGGCGATGAATAAAATTATGGGTGCTTCCACTATCAACTAGAATGATGACTTTCCGATGCTTGATGTAACCGATTAACTTGAGGGTTTGGGGAGAGGAAACTCCAGTGAGAGCATTGAGGGAAGTGATGGGTTTTACTTCAATAGGGTCTGAGGGAGGAGTTATGTCGGTGATTTCAGGTGACTCGGACACAAGGGGAGTTTCAACCTCCTTTTCCAAAATATCCTCAGAGATGGCCATAAAAAGCTTTTGTTCCTTACACTTGTGGCCCAGGAAATATTTGTCATCAAAATTATAACAAAGGCCTTTGATTTGGTGTTCAACCATTTCATCCCTGGTCAATTTTTGGATCTTTAATGGGGAAGAGGGAGTAGTGGGAATGACGGGTTTAGGGCAAGGGATAAAGGAGGGTTTTCAGTTTTGAGATGATACAACCTATTATGCTTCTTTAGCTCTTTTAGTATCCTCCACCCAAGTGGACGGTCGATCCATGATGACATGGGCCCGAATCTCCTCCTTGAGGCCACTGATAAAACACTCTCGAAACAAAGCATCAGTCGTGCCCTCTGTTCGAAAATCTAGGTGCTCAAAGGGAGCTATGAAGTCTTCTACTGTTCCATATTGTTTCAACTTTGTCAAATAACCCAAATGGTTGGTTTCCATGTGATGCAGTCATGCCCTCACTAGCACGTCCGCTTCATAGGACCTTCTATTCCCCTCGGCTCGAAGAACTACAGAGTCCTTCTAATCCCCTATCGAGAATTGTCTACACCCACAGTAACTCTCGTAGTTGATCTCCCTTAATGTTCGGGAAATCACGTATCACGATATCGCGATCTCATATTCACTCGTTCCTAGAACTTTCTAAGTCCCAAACCCTGATATGGGGTGACACCTGTCCTCCACTCAAATGCTTGTGGTTATTTGGGTGTCGCGTTTTAGAGTTTCGCGACCCCTCCTGCAATGATTCTCATGTCACCAATAATCTCGATACACCGATTCCCGATGCATGTGAGAATGGACTACTCCACGTCACTGTCCTTTCCTCTCTCTATCGGACATCGTGAGATCATGAATCTTGATGCTATGATTTCTTCACTCCCGGAGTTCACGAAGTGTCGAACCCCGACTCCTCCCCAGATTTTTGATGCATGTCATGCCGAGATCAACAGCTAGGATTTCTCCGGAGTTTCAAGACTCACAAGGTCTCTGATTCTTAACCTTTGAAACCTCGATGACTCCAATATCCCAATGACTCCTCCGAGACTTCTCCTCTACTCACTAGGGATTAAACCCATTTCAACTCCTGCTAAATCTGATGGTTGACGGGAAATTAACTACTGATCCAACGGCTCACAAACTTTCGAGCTTGAACCTTGGATGTGGCCGTAACTTCCTCGCTACTCCGTCGGATCTGATGGCTGGCGGGATTTTCACGAGTTCCCTCCACAAGGTCTTGACCGTCGCTTCTCCCTCCTTGAAGATTTATTTGATGCGAAACCTCCTGTGCGGTCCTCCAATAGATTTGAAGGCTTTACTCCTTCTGAGATTTTTTTTTTCAGCTTCTCAGTCTCTTAGAAAAGAGAACCCTTTGCTCGCACTCCTTGCGGCAACTCTACAAACACTTCAAGTGTTCAGCCTCCCCAGACTCTGCGCATGCCTGCAACAGTAGTCCTTCAAAGACTCACTCAGGTTTGAAACCCTGAGACTTTCACCTAGCCTGCACACTCCTTGCACGGCCCCTTTGTGCCCAACTGCACTTCTGGGATGAATGAGAACAAAATTTATCTCTATCTGAGCCCTGTGTCAACGCACTCCTTGCGGACAATTTGACTGCACTCCTAGAAGGAATTCTATGGCTCAAATAGAGAAACAATTGAAACTCATTCCATCTCCCTCTCAGACTTAAATTCAAACATGAAATCATATACACATCATATAAAAGAAAATGTATGACAAGAAACAAACGTTCATGAGCATATCAACATCAAATACACATAGAACAACACAAATCATGAATTTGAACCAAAACTCTTCTATTAATTCAAATGTTTGTACATGGGTATTCTTTACACAACCCTCTGCTCCTCCTATGCTCTTCCTGGATTTACTATGCCTGAATTATGTTACAATGTACAATGAGGGTGTCTATATCCGTTCTCCCTCCTTCTTTCTAAAACTGTCTAATCTATGAATTAAAATCCTATCTACCAGCATTAACTATTTTAAATGTCGTCTATCTACTATAGGATGAGAGCTATCCACTCAAGGTCCATTACAATACACAAAGTGCGCCTTATTAAATTTTCACATTAATGTTCGCGCAACAATTTCAAGGTGTTTTCAAAATTTTGTGTTGGACGCCTTCTAGCTGTCTTCCGCTTCCGCGCTGGCTCACTTGATGTGTTGGCGATGTTCCTGCATCATACTCCCTTGCTTGAAAACTTTCATGGGCTCCTGTCCATGAGCTCCTATATGGTCTGTTCATGCCTTTGTATTTCTTCTTTTGTCTCCCAGCTGGTATCTTCAACTGGGTGGTTCTTCCATTTGACTAGATACTCAAAGTATTTTTTCCTCCTGGTCTTCTTACCCACTCTCTTGTCCAATATTCATTCCATCTGCAACTTCTCTATAACCAACAATTGTTTCATCCACTGGATCACTAGCTTCTCAGCTCCAGTCTTTTCTTTTCCATCCCTGTATGGGTATAAATCTGCGACATTGAATATCAGAGATATTCCGATCCCATCCGGCAACTCAATCTCATAAGAATTTTCCCTGAATTTCTTCAAGACCTTGCATGGCCCGATTTTCTTCATCTTTAGCTTATTGTATGTTCCTCTCAGGAACCTTTCTTTCCTCAAGTGTTCCAGAACTAGATCACCAAATTCAAACTAAAGTTGTCTTCTATGCTAATCTGCTCTGCGTTTATATTCCTGGCTTGATTTCAGCAATCGCTACTTCACTCTGCTGTGAAGTTCCTTCATCGCCTCAGAGAATTCTTCTGCACTAGCGCTGCTAGTAGAAGTTTGCTCTGAATCCCTCAGTTCATAAAATCCTCTCGGCTGCATCCCATATACGATCTGAAATGGACTTTTTCCTGTACTTCGATTTACTGAGTCATTGTATGCAAACTCTGCCTGTGGCAACATACTGTCCCACTAGCTATGGTGTTCTGTCACCAAGCTCCTCAGCAAGTCTTCTAGACTTTTGTTGACCACTTCTGTTTNAAATGGACTTTTTCCTGTACTTCGATTTACTGAGTCATTGTATGCAAACTCTGCCTGTGGCAACATACTGTCCCACTAGCTATGGTGTTCTGTCACCAAGCTCCTCAGCAAGTCTTCTAGACTTTTGTTGACCACTTCTGTTTTTCCATCTGTCTGAGGATGATAAGCTGAACTAAACATCAAATTAGTCCCCAACTTTTTCCATAAGGTCCTCCAAAAATGCCGTATGAATTTGGTATCTCTGTCCAAAACTATGCTTTTCAACAAACCATGAAGTCGAATGACCTCTTTGAAGAACATATTTGCGATGTGAGTCGCATCGTTGGTATTCTGGCATGGAATGAAGTGTGCCATCTTAGAAAACCTATCCACTACCACAAATACTGAATCAACACCTCTTTGCGTCCTTGGCAACCCCAATACAAAATCCATGCTTATCGCCTCCCACGGCCTCTCTGGTATGGGTAATGGCTGATAAAACCCTGCATTTTTCTTCCTTCCTTTCGAATGCTGGAAAAATATACATATGTATACAAATCTCTTGACATATTCTCGCATTCCCGACCAACAATAAGACTCATTCACCTTTGCGAATGTTTTTTCATGGCCAAAATGTCCTGCTAATCCACCACTGTGTTTCTCCTTCAACAGATTCTCCCTCATGGAGCATTTCGGAATACATAGTTGATTGCCTCTAAATAAAACTCCCTCCTAGATCATGTAGTCTATCCAAGCGCTTCTATCTATGAGAACTGGATTCTCAGTTGCTTCATATGCCTCTCCAAAATATGGATCTACTGTGTACATGTCCCTGAGATCTGCAAAACCTAAGGTCTTGACTTGGAACTCCTGCAGCAACAAACATTTCCTGCTCAAAGAATCAGCCACTTTGTTAGCAGTACCAGAAATATGCTTAATCACAAAAGTGAAATTCTGCATATACTCTACCCATTTTACATGTTTCTGATTCAACTTCTCCTGTTGAGTCACAAATTGTAATGCATGGTTATCACTGTACAAAACAAATTCTTTCGTGATCAAGTAATGCCTCCACTTCTTTAGTGCCTGGATGATAGCATAAAATTCCTTGTCGTATGTGGACTATTTCACCTTTGCCTCATTCAGGTTCTCACTGAAGTACATGATTGGCCTGTCTTCTTGACTTAAAATTGCCCCGATTGCAAATCCGCTTGCATCACATTTCACCTGAAATGTCTTCAGGAAATTCGGCAACACCAACACTGGTTGTTCCGTGATCTTTCGTTTCAATAGATTGAAACTTTTTTCAGCTTCTGCTGTCCAGTGAAAAGATTTATGTCTTTTCTTCACTGTATCCATCATCGCTGCGCTAATCCCACTGAAATTCCTGATGAACTTCCGGTAGAAACTATCTAACCCGTGAAAAATTCTCACCTCAAAGATATTCTTTGGTGATGGCCAATTCTTAATTACTTCTACCTTATCTGGATCCATCCTTAATTCATTCGCAGATATAAAAAAACCCAGATAAATGAGTTTTGTCTTCATAAACGAAGATTTCTTTATGTTTATCAACAACTTCTCCTGTTGTAGCTTCTTCATCACAATGGAAAAATGCTTCAAGTGCTCTGCCACTGATTTACTGTAGATTAGTATGTCATCCAAATACACAATGACAAATTTCCCGATGAAATCCCTCAGGACTTCGTTCATCAGCCTCATAAAGGTACTTGGCGCATTTGTCAAGACAAACGGCATGAAAAGCCATTCATACAAACCCTCGTTTGTCTTGAATGTTGTCTTCCACTCATCTCCTTCCCTCATGCAAATCTGGTGATATCCTCTCTTCAAATCAATCTTTGAAAAATACTTTGCCCCACTCAGGCAATCCATCAGATCGTCCATCCGCGGCAATGGAAACCTATACCTGATGGTTATCTTATTGATCTCCCTTGAGTCGATACACATTATCCAACCTCCATATTTCTTCGGACAGAGTACCGTTGGAACGACACACGAACTCAAGCTTTCCCTGACCAATCCTTTGTCTAGCAGCTCCTGAACCTGTTTCTTGACCTTTTCATTTTCTTGCGGTGTCAACCTGTACGCAGCTTTATTCGGCAAACTAGCTCCTGGTATGAGGTCTACATGATTACTTACACTCCTCATCGGTGGCAATGAATGAGTTAATTCATCCACTATGATGTCAGCGAACTCTTCCAGTAGTTCCTGAATCTCTTCTAGTAGATCATCCATTCTTGTGCTGGTCAGAACAATCCTCGGTTCCTGACCACAAAGAATTGTGGATCTTCTTTCTTCTTCACCTCCGTAAGAAGCTCCTTCCCACTCATGAGAAGTACTGTGTTGTTTACTTCCGGCTTCAGCTCCTTATCCTTTATTGGAAGCAACATATGGGTCCTCCCATTCTTCTCCAGAGTATACGTATTCATCTTCCCATCATGAATTATGTTTCTATCATATTTCCATGGTCTACCTAGCAATAGATGACATACATCCATAGGAATGACATCACATAAGATCTTATCATTATATCCACCTATCTTGAATTCAACCAAGCATTGTTTAGTGACAGTTACCTGGTGTCCTTTTTGTAGCCATGAAACTCTGTATGGACTCGAGTGATCAATCGTCTCTAGCTCCAGCTCCTGTACCATCTCTGTAAATACGAGATTATCCATGCTACCGTTGTCTACAATAACCTCGCATACCCTATCATTGGTCTTGCAAGTTGTTCTGAAAAGTTTGGTCCTTTGGACTGAACTTTCCACCTCTTTCTCAGGTGTCAGAAGGACTTTTCACATCATAAGTGATCTTTCGCCTTCTGCATCTTCGGCTTCAACATCATGCCTCTGTGCCTCAGTGATATGAGCTTCTCCAATGTCCTTCTTTTTCTATGGACACTCATAATACTTGTGCCCATTCTTTCCACATCTGAAGCATGTGATTACTCCACCTCTTCCTCTTCCTCTACCCCTAGTACGAGGAAAAGTGTTGTTGTCAGCATAATCTCCTCTCTGTTCATTATGCTCTCCTCTCTGTTCAACATATGGCCCTCTCTATGAGGTTCCACCTCTTTCAACCTTACCCTGAGGTTTCTTCCATTCATCCTTGGGATTTTGGTATTTGTCCTGGGCAACTGCTTTGCCTCTAGGTTGACTTCTGCCTCGACCCCTCTGACCTTGCTTATGGCTCAGCTTCTCTTCACCTTTCAAAGCCATTTGATAAGCATCCTCCACCGTTCAGATGGTTACCATGCTCATCTCGTCCTAGATATCATATCTCAGGCCATTCATATACCTGGCAACTTTCTCATCATCGCTCTCCTGATGACCTGCCCTAATGTTCAGTCGATAGAATTCTTCCGTGTATTCTTTCGCTATCATCAGCTTCTGTCTCAGGTTCTGCATCCTCCTGAACAGAGTGATTTGATAATCTCTTTGGATGAACTTTGCCTTCATCTTTGCAATCATTCGATCCCAAATCTTGATTTTCTGCTTACCTTTGCAGTGTCTATCTTCGTGTAGCTCATCCCACCATAATGTTGCATGTCCTTTCAATCACGTGATAACATCCCTGACTTTCTTATCCTCTTCAACATCTTCATAATCGAAGTATGTATCCAGAGCTCTAATCCAGTCTAGTAGCTCCTCTGCATCTAGATTTGTCTCGTAAACTGGAATGTCCATCTTTGCTCTTGCACCCATCCTGGAAATAGATTTGATCAAACGTTCGTTTGATGCGTCTTTGGCTGCAACTTCCTCCTCGCGTTCAACCTCTATCTCATTATCGGAATCACTAAGATACCTTGCACTGGCTGTGCGTCTCTGCATTGTCTCCATGTCTTCAAGTCTTGCTCGAAGATCACGCATTTGTCTCTCCATTTCTGGATTGGTTACCTGCCTTCCTCTTTGTCTCTGCACCTCCCTATCCTCTGGATCGGGTGACTGTCTTTCTCTCCTTGGCGGCATGGTGAATTTTCTTCTTCTTTGCTACAAAAAGAAAAGAGTCTTTCTGTCTTAGCTCTGATACCACTCTGACGCTGTGTATCAGAGTGCTTTGCTTCCCTTCCTCTTCCTGCTTGAAATATACAAGAAAGATTCTAAGGCTCTGATACAATCTCTGATGCAGTCGTGCTCTGACGCAGTCGTGCCCTCACTAGCACGTCCACTTCACAGGAACTTCTATTCCCCTTGGCATGAAGAACTACAGAGTCCTTCTAATCCCCTATCGAGAATTGTCTACACCCACAGTAACTCTCGTGGTTGATCTCCCTTAATGATCGGGAAATCGCGTATCGCGATATCGTGATCTCAGCTTAACTCGTTCCCAAAACTTTCTAAGTCCCGAACCCAGATATGGGGTGACACCTATCCTCCACTCAAATTCTTGTGGTTATTTGGGCGTCGCGTTTCATAGTTTCGCGACCCCTCCTACAATGATTCTCACGTCACCAATAATCCTGATACACCAATTCCCGATGCACGTGAGAACAGACTCCTCCACGTCACTGTCCTTTCCTCGCTCTATAGGACATCACACGATCACGAATCCTGATGCTGTGATTTCTTCACTCTTGGAGTTCATGAAGTGTCGACCCCGACTCCTCCCCAGATTTCTGATGCGTGTCCTACCGAGATCAACGGCTAGGATTTCTCCGGAGTTTCGAGACTCACAAGGTCTCTAATTCTTAACCTTTGAAACCTCGATGACTCCAATATCCCGATGAATCCTCCGAGACTTCTCCTCTACTCACTAAGGATTAAACCCATCGCAACTCCTGCTAAATCTGATGGTTGACGAGAAATTAACTACTAATCAAATGACTCACAAACTTTCGAGCTCGAACTCTAGATGTGGCCGTAACTTCCTCGCTACTCCGTCAGATCTGACGGCTGGCGGGATTTTCGCGAGTTCCCTCCACAAGGTCTTGACCTTCGCTTCTCCCTCCTTGAGGATTTATTTGATGCAAAACCTCCTGTGCGGTCCTCCAACAGATTTGAAGGCTTTACTCCTCCTAAGCTTTTTTTTTCCAGCTTCTCAGTCTCTTAGAAAAGAGAACCCTTTGCTCGCACTCCTTGCGGAAACTCTGAAAACACTTCAAGTGTTCAGGCTCCCCTGACTCTGCGCACACCTGCAACAACAGTCCTTCAAAGACTCACTCAGGTTCACAACCCTGAGACTTTCACCTGGCCTGTGCACTCCTTGCACGGCCCCTCTGTGCCCAACTGCACTTCTGGGACGAATGAGAATAAAAGTTATCTCTATTCGAGCCCTATGTCAACGCACTCCTTGCGGACAATTTGACTGCACTCCTGGCAAGAATTATCTGGATCAAATAGAGAAACAATTGAAACTCATTCCATCTCCCTCTCAGACTTCAATTCAAACATGAAATCATATACACAACATATAAAAGCAAATGTATGATAGGAAACAAACGTTCATGAGCATATCAACATCAAATACACAGAGAACAACACAAACCATGAATTTGAACCAAAACTCTTCTATTAATTCAAATTTTTGTACATGGGTGTTCTTTACACAGCGCTTTGCTCCTCCTATGCTCTTCCTGGATTCACTATGCCTGAATTATGTTACAATGTACAATGAGGGTGTATATATCCGTTCTCCCTCCTTCTTTCTAAAACTGTCTAATCTATGAATTAAAATCCTATCTACCAGCATTAACTATTTTAAATGCCATCTATCTACTACAGGACGAGAGTTATCCGCTAAAGTTCCATTACAATACACAAAGTGCGCCTTATTAAATTTTCACATTAATGTTCATGCAACAATTTCAAGGTGTTGTCAAAATTTTGTGTTGGACACCTTCCAGCTGTCTTCCGCTTCCGCACTGGCTCGCTTGATGTGTTGGCGATGCTCCTGCATCACCATGTCAAAGAGTTCACAAATCTTAGTCACAAATTGGGTCCAAGCAATATACCCTTGACGGGAAGTTTTTCTCCATTGTCACCATTACCAACGTTCTTGATCTAGATGGAGAACACCATACCAGAGTTTGGCCAAGTCATTTGTGATGTTGTATAAAGAGAAATAATGTTCCATTTGGGTTACCCAACCAGTGGGGTTTGAGCCATCAAATTTGTTCACATCCACTCGTGGAAGGCGTATGTCACATTGAAAGTGATGGTGCTAAAAGGTATGGGAATGGGAGGAATGTTCACCTTCGGTCTTTGGAGGTGCTTCAGAGAAATGGTTATTTGTAGGGATCTTCAGTTTGGTGCAGAGGGATGCAAAGATAGATTCAAGATGGGTGGTTAGTTCTTGTTTGACTTCCTCCATTGAGGACTGCATGATTGTATTTATGGTTGTATTGAAGGATGAATCGATGGAGGCAACAATAGCACTAAGTTGTTTCACTTCTTTTTGGGTCTCAAGGAAACCATATCGCAAGGTGTTGAAGCGAGTTTCCAGATTTTGGCTACAGGTATGGGCCATGAGGATGGGTGAACTAAAAAGGGGCAGGCGGGGTAAAAAATTTTGCCGAAAAATAATATGGATGAATGTGATAAGGGTGGAGAGATGAATCCAATGGAATAGGTCTCAAATAATGGTGAAAAAATTTCCAGACCTTTTTATTTTCTTTACTCCTACAGAGTTATACTCCGGTCTGAAGAATACTGCAGTGATAAAATCCCCAAATGCTTAACCTTAAAGAAATGTGTATTTACTTGGCAACCCGAACACAGTTGCGTGACAATAGATCTGGTTTGTTTTAATTTGTTTATGTTTTTGTTCACCAAGGGTTAGGTATTCAAGGGTTCTACAGACAAGGGTTTTCCCTGTCCTATAGCTCTCTGATATATGTGTGGGGTCCAACAGTAGTACTCGACCCAATATCTTAGGGCACTAACTAAGGAAGATAGACTGTACCCTTATCCATACTACCTGACTACCCAGGTACTAGAGAGTATCTTCCCAAGTGTTGTTCTCGGTGACACTATAACAGTTCGGCAGCCGATAGGTTTATCTAAGGAGGGCTTCAGGAAATCTAGGCCAATCTGTACACAGGTGTTTTCTGATGTGCTACCACTTGAAGGGGTACCAACAAGGGTTACAAGGGTGGCCAACAGATGTGCGCTTAAGAACCACTTGTATATCCTGCGTGTATGAATCCCTCAACCATGGGTTTATTCATGTAAGGATAGATCTCTGTGGCTTAAAGATGTTAGAATACGTCTCTACCCTGAAAAACAAATTCCCACAATTTCTGCCAAGGAAAGTGCTCTGATACCACTTGCAAGATACCAGATATAATAAATATGTAGAACATAAATAAAATGCTAGAAATGGCAGAATAACAATAATATATCCAGTATAATGTCCACAATAACACATAAATGATATAAGAACAACAACAGAAATAACACTTTGATTCATAAAGAAATGTTCACAGGCCTCTTCGAGGGGGCAACCTCCAATCGAGCAACGCTATGTTACAATAATATCCAAGCTAGGGTTTTCATACCCTCAACCCTTATTGATACTAAATATGTCTATCAAGAGAAGCATCTAGAGGAATATCCTTCTAGAAGTGGAAGCTTCTATTAGGTCTTCTTACATCAGCCTTATTCTATTTTATTGAAAGGCCTTATTAATATTGACCTTTATTACATCTGAATATATTGATCTACCTATGTGCGGGTTAGGACCCTAACATCTCTCCTTATGGATCTATATGTATGTGCTAATTCCCATTGGCTGGTAGGAATCTAAGCTCTGATACCACTGTAATGATCCCAAGCCATTATGCAAGGATCATCATGGTTTTGGTGTCTTTTTAAAACTTTTTCTAGTTGTGGTATTTCGTCAAACACTTTGCTTATCTATTTGTTTACTTGTGTTTACTTGCTGAATGGCCTCTTGATTTAGGCCTTAGGGTTTACTGATGTGTTTATATGAATGTTTGCAGCAAATAACAAGAAGAGACAACCATGGAACATACCTCAACCATATGCAATATGATAGACAAGTCAAAACATCTCAAATAGTTTTTATTCATGAGATAGAGAAACCTGCTACAATGAAGATGTCAATTTGGAATGCCGAACAGATGGCCAAGAAGATAGACAATAGAGATGCTACAAAATGCTCCCGACAATACAAAATAAGCCTCCAAAGGCTGGATAAGAAATGAAGACCAATGCCACATCCTGCTGGATAGCTGACTCTCCACAATTCGGCCCTGGTGCCAAAGATTTCCAATCACCTCAAGAAAGATGCCAAATAGTAGATCGGGTGATGGTAAGAACAACCCAGGTGCCCGAATCTCCAAGATCCCTCTCAAACCCTATAGATCTGAACTCCTCCACTGAATGGTGTGCCCCACTAGATGAATGAAACCCTAATAATTCAGCCTCCCTCATAGAGACCTCCAATAGCTCCACCAATATAGTAGAATGATAGATCGAGGCACAACAATGAGTACCCAAATGCTCAAATCATCAAAATACCTACTAGATCCTTAGATCTAGCTACCCTTCAAATAATGGTGCGCCCTACTCTTGTGAAATTGTCCCACTGCCAATACAAATAAACCTACCACTGAAATGCCTCCGGGAACCACCAAAAATGATGCTAGGACACTTGCAAGGAAAACCCAATACCTGGAATTCCCAAAATCACTTCTCCTCAACTAGAACGAATCTCTCTCCAAGAATGGTGTGGCCTCCTTTCTAGAAACCCTAGCTGGGATGTTCCCCTTCTCTTCCTGTGCTTGTGGCTGGTGTAGAACCCTCCTGCACTGATGCAGATCTGACTAGAATGGTGTGGGAGTGTATTTCATCTCTGAGACAAAGCTTGGGACAAGTTAGGTGGAATCTTTCACCACTGAATCGTCCTCTAGGGTTTGTTAAGTCAAAACCCTCAAAACCCCCAATGTTGGGCTCACTAGCTAGAAACCAGATATCAAAAGATAGAAAGACATGAATGAATGAGAAGAGGCCCTTACCTTTCCTTTATACTTTTGGCCTCACCTTGTCCCTCCAAAGTGACTTTCATTTTATTAATATTTAATTAATTAATTAATTAACCTCTTTACCTATGAAATGCTCCTTAGCTCTCCTTGTGGCTTCCCTAGCCACTGAAAGTCACTTCTATCCATCCCATCTTGTAGTGTTTCTCCTCTCGATTCCAATGAGCTATTACATTGAGAGGTTCCTCCAAGTAATGTGCCCAAAATGACCTATTCAGTGAATTTCATTGACTTATAGCTCAAAATAGTCAAAATCATGGAAATCATCAGAATGCAACGAAACCAAAGACAGCCTATGCGGAATGGCTCATAATGATGAGATATGATGAGAAATGCTTGTTGGACCACACAATGCCTCTCAATAATCCCTGTACTTTCTATAACACCCCTCTGGCTACTCTGGTCTATTAGAATATAGAAGATTGTGCTTGTTTTACCATTGACGATACCCTCGTCACCCAACCACTGGATGAAGCCACCCTCTGAGCACCTTGACCTTGACCGAGAAGAGAATCCTGGTAGCAATCCAATAGCCAAGAGGGGCTAATGCAGCAAGCAAGAAATAGAAACTAAGCTAAACAGATGATCCCACCTAGAATCTAGCGCACCACTTTCCCAGCTCTCCTAGAAGCTTGTGCACCAAAAATACAACTGCCTGCGTAGATTTGGCTCTCTCTGCAACTGCCGAGATGATGAATAATGAGAATCGGAACCCTGTATTTATAGTGAACTGGGCAGGCTAACTAGGGACGACTTCTCCTTCTGGGTATCAATAAATTCATTTTAATAGTATTTATCCAGCTGACAACTTGTCTAGGGTTTCCTTTAATTCTTTACTTCCTTCCAGAGGATTCTAGTCTCGTCATAGGTCACAATAGAGGTTCATACCTCCTGAAGCTACCATAATATTAACACTCCCTTCTAGCTAGGGAGGTATGGTCTTGAGCACAATAGACCATTCAACTGGTAGCATTACGAGCACCATCATTATTATCGAACTGCATAATCTCCTATGAAAATTGGTACAATATCAATTAATAGAACACACCCGTGTCTATTTAGGTAGTATGAAACTACTCAATCTGTGAAACATAATCACAAATAGTGGAACATATCCACCATAGTAGTATATCTATTGTCATATATTCTTCATAACAAACATTTGATAGAAACCTGCATAGAAACAATGTTATGATAAAACCTAAATCATCTGGGCCAATATTTCACTCACATCCGTGAGATCTGAAATAATATATGCCCTCAGTATAGAATATCAACAATGGGCTATCTGCCCCATTCTTCTCAAACAAGGAAGAAGGATTATTTATGATTTCTGAGCCTAGACCATTTCTCACCTTGGGCCATTCTTCCTACACTAATTAAAGTGCACCCTGGACAGAATGTATAAACCTTAAGAAATGTTTGGAATATTCCTCACCCTGGGCCATTCCTCCTACACTAATTAAAGTGCACCCTGGAGAGAATGTATAAACCCTAAGGAATGACTATCCCTGATTGTTGAGCCTGGACTATTCCCCACCTTGGGCCATTCTTTCGACACTAAACAAAGTGTAACCTAAAGAGAATGAGTCTGCCCTACGGAATAACTATCCAGACCATTCCCCACCCTAGGCCATTCCTCCGACACTAAACAAAGTGTAACCTAGAGATAATGATTCTTCCCTAAGGAATTTTTGTCCTACATCAACCTCCAAAATGGACCATTCTTTGAAACTCCTCACAACTATGAACTTCGAAAGAATGATTGCACGATGAGGTAGACCATTCTAATTGACCACTACTTAGAGTGACTGCCAAGAAGAATCACTGTCCTAGACTACTCCCCATGTTAACCATAATGGGAAGTCACTGCCTATGATACATTAGCAATCAGTTTGCCTCCCATGTTAACTACAATGGGAAGTCACTGTCCATCAGAAATCTCAATCCACTTTCTGAACATGAAAACATCTGTCCAATCTGGACTGATTTTCAATTATAAAAATAAATAATGTTTTCAGTGCTCCCACCTAACTAGAGAGTTATTTAAATCACAAAAACAAATGTTATTCAAGAATATTTTTCTGTACCTTCTCTAGCTTGGAGAATCTTCCCTTTCAGCTAAGGGAGTTATTTCCACGATCCCCATCTTCTCTCAGAAATATGCAAACTTGATTCTGGATAGAGGTTTTGTCAGGATATCTGTTGTCTTCTCATCAGTGGGGATATACTCGAGCTTTACCTCTCCTTCTTGGAATTTATCTCGAATAAAGTAGTATTTGATCTCAATGTTCTTCGACCTTTCATGAAACATTGGATGTTCATATAATCTTATGCAACTTTGATTATCACAATATATTATGGTCGATTATGGAGTATGATCAAATAAATCGAAGATTAAATTCCTTAGCCATACTGCTTCTATGCATGCTTCACAAGCTGCCATATACTCTGCTTCTATTGTACTGAGTGTGACAGACTTTTGTTTCCTATTGCCCCAAGATATCATAGCGGATCCCAGGCTTAAACACATACTTGAAGTACTCTTTTTGTCTTCTGCACTTCCTTCCCAATTAGAGTCTGTGAATCCATGAAGTTGGATATCACTGGATGCGGTATATATTAGGCCATAATTTATTGTCCCACAAATATATCTTAATACATGCTTTGTAGCTATCCAATGCTCTTGTATAGGTTCCACCTGGAACTAACTTAATGTATTTACAGCAAAGCAAATATCTGGTCAAGTATGTACCAAATACATCAATGATCCAATTAGTTGTCGATATAGAGATGGATCAACTGGATTAGAATCTAGGACTTTCACTTTTCTTATATCTGCATTCATAGGAGTGTCCATGGACTTACAGTCCATCATTCCAAACTTTTGAAGGATCTTTATTGCGTACTTTCCTTGTCTAAGGAATACTTCACCACACTTCCGCTATACTTCTAGTCCCAAGTAATAATAATGTGTGAGACCTAGATCTTTCATATCAAATTCAGAAGCTAATTCCTTCTTGCACTGGATGATTAGATATTCTTCACCTGTTATGAATAGATCATCAACATATAATTTTAGAATCACATGTGCATTATCCATGACTTTGTAATAAAGGTTTGGATCTACATGATTCTTGGAGAAACCAAGTCTTGTTAGATAGTTGTCCATTCTGGTGTACCAAGCTCTTGGATCTTGCTTGAGTCCATATAGAGATTTCTTCAATCTGCAAACACGAGTGTCTCTAAAATGTACCTCGAATCCTTGAGGTTGTTCAATATACACTTCTTCTTCAATAGCTCCATTGAGAAAGGTTGTCTTAACATCCATTTGGTGTAGATTGAAGAAGAAGTGTATATTGAACTATTGAAGTGTGTAGGATCGTCAATGTGTGGTTGTGATCGTGGTTTAATTTTCCGCAAGAATAATAGTAGAAGAGATTTTGTATTTAAAAGTGGCGTAATTGTTATATCAGGACAATCATAGGAAATACATTAAGTGTATTGAAATTTCTACATGATATTAGAACCACGGAGGCCACGGAGCTATGGAAGTGAGGTGCAAACAAAATCGTGTTCTCACAGGTCCCGTCTCTAGCCGGGTGAGAACCCTAGTACTGAAAAATTTTAGTGTTTTCATGAACAATAAATCTCTAACCCTAGACAAAGGCAGGGTGCGAACTTCATTGTCATTCTCATAGGCTACAGTGGAGCAGGGTGCAAACTTCCCTCACCCTAACAGTGCAGCAGGGTGAGAACTTCATTAGCATTCTCGCAGGCTACAGTGGAGCAGGGTGCGAACTTCCTAGGGAAGTTCACAGGCTACACACAGGTAGGGTGTGAACTTCCCTCAGGCTACTCTCAGGTGGGGTGCGAACCTCCTAGGGAAGAGGGATTGTAGGGGTTGAGTTTTGGTGGTTGGATAACATTTGAATTTGCAAGATTTTCTTGGCGCGACAGCGGATTCAAGATCGAAATATATTTCAATGGCTTGAGGTTGGAGTATGCACTCGAGGGAATCTCTAACTACATCGCTTGGAAGGACAATATGGAAGCAGTACTCAAAGACAATGGCTTGAAGGGTTACATTGACATAGATGTTCCTAAGATGGATGTGACAGATACTGCAAATCTTGATGCATGGCAATAGAAAGTAGCGAAGGTGAGGAGGATTCTATTGGAGGGAGTACGAGACCACATTGTCTCAAGTATCCATGGGAAAAACACAACATATGCAATGTGGAAGGTTTTGACAGATATGTTCCAAAATAGTAGTGACCATAGGAAATTGGTGCTCAAAGATAAACTCAGGAAGATCAAGATGGAGAAAGGCGACACCATCCCAAATAATCTCACGAAGTTTGTCCAATGTCGGGATGATCTTGGAAGTGTAGGAATAACATTCAATGCAGATGATTTGGTGAGATTAGCACCCCTAGGGCTTCCTAAAAGTTGGCACAGTTATCAAGAATCTGTCAATGGAAGGGAAAAATTGTCGGATTGGGAACGACTATGGTCGGATCTAGTGTAAGAGGATTTCAGGTGAAACACTGGAGATGGATCTTCATCAAAGCGTGATGATGAAAAGGATTGTGCTTTGACTGCTAAGGCAAGGAAAGGGAAAGGGAGGAAATTCCAATCAAAATCTGAGTCTAAAGTCAAGAAGCTGGATTTGTCCAAAGTGAAGTGTTTTTACTTTCACGAACATGGGCATCTTGTTAGTAACTTTCCACAGAAAAAGAAGAACAAGACAGTTGTTGGATCTGCAACTGGTGAGGCTTTTATCTCACAATTTGAGCTTGATTTCACTTTGATCGCATGCATGGCTTCAAGTGCATCAGGATCTGTGTGGCATTTGGATAGTGTCACTTCCTTCCACATGACGAGAGATAAAGAGTATTTCATTGACTTGGAGGAGAAATATCTCAGAATGCATATAGAGATGGGAGACGATGGACGATACAGTGCAACTGGTATTGGTACCATTACCTTTTAGAGGGAGTGAGGTAAACTATTTCACTTGAAAAATGTTATGCATGTTCCATGTCTGAAGAAAAACTTGGTCTCAGTCACAATGTTGGAGGATAGAGGCTATGATGTTTTTTTTAGTAGTGGTAAAGCCTACCTGCGACATAAAGCTACAGGTCAAGTCAAGAAGATAGGTATTCGAGTTAAGAATCTCTACATGATGGAGGTAGATGGTTGCAATGCCATGATACACAAGGCAGAAAAAGTGGTGATCCAGGATGAGGGCGAATTATGGCACAGGAGATTTGGCCATCTTCATCATGGAGCCTTGAAGATCATGCAACAGATATCTACTGGATTTCCAAGGGGAACACTTGCTCAATTATATCAGTGCAAGGGGTGTACCCTAGGGAAGAACGTAATGTCCACCTTTCATGAAAAGGAGAACCCTGCTTCAGTGATCCTGGAGAGAATTCACACGGACGTGTGTGGACCATTCTCGGTTGCTTCAACAAAAAAACACAAGTATTATGTTATTTTTTTTTATAACTTTTCTCGTAAATGTTGGATATTCTTCATGCAAAAGAAGGATCAAACATTCTCAAAGTTATGTGAGTTTAAAGCATTGGTGGAGAAAGAGTCGGGGAAGCAAGTGAAGGATCTAAGTAGAGATAATGGTGGAGAATACATTTCTAATGAATTCAAAGACTTCTGCAACAGAGAAGGAATTCGAAGAGAACTCATAGCGCCTCATAACCCACAACAAAATGGGGTTGCAGAGAGAAATAATAGAATGATCATGGGTGCAGCATGAGTGATGTTGCATGATCAGGGCCTACCAATGCATTTGTGAGAAAAAACATGCAATACGACGGTTTATGTGCAGAACAATTGTCCTCATAGAGTACTTGGCATGAGTCCACCTGAATAAGATTTTACTGGTAATAAACCTGATGTTTCTCATTTTAAATTTTTTGGCTCATCTTTTTATGTGCATGTGACCAAGGATGCCAGGAAGAAGATGGAACCAATTGTTGAAGTTGGGATATTTTTGGGGTACACAGAAACACCCCATAATTATTGTGTGTATTTTCCAAATAGTAAGATGATTGTTATGCGATGGGATATAAAATTCGATGAGGGGAAATCCATGCGGTTGTCACTTGAGAGGGAGCTAGACTTGCATGCAGAAGAGGAACTGTCGGTTCCCAAAGATGAGTTTCAAGATGTGGATCAGCCACATGAAGAGGTTCATGGAGTGGAAGAAACCACTCAAGTAGAGCCATCCATTAGAAATGGCAGAAAGTGCACCATGGAAGATGACAGATTGAGACTAGATGTTGCACAGAATGTAGGAGCCCCTATTTCACAGAGAAGACAGAGGCAGTCTCCTGATCGATTTGTTGGATACATGGCTCTTATGAGCAAATGTATTGTGACTGAACCATCTTCCTTTCAGGAAGTAGTGCAGGACCCCACTTGGGTTGATGCTATGGTAGAGGAGTATGACTCGATTCTCAAAAATAATGTATGGGAAATTGTCCCAAGACTGATTGATAAATCAGTGGTAGGTTTGAGATGGATCTACAAGGTAAAGAAAGATGATGATGGGAGTGTGGAGAAGTACAAGGCCGGGTTTGTGTCCCGGGGCTTCTCACCGATCGAGGGGATAGATTATGATGAGACCTTTGCACCTGTCGCAAGGTACTCTTCCATAAGATCCATCCTTGCACTCTCAGCGTAGATGGGCTGGCGCATTCATCAGATGGATGTAAAAGCTGCATTCCTCAATGGGATCATTCAGGAAGAAGTGTGTATTGAGCAGGCAGAATGTTTTGAGACCTTTGATAGGGAGTCACATGTGTGCAGACTCAAGAGAGTACTGTATGGGCTGAAGCAAGTGCCTTGTGCTTAGTACTCTCAGATAGACAACTATTTCACTGGATTGGGCTTCACCAAAAGTAAAGCAGATGCAAGACTATACCAAATTGTGGTGGAGGGTAAGCTTTTAATCATTGTGCTTTATGTTGATGATTTAATTTTGACTGGTGATGAGGAGATGATACACTCATGCAAGGATATACTTGCAAAGGAGTTTGAGATGAAGGATTTGGGCCTTCTTCATTATTTCCTTGGATTGGAAATATGGTAGCGAGATGGTGAACTTTTTGTGTCTCAAGGAAAGTATGAAAGAGAGATACTGGGTAAGTTTCACATGGAGGGTTGCAAACCCATGGATACTCCTCTTCCAGGAAACTAGAGAAAAGAGGATTCTACTTTTGGAGAAGTAGTGGATGCTATTGTCTATCGACAGTTAGTGGGTTCGCTAATGTATTTAGTGAATACAAGACTGGACATTTGCTATGCAGTTAACCAGCTAAGTCAAGCGATGGTTAAGCCTACCAAACTCTTTTGGAAGGTGGGTAAGCATGTCCTGAGATATCTGAAGGGTAGATTTGAGTATGGATTATGTTACAGAAAGATAGATGAGGTGAAGTTGCATGGCTTCATGGATGCAGATTGGGCAGGTAGCCCAATGGACAGAAAGAGCACATCAGGGGGGATCTTTAGTATCATATCTATAGTTTTTTCTTGGTACAACAGGAAACAAAGATCCGTGGCACTTAGTTCAGCGAAAGAGGAGTACATGGCAGCGAGTCAAGCTGCATGTGAGGCTATCTGGATGAGGAAGATCTTGGTTGGTTTGTTTGGTTCTCATTTAGATCCGACATTGATTTATTGTGATAATGAGAGTTGCATTAAACTCTCGATTAATCCTATGTTTCATGACAGATCTAAGCATATAGATATTTGGTATCATCATCTTAGATATTGTGTCTAGTGAAAGATCACGTTGCTTCAATACATTCCTATGGAAGATCAGGATGTAGACATTTTGATGAAGGCGCTACCAAGAGTAAATTCAAATATCATAGAGACGGGATTGGGGTGAAGGATAATCCCTTTCTTTTTGAGAGGGAGTGTTGAAAAGTCAACAAGAAACATGTGTCTAATTTAATTTTCCCTTAATTAAATTAGACAATAAATATTAATCTATTATTTCATTCATAACTGAGTGAGTTGGATTTGTAATAGAATTATAAGTGTAGTTAAGTGAGTTAAGATCAATTGTACTAGTTGTAACTAAACATGCACTAGTGAGAGTTCAGTTAATCAATGAACTCACATGCAACTAAAGATTCACCACGGTTAACTACATGCATGTCAGATCCAGTGGAGACCCAGTTGAGATAACAGGTGAAAGGGACAGTTTGGCTATCAGTTGTGATTTGTTCACACATGCAGTGGATATGCTTATGAACATGTGCAAGCTAGGCAACTCGAAAATGATTCAATTCATTGTGAGATTTCGAATTACAAAGATTGTGCATAGGAGGCAAGTTGTCTGGACACGGAAATTGGCACATGTATTTTCTAATTTGTGTATGACAGTGTGAGACGACTGTATTGTACTGAGAGCTCCTGGATTAGAGTTTTGTATGAGATTGTTTCATGATTCATGATATACATAATATATGATAGTGGGGTTTTTAGCTTTACACTTTCCCAGTAAAATTTTTGTGTTATGTGTTCTTGATATTTCACTTTGTGATTGTGGTTGTGATTGTGGTTTAATTTTCTACAAGAATAATAGTAGAATCGATTATGTATTTAACAGTGGCGTAATTGTTAGATCAGGAGAATTGTAGGAAATACATTAAGTGTATTGAAATTTCTACACATCCCATGGAAGAAGTAAGAGATATGATAGCTCTGATCGAGGTATACATTGCCACCAGAGAAAAGGTTTCATCATAATCTTCTCCCTCCTTCTGGGAGAACCCTATGGCCATGAATCTTGCCTTTTATTTATCCATGCTTCCGTCTGCTGGATGTTTGATCTTATATAACCATTTTGACATTACCACTGATTTTTCGTTATGTCTAGGTACAATTTCCCATACTTCATTTTTTTTCATAATGGACTGATGTTCTTCCGCCATAGCTTCTTTCCATTATTCCTTTTGCACTGCTTCTTTGAATGTAGTAGGTTCTTCATCTGGAAGCTTTGTCATGTATGTTGCATAACTTGAGAATCTTTTCAGTCTTTTACTCTTCCTAGATGTTCCTTTTGGAACCTTGATTCTTTCTGCATCATGTAATGTGGATTCAAGACAAGATGGTAATTTCTTATTCTTTGGTATGATATCTAGATCATTGTTCTAACATGGCTCCATAGGATGATCGGGTTGATCCTTTTCGTTATTTTTTCTTTTTGTGTTTTCTTCATTTGGTTCTTCAATTTCTTCTTCTTCTATAGTTTCTTCAATAGATTTTCTGAAGGCCATCCATTCATTGAACGTTACATCTCTACTTACTTCTATTTTTTGTTCTTCTAGAATATATATTCTATAGGCTTTGGATGAATCACTATATCCCACAAATATCCCCTTCTTTCTTGAGGGTTCTAGTTTATTCCTTTTATCTTTGGGAATATGAGAGTAAACTGGACATCCAAATATTCTTAGATTTTCTACGTTAGGTTTCTTACTTGAGAATGATTCTTCTAGCCTCATGTCCTTCAATATATGATGAGGGATTATGTTCTGTACATATATTTCCATCATTGTTGCTTCTCCCCATAGGAACATGGATAGATTTTGATCATTCAATAAATCTTTTACCATTTCTTCGATAGATCTGTTCTTTCTTTCTGCTACACTGTTTTGTTGAGGATTATGAGGAACACTCAACTCCCTCCTAATCCCTGCTGATTTGCAGAATGCAATGAACTCTTTTGAGGTGTATTCTCCGCCATTATCTATTCTTAATGTCTTGATCTTCTTGTTTGTAAGGTTTTCCATTTCTGCCTTGAATTCTTGGAACTTGTTGAATACTTTATCTTTTGATTTCAATAGGTACAACCACGTCTTTCTTCGATAATCATCTATGAAGGTTACATAGTAAAGAGATCCTTCTAGAGATCTGACTGACATTGGTCCACAAACATCTGAGTGTATTAGATCTAGGGTTTCCTTAGTTCTGTTGTTGCTTCTTGGGAATGGTTTCTTGATATTCTTCCCAAGGGCACATCCTTTGAAAATTCCTTCTTGTGTGGATTTCAATTCTGGTATTCCTTCAACCATTTTTCTGAGGAAAGGTAATAATTGATAATTGATATGAGCGTACCTTCTATGCCAAAGTTCATTAGGGTTGACTTTGTCATGTACAAGATCTTCTTCATTTCATTCTAGTAGTCTATATATATTTCCTTGATGTCTTCCAATAACCCTAGCATCTTCTATACTAGAATTCTTATGCCATGATAACACCTTTCCATCCATGAAGGCTATTATGTTCCCTTTGTATTCTAAACATGATATTGATACAAGATTCTTTTCTAAACCGGGTATATATAAAACATTGCTTAAGTGAACATGATTACTTGATTCCAACTTGACAGAGGCTTGTCCAAATCCTTTGACGGGGTAAGTGATTTTGTCTCCAAGCTCCACTTTGTACGATGTCTTTCTCTCGTTTAGATTTGAGAGTCTAGCTTGACCTCCCATCATGTGCCTAGAAGTTCCACTATCGATTATCCACATATTGTCTTCAATTGTCCCGGTAAGTGTTGAGTAGTGTAAAAGACTGATTGTTTCACACATGTCTTCGGTTGACTGGTAACTGGTCATGCCTTGGTCCAAAACTTCAACTTCGTCATTTCTGTCTTTTGAGAGAGCCAAGAGGTGCACTGATTTAGGGCGCATATGACTATCTTCTCTTTGAGTGAGATGCTCCATCACAAGGTGCCGGATTTGAGAATTAGGGTTTCTGCAACTGCTTCTGCTAGTAACCCTAGTTGCAGTGCTTTGGAAGCTACTCCTACTAGTAACCCTAGTGACAGTTCCTCAACGAGCTCAATGTCTAGTGGCTATGTTTCCTTCCAACATTTTAGGCTGACTGAAGGGGTGTGGGCCCATAACCTGTTAGAATATAGAAGATTGTGCTCATTTTACCATTGACGATACCCTTGTCACCCAACCACTGGCCGAGGCTACCCTCTGAGCACCTTGACCTTGACCTAGAAGAGAATCTTGGTAGCAATCCAATAGCCAAGAGAGGCTAATGCACCAAGAAAGAAATAGAAACTAAGATGAACAGATGATCCCACCCAGAAGCTAGTGCACCACTTTCCCAGCTCTCCTAGAAAACTTGCACACCAAAACTCCAACTACCTACGCAAATTTGGCTCTCTCTGCAACTGCTGAGATGATGAATAATGAGAATTGGTGCCCTGTATTTATAGTGAATTGGGCAGGCTAACTGGGGTCGACTTCTCCTTCTGGGTATCAATAAATAAATTTTAATTTTATTTATCCAACCGACAACTTGTCTAGGGTTTCCTTTAATTCTTTTCTTCCTTCCGGAGGATTCTAGTCTCATCATAGGTCACAATAGAGGTTCATACTTCTCGAAGCTACCCTACTATTAACATGGTCATCATAAACCTCTGCACTGTGATGATGTCCCAAAGTGGGGACATTACATTTTAACATATACACATTATGTTATTTAAATGTTACTTAGTATATGCAAATTCATGTTATAAATTTTTTATTAGGTAGTTAATTTTTAACATATACACATTTAAAGGTAGTTTTTTTATTTAACAAGTTGTAATTTTTTTATGACCTTTTGTTGAAAACAATTATATTATTTATTACGCCATAGTCATAGTCATTATAAGTGGAAAATAAAGACAAGTTATAAAATGTTATATAAGTTTTTCTATATTTTATACAAATTAATTAGAATTGTATATCAATACATATACCTTTAGGATATGCTAGATAATGAGATTTTACGCAAATTCAAACTCTAAAATAAGTTGTTCTACATAAAAATAAATTCCAAATACAAAATAGAAGCCTTCATAGAATTCACAATTACAAGTGAGATAAAGGATGAGAATTATGAAGGAGATATGAAGAATGAACATCTCAAGAAAGGTGTCCCAAAGAAATCCATTACTTTAGAAAAATTATCTAAAGAATTAAAGTAATTTAATAACTATGGCTATAAAGTAATTACATTTAAAATTAGTAATTTGTTCTTTTTAAAAATTTTAATGTTAGTATTCAAATCCCATAAAATATTCCTTAGATGTCTTTATATTCAAATTCGAAATAAATACATAGGAATGTACAATTTAAAGAAATGAAGAGAATGCTAATAAAAATGGTTCCATTAATTCCTAAGTATCACAAGTGTGAATATGTACCACATCTATGACCTATGTCTGCATGAAAGACATATGTACCACATCTATTATGTGAACATGTAACATGAATCAATAGATCATGTTTACAAAAGTCTCTAGGATAACTACAGGAATAAAATTTTACACAAATTCAAATCCGAAAGTGAATTTTCTTACACAAACAGGAAGCCCAAAAGTAGTGTGGAAGTCTTCATAGCACATGCAACTAGAAGAACCATAAAGGATGGGAATGAAGAATGCATATCCCAAATTTGTAATTTGTTCTTTCAAACTCTAAATATTAATATTCCAATTCTAAACAACATTCCCTCAAAGTCCTTATAGTGGAAATTTAAAAAAGAGTGTATAAGGAAGTACAATAGATTATATGGAAAAAACAAATTCATTAATTTATTAGTATTAAATGTGTAAGCATGTACAATCATTATTACCTGTAAATCCATGCTATATTCATTTACACAAACCTAGTTAGTCTCAATCTAGCAAGAAGTTCATGTACATCAGTAGTAGATATTGCACTTTACATATAAAAATTCCATATAGATAATGAACTTAGATATCGATCCTATCATCATTTTCATATTTAAGAGGAAAATTTACATCACTATAAAGTGTTCAAGAAAATACAAAAAAATAAATCAAAACACTAATAATACCCACAACCCTTTTTAACTAGCCAAAATTTATTTTCTCACAAGTTTGTACCTTATAAACTTGTACGTTATACTTAGGATAAACCCATTGTAAATTGAATTGGCATGCCTAACTTTGTTTTTCATTTACATGATATTAATCTGTAAATATATTATTGAACTCAATATGGACCCCTTAAATTTGGTAAATTCAAATAACTTCAAAATTATTTAAAAAAGAAAATCAAAACTATCAATGCACATATCTAATATTTAAAAAATAAACAAAAGGTCTCAATTGAAAGAATGAAAATATAATAAAGGTGGACCAAGAGAATATATATGCTTTACACTTAGATTCAACTTATGTATCTTTCCTTCTATATTGGGAAGTAGTTTCATTTACATACATGTGCAACCTAAAAGAACATAAACTAAATTTCAAAATTATACTCAATAACAAGCTTAAGAATCTATTAAATAATTAATATTTACTAAGAAAAATTTATAGGATGAGTTAATTCTAAAAATTATGCTCAATAACTATATAAAGAATTTATTTAATAATTGATATAGATAAGATAAATTTGCAGGGAAGTGGAGAAGCCCAATAATTGTGATACTACAATGTTGTTAGTACCTATACTCATTTTGAACTCATAGAATTCAAAATGAAAACCATTGTAACTTAGCATCCCAAAAAATCTAAATAATCTAAATATTTGAAAAGATCAAAATTTCATTTTACCCAGGTGAAAAAAAATTCATTTTTAATGAGGTGAAAAAATATGTTGCAATAGGTGATACACCAAGAGCCACATAGAAGGAATGTTCATACACATTTAAGTTATTTTAAATGAAAAGGAAAAGATCTGAAAGCTATCTTGCAAAAAGGTAGAATTCATTTTGTTATCAAAGATAAACAACCATGAGTAGGGTGGAATTGAATTGTAAAGAGTGAATATGGAATTGTATTTACAAAGAATAATCTAGTGTGATATTGTATGATTTTAGTTCAAGAACAAGAATCTATATGGAACACTTATTTCTTGAGTGCATCATATTTTTTAACACAATTTTGTAGTGTACAAGAGTCTTAAAAAATATTATTAAAAAGAAGTAATCACAAGTGACAAAATCCTTAAGAATGAATTGATCAAATAAAACTAGGTTCAAAGTGTTTGCTAGCAAAAATTTACACTAAGAATCAACACTAAGATTCAATATATTTTCAATGAATAGAAAATCTATATTACTTCGTTAATGTTGGTATTTCTATAATTAGTCAACCTATTCATAGATTGATTAGGTTCAAAGTGTTTGCTAGCAAACATTTACACTAAGAATCAACACTAAGATTCAAGATATTTTCCATGAATAGAAAATCTATATTACTTTGTTAATGTTTGTATTTCTATAATTAGTCAACCTATTCATAGATTGATTCCATTTTAGGTAATATTTAATGGTCATTAGCCAAGCTATCAATATTCCTTAGGTTAGTGAGTCAGGACAAGCTATGATATATGATGAATAATGTGAGTCGGGCCCCATACAAACCCTCAAAAAATCATGATCTCACTATTACTTCCAATTGAATAGTTTGGCAGGCATCCCAAACTGCAACATAAGGGAATCCAAACGTTTTGTATTTTACAAAACTTTCTTAAAAATTTCATAAAAATTTCAATTTGTCTAACTTTTTAATTCAATTTTTTTGTATTTTATAAAAATTTCAAATCTTTAGGAATTCAATATATAAATCCATTTTTACATATGTAATATTAGAGTATCATAAGCTTCTTACAAAGTTTAGCTTACAAAGTATCTTACAATGCCTTGTTTACTGTTAAACTATATTAACTCTTCCATAATTTATGGTGTTTTCAATCTTTTTGCACTTGATGCTACAAAACCAATATGCCTTGTTTACCGTTAAATTATATTAACTCTTTCATAAGTTATATTGTTTTCAATATTTTTGTACTTGATGCTACAAAAAATTGGTTGTAAGTTTTTAATAATGTAAATGTAGATTATAAAATGTATTCAAAATATTTTGATGATATTAAATATCAAGGTTGTATGGTTTTAATTTAATGCAAGTAGATTATAAAGTTTATTCAATATTGAGGATATTGAAAGAGTCCTACACATGAAATGATGTTCTTATTAGATGAGATTCTCATATTATAAATAAAATCCATGGGATACCTTGATATATAACACCTTGAATACCATTGCACCACTTCTCAACAAGTGAATGCATATGGTATGTTTGTTGTGTGTACAAGGAATAATTCCCTCAATCCCTTAGACACCTTGCATTTACGAATGCCAATTTTCCCAAGGAGACAAATCCTTTGATTGTTGATGCAAGGAAAACGACATGGAATGTATTTCATCCAACCACACTATTTTTTCCATGGATGGCCCTATATTGGATTTGATTCCCATATATATGCTCCCTTAGTTATGGCCTCAAAAAAAAACAAAAAAACTTAATGATTAACATGATTATGTAATTCATGCCAAGTTTTGTAATTTTTTGTGTTCTTCATTTCATAACAAGAGAAAGAAATGTTAATTTCCAAGGGTCATTTATATTTGGACTAGATTGACAAAACACATCTTGAAACCATCTAGTGAGACCTAATGATAATGGGTAAGTAAATCTCCCCCTATGCTTCACATGTCCTACATATTTTCATGAGTCTTGGTCACATCTATGTGTAATACATTAGTGACCTACTTGTGTAGATTTTTATTTTCCTTGAAATTCATCCGATCAACATTCACTGATTGAACTTCACCTTTTTCAGTCTCTAGAACAACCAAATTCAACAATCACTTTTGATATGGATTCTCTTCCAAACCATAGACTCTTATCATAGTAAACTACTCAAAAAGGAACCAGTTAATGGCAGAAGTGTCCTCAGAGACACACTTTTATTAAATCAGAAAAGAAATTACATGTGAGAAATTGCAAGAGTTTACACTCGAACAACTCAACACTCTAACAATGAGCTATATATAAGCTAAATGTCCTAAAAAACTCTAGTTA
>SNQJ01S0006933.1:72960-96572 GCA_010110895.2 Picea sitchensis | reverse complement strand
ATCACTATAAAGTGTTCAAGAAAATACAAAAAAATAAATCAAAACACTAATAATACCCACAACCCTTTTTAACTAGCCAAAATTTATTTTCTCACAAGTTTGTACCTTATAAACTTGTACGTTATACTTAGGATAAACCCATTGTAAATTGAATTGGCATGCCTAACTTTGTTTTTCATTTACATGATATTAATCTGTAAATATATTATTGAACTCAATATGGACCCCTTAAATTTGGTA
Source organism: Picea sitchensis (assembly GCA_010110895.2). Classification (NCBI taxonomy): domain Eukaryota; kingdom Viridiplantae; phylum Streptophyta; class Pinopsida; order Pinales; family Pinaceae; genus Picea; species Picea sitchensis. The sequence goes on along the minus strand of SNQJ01S0006933.1, from coordinate 96,332 downwards.
AATTCAAATAACTTCAAAATTATTTAAAAAAGAAAATCAAAACTATCAATGCACATATCTAATATTTAAAAAATAAACAAAAGGTCTCAATTGAAAGAATGAAAATATAATAAAGGTGGACCAAGAGAATATATATGCTTTACACTTAGATTCAACTTATGTATCTTTCCTTCTATATTGGGAAGTAGTTTCATTTACATACATGTGCAACCTAAAAGAACATAAACTAAATTTCAAAATTATACTCAATAACAAGCTTAAGAATCTATTAAATAATTAATATTTACTAAGAAAAATTTATAGGATGAGTTAATTCTAAAAATTATGCTCAATAACTATATAAAGAATTTATTTAATAATTGATATAGATAAGATAAATTTGCAGGGAAGTGGAGAAGCCCAATAATTGTGATACTACAATGTTGTTAGTACCTATACTCATTTTGAACTCATAGAATTCAAAATGAAAACCATTGTAACTTAGCTTCCCAAAAAATCAAAATAATCAAAATATTTGAAAAGATCAAAATTTCATTTTACCCAGGTGAAAAAAAAATCATTTTTAATGAGGTGAAAAAATATGTTGCAATAGGTGATACACCAAGAGCCACATAGAAGGAATGTTCATACACATTTAAGTTTTTTTAAATGAAAAGGAAAAGATCTGAAAGCTATCTTGCAAAAAGGTAGAATTTATTTTGTTATCAAAGATAAAAAACCATGAGTAGGGTGGAATTGAATTGTAAAGAGTGAATATGGAATTGTATTTACAAAGAATAATCTAGTGTGATATTGTATGATTGTAGTTCAAGAACAAGAATCTATATGGAACACTTATTTGTTGAGTGCATTGTATTTTTTAACACAATTTTGTAGTGTACAAGAGTCTTAAAAAATATTATTAAAAAGAAGTAATCACAAGTGACAAAATCCTTAAGAATGAATTGATCAAATAAAACTAGGTTCAAAGTGTTTGCTAGCAAAAATTTACACTAAGAATCAACACTCAGATTCAATATATTTTCAATGAATAGAAAATCTATATTACTTTGTTAATGTTGGTATTTCTATAATTAGTCAACCTATTCATAGATTGATTAGGTTCAAAGTGTTTGCTAGCAAACATTTACACTAAGAATCAACACTAAGATTCAAGATATTTTCCATGAATAGAAAATCTATATTACTTTGTTAATGTTTGTATTTCTATAATTAGTCAACCTATTCATAGATTGATTCCATTTTAGGTAATATTTAATGGTCATTAGCCAAGCTATCAATATTCCTTAGGTTAGTGAGTCAGGACAAGCTATGATATATGATGAATAATGTGAGTCGGGCCCCATACAAACCCTCAAAAAATCATGATCTCACTATTACTTCCAATTGAATAGTTTGGCAGGCATCCCAAACTGCAACATAAGGGAATCCAAACGTTTTGTATTTTACAAAACTTTCTTAAAAATTTCATAAAAATTTCAATTTGTCTAACTTTTTAATTCAATTTTTTTGTATTTTATAAAAATTTCAAATCTTTAGGAATTCAATATATAAATCCATTTTTACATATGTAATATTAGAGTATCATAATCTTCTTACAAAGTTTAGCTTACAAAGTATCTTACAATGCCTTGTTTACCGTTAAATTATATTAACTCTTCCATAATTTATGGTGTTTTCAATCTTTTTGCACTTGATGCTACAAAACCAATATGCCTTGTTTACCGTTAAATTATATTAACTCTTTCATAAGTTATATTTTTTTCAATATTTTTGTACTTGATGCTACAAAAAATTGGTTGTAAGTTTTTAATAATGTAAATGTAGATTATAAAATGTATTGAAAATATTTTGATGATATTAAATATCAAGGTTGTATGGTTTTAATTTAATGCAAGTAGATTATAAAGTTTATTCAATATTGAGGATATTGAAAGAGTCCTACACATGAAATGATGTTCTTATTAGATGAGATTCTCATACTATAAATAAAATCCATGGGATACCTTGATAGATAACACCTGAATACCATTGCACCACTTCTCAACAAGTGAATGCATATGGTATGTTTGTTGTGTGTACAAGGAATAATTCCCTCAATCCCTTAGACACCTTGCATTTACGAATGTCAATTTTCCCAAGGAGACAAATCCTTTGATTGTTGATGCAAGGAAAATGACATGGAATGTATTTCATCCAACCACACTACTTTTTACATGGATGGAACTATATTGGATTTGATTCCCATATATATGCTCCCTTAGTTATGGCCTCAAAAAAAAAAAAAAAAACTCAATGATTAACATGATTATGTAGTTCATGCAAGTTTTGCGACACTTGTGTTCTTCATTCATAACAAGAGAAAGAAATATCCATTGCCATCTTTAGTCATTTATATTTGGACTAGATTGACAAAACATCTTGAACCAAGTTTTGCATTTTTTTGTGTTCTTCATTTCATAACAAGAGAAAGAAATGTTAATTTCCAAGAGTCATTTATATTTGGACTAGATTGACAAAACACATCTTGAAACCATCTAGTGAGACCTAATGATAATGGGTAAGTAAATCTCCCCCTATGCTTCACATGTCCTACATATTGTCATGAGTCTTGGTCACATCTATGTGTAAGACATTAGTGACCTACTTGTGTAGATTTTTTTTTCCTTGAAATTCATCTGATCAACATTCACTGATTGAACTTCACCTTTTTCAGTCTCTAGAACAACCAAATTCAACAGTCACTTTTGATATGGATTCTCTTCCAAACCATAGACTCTTAGCATAGTAAACTACTCAAAAAGGAACCAGTTAATGGCAGAAGTGTCCTCAGAGACACACTTTTATTAAATCAGAAAAGAAATTACATGTGAGAAATTGCAAGAGTTTACACTCGAACAACTCAACACTCTAACAATGAGCTATATATAAGCTAAATGTCCTAAAAAACTCTAGTTATGGATCACTTATTAAATAAACAAGTGTCCATTTACAATAAATGCTATCTTAACAATCTTCTAACTGTACTCATAATTTAGATCCTAAGATACGACACCTTTTTAGAGTCACATATTTTACAACAATACTCTATTTCTAAATGTCTCCATTTATTAATCAAATCTTCTAGATTATTAATTTAATATCCTAAATTAATAATCATTTTATTCTAACTTATTAAACTATGATATTTGTATTTTGGATTATCTAAAATTCCCCCCATGATCCAAAGATACATTACAACAAATACCAATTTCATCCCTAAATTTAGTAAATTTTATTCCGCCAATAGGTTTTGTGAAAATGTCGGAGATCTGATCTTCTGAAGGAAAATATATTGGCTTGGTGAAATCCTTTGCAATGAGTGATCTAATATGATGATACTTGGTGTCCATGTGCTTTGTATTTGAATGAAAAACTAGATTCTTAGCAAGCTTAATGGTTGATTGGATATCGATGAATAATGATGTAGCTTCTGCTTCAGAAATGCCCAAGTCCTGTAAAATTCTGCGTAACCAAACGATTTCACATGTTTCTTCCCATGCTGAGATGTATTCTGCTTCTGCTATAGAAGTGGCCACTGTAGCTTGTTTCTTACAATTCCAAGACACTGTTGTTGAAACCATGTTCATTAAATAACCTGATGTTGATGCTTGATCAATACTTCCAGCAAATTTGGCATCTGTAAATCCACCAAGTGCAAAATTTTTAGTCTTTTGTACAGAAGACCAAAATATTTTGTTCCTTGTATATATCAAAGAACTCTTTTGGTTTCATTCTAGTGGTTGTCCCGTGGTTGTTGCATAAAGCGTGAAAGAATATTGACTGCATAAGATAGATTCGGTCGAGTGTTTGTCAAATAAATCAAGTTGCCAATCAACTGTCTATAAATAGTGTTGTCTACCATTTCCCCCCCTTCAAATTTTGAAAGTTTCAAGTGTTGTTCCATAGGGGGTAAGAGATGGTTTGCAATGCTACATTCCAAATCGTTGAAGAATTTCTACTGCATACTTACTCTGAGAAATGAAAATATGATGTGGACGTTGGAATACTTCAATTCCAAGATAGTGGTGAAGTAATCCCAAATCAGTCATCTTAAACCCAACATGTAACTCCTTTTTCACCTACACAATATGATCATCATCATTCCCTGTAATGATCAAATCATATACATAAATAACAAGAATCACCAAATATGGACCCCGTTGATGGATATACAAAGTATCATCATATTCACTTCGTGGAAAACCAACTTTCCTGAGGTATTCATCCATTTTGGTATACCAAGCTTGGGGAGCTTACTTTAAACCATATAAATCCTTAATTAATTTGCATACTTTATGTTCCTTCCCTGCAACTTCAAAAGTCGGTGGTTTTTGCATATATACATATTCCTGTAAGTCTTCATTGAGAAAATAAGTTTTTACATCCATTTGATGAACTTCCCGACCTTTCTAAGTGGCCAATGCAAGTGTTAATCAGATAGTGTTCCATTTAGATATAAGAGCAAAATGTTCTGCATAATCAAGGCCTTCCTGCTGCGCAAAACCTTTAGCCACAAGTCGTTCTTTATACTTGTCAATTTTTCCATGTTGGTTGTATTTAATTTTGTAAATCCATTTTCATCCGATGGGTTTAACAATTGTAGGGCAATCAATAAGTTTCCAAGTGTTGTTATAAATTATTGCTTGATACTCTTCAACCATAGCCTATTGCAATTCTTTATGTTTTACTGCTTCTTTGTATGTGAAAGGTTCAGTAAAATCATTTGCTACCAAGGAAAATTTTTCTTCACTTCTGTGTGAACCCCTTGTTCCTGTTTTATTATGCTCATAATGCCTTACATATTTCAAAAGTTGAACTTCCCATTTTGGTAGTTGATGTTCACTTGTCTTGGAATCTGAATTACCATTATTGTAAATTGGATTAATGTAAACTAATGTTCGTCGATCAGTAGAATATTCTGGAGGTGGAGAATCATTGTCATATGAAATGTTGTTGCTAGGAGAGTTTGATGAATTGCTGGAAGACCCAGATGATGTTGTTGAAGTAAATGGATTGGATGTATCATCTTCAAATGAAGGAAAATCAAGTTCATACCAATTATATGAATTTGGTTGACTTTTCATTTTTCCTTTTCTTTGGTTTCCTTTATTTTCTAACTTTTGAAGAAGAATTTTGATTTATTCATCATTCTTACTTTTAGTTTCATCAAAAACCACATCCCTTCTCAGAATAAATTTTCCATTGGACAAAAGTCTGTACCCTTTCTTCTCATCAAAATACCCAATCATTGTGCATTTCAAGCTTCTTGAGTCAAGCTTAGTTCATTTTTATTTCGGAACTAAGGAATAACATACTGATCTAAAAACTCTAAGATGTTTCACTAGAGGTTTGAAACCAAACCATTCTTCATAAGGTGTGATTCCATCCAAATAAGAAGTTGGAGATCTATTCCTTAAGTATATAGATATTAACATGGATCTTGTCATTCCTAACAAGGTGCGATTCATTCTTTCTGTGACTCCATTTTGCTGAGGAGTGTAGAAATGTGTAAGATGTCTTCTTATCCCATTGTCTGTGCAATAAGTTTTGAATTAATTAGAAGTGAATTCCCCTCCATTATCTTTCCTGAGAGTTGCTATATTTTCTTTAACTTTGTTTTCAAAAAGTTGACGAAAAACCTTAAACTTTTCAAATACCTCCGACTTTTATTCAAGAAGTAAACCCAAGTCATTCTATTTAAATCATCAATAAAGAGTAAAAAATATTTGCAACCACCGAAAGAAGTATGTAGTGGTACGCAAACATCATTGTGAACTATTTCCAACCGCCTATTTGCACGCCATGAACTTGTTGGAAAACTCTGTCGACTTTGTTTTCCATAGATGCATGCTTCACATTTTGAATTTTCCTTTCTAAAAGTTGGAAGTCCCTTAACCATCCCTTGTTTTTTCAATTGAGAGAGACTTTCAAGGTTGATATGTCCATATATCACATGCCACAATTTGATAGGTGAAATACTTGTACTTACTGTGCCTGCAAAGTCTGAATGCCTTCAAATAAGTGTCTGACGCAGCTTTTCCCTCAGGGCACGCCGCTCCAACCAGGACCTTCTTCTTCATGGGCCCGAAGAGTCAAAATACTCTTCTTATCCCTTATCGGGACTTCTTCAATACCAACAGAATGCTCTCCGACAAATTTCCCTTTTTCTTATCGGAGAATCGGTGTACGCGATGTCGCATTTCACTGTCCCCACAAATCCCCGATTCCCGAACTCCGATGTGGGCGACACCTGTCAAAACCAAATGATATCACCATGGGACCCGTCGTGATTCGGAGTTTCTTGGTTCTTCCAGCAAAAACTCTTACAACAACGGAAACCCTGAAAAGCCGATCCCCGATGCATGTGCGGGTGTTTTCCTCTAAGTCATCCCTCCTTGTGGGGTTATCGGATATCGCAGGATCGCGATTTCCACTGTCATGATTTCTTTGTAGGTGGAAAATCCGACTGTCGAACCCTGACTCCCAGGGATCTCGTGCCACGTGTCCCCGCGGCGATCAATGGCTCCAGTTACGTCGGGAAATCGCTAATCACGATTTCAACGGGCAACAAACTCTTGTCCCCACAAACCCCGATAAGTCGAATCTCGATGGCTCTGGGGATCCTCCTTGGCACGCTTAGGTTTAACCCATGTGCATCTCCTTGAGATATAACGGCTGGTGGGATTCCACTAGGCTCCCCTGCGAACCTTGACCGTTAGTTTCTCCTCTCGATAATTCCTCTCCAAGCCGCGACTACACCTCTGCGTGACCCTTGTTCGATGAACCCTCATGGCTCTCTTCCATGATATCAGAAGTGATAACCCTCCTGAGCAACAACAACCTCTATCTCCTTTTGCTCAGGTTAACACCTGAGACTTCAAATTCTTCCTGTGCGCTCTCCACACGAATTTCGCAATAACCCTATGACTTCTGAGTGGATGAGAATAAGTGTTTAACTATAGAGCCTTCATCAACACACTCTTGCGGATGAATTCAACTGCACTCTATGCAGGAATCTCCTGGCTCTGACAGAGAAACAATTGAAACTTATTCTTTTCTTTCTTCCTCAGACTTCAAATTGAAACCCTAAAATCACATGCACAACATATACAAGCAAATGCATTCCCAGCAACAAGCATTCATGAGCATAACAATTACACAGGGAAAACAAAAACAACCATGAAATTGAAACAAAACCTCATTTTATTAATTCAATCTTTTGTACATGGTTGTTCTTCACAGATTCCTCTTCTTGCTCTTCTCTTCTGAATGCTTCTGAATAATATTACAATGTACAAAGGAGGGTGTCTATATCCGTTTTCCCTCTCAAAAACTGAAACTGTCTAATCTGGAAAATAAAAATCCTATCTTCTTGCATTAAATCTAATAAATGTCTTCCTATCTACTAAGGATGAGAGCTTAAAGGCTCAAGGTCCCCTTTACAATACAAGTGTGCTTCTTTATAAATGACTTCATTAAAGAGCGACGCAACAAATTCTAATGTATTTCAAAATATGTGTTGGCTTATCCAATTGCCTCCCGCTTGATGCGCTGGCTTGCTTGGTGTGTTGTCGATGCTCCTGCATCATACTCCTCATCTTGGAAATATTCATGGGCTCCTGTCCATGACCTCCCTCACGGTCTATCCATGTTTCTGTATCATTGCTTCATTCTCCCAGCTGGAGTCTTCCACTGGGTGATTCTTCCACTTGACTAGGACTCTAAATACTGCTTTCGTCTGGTCTTCTTCCCCACTCACTTGTCCAGTATGCATTCCATCTGCGATTTTTCTGCAACTGGTAATTTCTTATGCCACTGGATCACTGGTTCTTCAGTTCCATCATCTTCTTCTCCAGCCCTGTATGGGTATAAATCTGAAACATTAAATATCAGAGATATCCCGATGACATCCGACAACTCGATCTCATAAGCATTCTCCCCGAACTTCTTCAGTACCCTGCATGGCCCAATTTTCTTCATTTTGAGCTTGTTGTATATTCCCCTTGGGAACCTTTCCTTCCTGAGATGTGCAATAACTAGATCTCCAACTTTGAATTGAAGTTGTCTCCGATGTTGATCTGCTCTTCGCTTATATTCCTGGTTTGAATCAATTAGTCACTACTTCACCTTGCTGTGAATTTCCTTCATTGCTTCAGTGAACTCCTCTGCGCTCGCACTGCTAGTCGTGGCCTGTTCTGATTCCATGAGTTTAGAAACTCCCCTCGGTTGTGTCCCTTACATAATTTGAAATGGACTTTTTCCTGTACTCTGATTCACTGAATCATTGTACGCAAACTCTGCCTGTGGCAATATGTTGTCCTAGCTGCTATGGTGCTCTGTAACCAAGCTCCTCAGCAAGTCCCCCAGACTCCTGTTGACCACCTCCGTTTGTCCGTCTGTCTACGAATGATAAGCTAAACTAAAATCCAAATTAGTCCCTAGCTTCTTCCATAGCGTCCTCCAAAAATGACCTATGAATTTTGTATCCTTATCCGAGACTATGCTCCTCGGCAATCCATGAAGTCTAACAACCTCTTTGAAAAACAAGTTTGCGATGTGGGTCGCATCGCTGGTCTTTTGACATGGAATAAAATGTGCCATCTTTGAAAACCTGTCCACTACTACAAAGAGGGAATCAACACCTCTTTGCGTCCTCGGTAAACCCAATACAAAATCCATGCTGATCGCCTCCCATGGTCTCTCAGGTATGGGTAATGGCTGATAAAGACCTGCATTTTTCTTTCGACCCTTCGAATGTTGACAAATTCGACACCTATCAACAAACCTTTTGACCTCTGCTCGCATGCCTGGCCAAAAATATGATTCACTCAACTTTGTGAATGTTTTATCGTGGCCAAAATGCCCTGCCAAGCCTCCACTGTGCTTCTCCTTTAACAGATTCTCCCTCATGGAGAAATTTGGAATACACAGTTGATTGCCTCTGAACAATAATCCCTCCTGGATCATATAATCTATCCACATGCTCCTATCTCTGAGAACTGGATTCTCAGCTGCTTCATACGCTTCTCCGAAATCTATATCTCCTGCATACATGTCCTTCAGTTTCTCAAAACCTAATGTTTTGACTTGATACTCCTGCAACAACAGACATTTCCTGCTCAAAGCATCAGGCACTTTGTTAGCAGTACCCGAAATGTGTTTGATCACAAACGTGAAATTCTGCATGTACTCTACCCATTTTGCATGTTTCTGATTCAACTTCTCCTGTTGACTCACAAATTGCAATGCATGATTATCGCTGTATAATACAAATTCCTTTGGGATCAAGTAATGTCTCCACTTCTTTAGCGCCTGTATGATAGCATAGAACTCGTTATCATGCGTGGAGTATTTCATCTTTGCTTCATCCAGTTTCTCGCTGAAATATGCAACTGGCCTGTCTTCTTGACTTAAGACCCCTCCTACGACATATTTGCTTACGTCACATTTCACCTGAAATGTCTTCATGAAGTACAACAACACCAACACTGGTCGTTTCGTTATCTTTCGCTTCAACAGATTGAAGCTTTTCTCAGCCTCTTCTGTCCAATGAAAAGACTTATGTCGTTTTTTCACCATGTCCATCATTGCTGCACTAATTCCACTGAAGTTCCTGATGAACTTTCGGTAGAAACTAGCTAATCCATGGAAACTCCTCACCTCGAAAACATTCCTCGGTGATGGCCAATTCTTGATCACTCCCACCTTACTCGGATCCATATTCAACTCATTTGACGAAATAACAAAACCCAAATAAATGAGCTCTGTCTGCATAAATGAAGATTTCTTCAGATTTATCAACAACTTCTCCTGCTGCAGTCTTCTCATCACAGTGGCCAAATGTTTTAAATGCTCAGCCTTGGTCTTGCAGAAAATCAGTATATCGTCCAGATATACAACAACGAATTTGTCGATGAACTCCTTCAGGACTTCATTCATCAGTCTCATGAATGTGCTTGGTGTGTTTGTCAAGCCAAACGACATGACCAGCCATTCATACAAACCTTCATTTGTCTTGAATGTTGTCTTCCATTCATCACCATCCCTCATGCGAATCTGGTGATATCCGTTTTTCAGATCAATCTTTGAAAAATAATTTTCCCCGCTAAGGCAATCCATTAGATCATCCGTTCTCGGTACTGGAACCCTATACCTGATGGTAATTTTTTTGATCTCTCTGGAGTCAGTGCACATTTTCCAACCTCCATCTTTCTTCGGACTTAGTACTATCGGAACAACACCTGGACTCAGGCTCTCTCTGACCAATCCTTTGTCCAACAAATCCTGGACCTCCTTTTTGACTTCCTCATTTTCCTGTGGCGTCAGTCTATACGCAGCTTTATTCGGTAAAATTGCTTCGGGTATGAGGTCTATGTGGTGACTCACACTCCTCATCGGTGGCAACGAACAAGGTAATTCGTCCATGATGATGTCAGCAAACTCTTCCAACAGCTCCTGAATCTCAACTGGTAAGTCATCCACTATCGTGCTAGTCAGGACAATTCTTAGTTTCCTGACCACAAAGAATTGTGGATCTTCCTTCTTCTCCATCTCTGTGAGAATCTCCTTCCCACTCATGAGAAGTATGGTATTTCTTACTTTCGGTTTCACATCTTTATCCTTTATTGGAAGCAGTCTGTGTGTGCTCCCATCCTTTTCTAAAGTGTATGTGTTCCTCCTCCCGTCATGAACCACATTTCGGTCATATTGCCATGGTCTACCCAATAACAAATGACATACATCCATGGGGATAACATCACAAAGAATTTTATCATTATATCCTCCTATCTTGATATCAACCAAACATTGTTTAGTGACACTCACCTGATGTCCCTTCTATAGCCACGAGACTTTATATGGACTCGGGTGATCAGTTCTCTCCAGCTCCAACTTCTCCACCATCTCAGTTGAAACGAGATTGTCAGTGCTCCCACTGTCCATGATAACCTTGCATTTCTTATCCTTGGTTTTGCAAGTTGTCCTGAACAGTCTGGTCCTCTGAGCTGAACTTTCCTGTACCTCTTCCTTGGGTGTCAAAAGGACTTTTCGCATCAGAAGTGAGCTTCCTCTCTCTGCACCTTCTGCTTCGGCATCTCACCTCTGTGCCTCAGCAATGTGAGTTTCTCCTCTGTCCTTCTTCCTATCTGGACAGTCAACTGCCTTGTGTCCATCCTTTCCACACGTGAAGCATGTGATCACTCCACCTCGGCCTCTTCCTCTTCATTTGGTACAAGAAAAAGTGTTTGCATCAGCATAATCTCCTCTCTGATCATTTTGCTGTCCTCTCGGCTCAGCATATTGTTGTCTTTGTTGTGAGGTTCCACCTCTCTCAATCTTACCCTGAGGTTTCTTCCATTCCTCCTTGGGCTTCTGATATTTCTCTTGGGAAACTGTCTTGCCTCTGGGCTGACTTCTGCCTCGCCCTCGCTATCCTTGCCTTTGGCTCAGCTTCTCCTCAGCTTTCAGAGCCATCTGATAAGAATCCTCCACCGTTCTGATGGTCATCATGCTTAATTCGTCCTGAATGTCGTATCTCAGACCATTCAGATATCTGGCTACCTTCTCATCATTGCTCTCCCAATGACCTACTCGGATATTGAGCTTGTAAAATTCTTTGGTGTATTCCTTCACCGTCATCAATTTCTGTCGCAGGTTCTGCATTCGCCTGAACAGTGTGATCTGATAATCCCTTGGGATGAAATTTGCTTTCATATTTGAAATCATTCGATCCCAGCTTTTAATCCTTTGTTTACCTTTGGAACGCATGTCTGCCTGTAGCTCGTCCCACCATAATGCTGCATGTCCTTTCAGTTTAGTGACATCATGTCTTACCTTTTTATCTTCTTCGATATCTTCATAATCGAAGTAGGTGTCAAGAGCCCTGATCCAGTCTAACAGCTCTTCTGCATCCATACTTCCTTCAAAGACTGGAATGTCCATTTTCGTCTTTGAACTCATTCGGGCGATAGCTTTAATCAGTCGCTCGTTTGTTGCATCTTCAGCTGCAACTTCTTCTTGTGGTTTAGCTTCAGCTTCATTGTCGGAATCACTTAGATCCCCTGCACCAGTTGTGCGTATCTGAGTTGTTTCCATCTCCTCGAGTCTCGCTCTGAGATCTCGTATCTGTCTTTCCATTTCTGGGTTTCCTGCCGGCCTACCTCTTCTTCGCACATCCCTGTCCTCCGGATCAGGCGATTATCTTTCTCTTCTGGGCAGCATGGTGAATTCCTCTTTCTCCCTGTTCCAAAAAACAAAGAGTACTCCTGCTTTGATACCACTCTGACGTAGCTTTTCCCTCAGGGCACGCCGCTCCAACCAGGACCTTCTTCTTCACAGGCCCGAAGAGTCAAAATACTCTTCTTATCCCTTATCGGGACTTATTCAATACCCACAGAATGCTCTTCGACAAATTTCCCTTTTTCTTATTGGAGAATCGGTGTATGCGATGTCGCGTTTCACTGTCCCCGCGAATCCCCGATTCCCGAACTCCGATGTGGGAGACACCTATCAACACCAAATGCTATCACTGTGGGGCCCATCATGATTCGGAGTTTCGCAATTCTTCCGGAAAAAACTCTTACAACAACGGAAACCCCAAAAAGCCGATCCCCGATGCGTGTGCGGGTGTTTTCCTCCACGTCATCCCTCCTTGTGGGGTTATCGAATATCGCGAGATCGCGATTTCCACTGTCACAATTTCTTTGTAGGTGGAAACTCTGACTGCCGAACCCCAACTCCCAGGGATCTCGTGCCATGTGTCCCCGCGACGATCAATGGCTCCAGTTACGTCGAGAAATCACTAATCACGATTTCAACGGGAAACAAACTCTTGTCCCCGCAAAGCCCTATGAGTCGAATCTCGATGGATCTGGGGCTCCTCCTTGGCGCGCTTAGGTTTAACCCATGTGCGTCTCCTCGAGATCTAACGGCTGGCGGGATTCTGCTAGGCTCCCCTGCGAACCCTGATCGTCGGTTTCTCCTATCAAGAATTCCTCTCCAAGCCGCGAATACAAATCTGCGTGACCCTTGTTCAATGAACCCTCTGGGATCTCTTCCACGATATCAGAAGTGATAACCCTCCTGAGCTTCTTTTCGACTCAGATTCTTCAGAGAAACCTGCGCATAACTCTTGCGCTTACTACTCAACCACCTCTAGTGTTGAATATTTCAGACTCTGTGCAGCTATTGCAATAGAAACCTCTATCTCCTTTTTGTCAGGTTAACACCTGAGACTTCAAATTCTTCCTGTGTGCTCTCCACACGTATTTCGAAATAACCCTATGACTTCTGGGTGGATGAGAATAAGTGTTTAACTATCGACCCTTCATCAACACACTCTTGTGGATGAATTCAACTGCACTCTATGCAGGAATCTCCTGGCTCTGACAGAGAAACAATTGAAACTTATTCTTTTCTTTCTTCCTCAGACTTCAAATTGAAACCCTGAAATCACATGCACAACATATACAAACAAATGCATTCCCAACAACAAGCTTTCATGAGCATAACAATTACACAGGGAAAACAACAACAACCATGAAATTGAAACAGAACCTCATTCTATTAATTCAATCTTCTGTACATGGGTGTTCTTCACAGATTCCTCTTCTTTCTCTTCTCTTCTGAATGCTTCTGAATAATATTACAATGTACAAAGGAGGGTGTCTATATCCGTTTTCACTCTTGAAAACTGAAACTTTCTAATCTGGAAAATAAAAATCCTATCTTCCTGCATTAAATGTAATAAATGCCTTCCTATCTACTAAGGACGAGAGCTTAAAGGCTCAAGGTCCCCTTTACAATACAAGTGTGCTTATTTATAAATGACTTCATTAAAGAGCGACGCAACAACTTCCAAAGTATTTCAAAATATGTGTTGGCTTATCTAGCTTCCTCCCGCTTGATGCGCTGGCTCGCTTGGTGTGTTGTCGATGCTCCTGCATCAGTGTCCCTTTCATCCTTAACAATTTTCCATCTTCATAACCTGTCATCACTATTTTCATATTCTGTTTGACTAAATTAATTTTAACTAAGCCATCTTCCATAATCACCTTATGTCCTACTTGTCGAATCGTGACTAAAGACAACAAATTATTTTTAAAGGTTGGTACATACCATACATTTGAAATCATTTGTTCTCCAATATCAGGTAAATAAACTTTAACTACACCTTTTCCATAAGGAGTATGTTCGGTATTATATGCAAGAAAGAATGAATTAAGATGGCATTCTTGAAAAGTCCAAAATAAATCACGTCTGAAAGTCATGTGTTGATATGTTCCTGAATCTAAAATCCAAGAATCTTCATAATCACTTTGAAAATCAGTGGAAATTTGTATTGTTTAAGATGAGGTAAGAACATATTTTGAACCATCATCATCTCGATCATTTGCAAACTATGTTGTGTTTTGATGAAACTTGGAAATTTTATCAATGGAACTTCAACAATCTTCTGCATAATGACCAACTTTGTTACATCTTCTACAAACAATTTAACTGAAATCTCTCCCTCTACCTAAATTTTTTCCTTTGCCTCTACTTTGACCTATATGTGGAGTTTGTCCTCTACCTTGACTGTTGCCTTGAAAATAGCCTCTACCTTTATTATTTCCTTTTCCATGAAAATACCCTTTTCCTTGACTGTTTCCTCTGCCTTGAAAATACCCTTTGCCTTGATTGTTTCCTCTACCTTGAAAATTGTTTTCTCTACTTTGGCTTCGACCATGACCTTGTACAAAATTTCCTCTTCCTCTGCTTCTAGAACTGTCACTTGAAGATTTACTTGTGTTGGCTTCTGTGAAAAAAACATCTTCCCCAACTTGCTTTTTCTTTCCAAAAGTTTTGTTGTGTTGATATAACATTTCACTTAGTTCATCAAATGTAAGCTTATATAACTTGCCAATTACTTGTAAAGTTTCCAAAAAATGTGTATAGGAGGAAGGCAATCCAACAATTAAAATTGTGGTCGGGAAACTATAATCAACTGCTTGAAAACCAACATTTAGTATTTCCTTCTTAATGTTCTCAAGTATGGAAATATATTCATGTACATCACTTCCTTCAATCAATTTTTGTTGGAGCAACTTTAATTGAAGATGAACTTTCTTTGATTCAGGTTGAGTATCAAATAAATCCTTAAAAATTTTCAAAGCAGATCATGCATCAGTAGTATTTTCAATGTGAACACACATCTCATCATTAACTGAATATTTAATGAGTGCTAATGCTTTGGCATTTTTAACTTCCCATTTTTCTAATGTAGTTGCATTTGTAGGCTTAGTTGTCTTAATATCTTCATTACATATATCACGCCAAAGTTCATTGTAAATGAGATTACTTTCAATGACACGTTTCCATGTCTTGTATGATTTTTTGCCTTCAAGTTTATCGGATTCAAAGAACAAATTAATTAGATTCGACATTGTAGCATTGAATCTTTGCACCAAAAAAGAATCAAGCAAAAAAATCAAGATGAGCAATACACCAGACACATCACACAAAAAACGATATATTAGGGCTTCACATTGACCCTCGTATAGTCGTTAAGAAAGAGAAAAATGACTGATCTTTGCACTTGGTTCTAGTCAAATTCCAGGTAACTTTCAAAATTTTACCCTTTACAATAACCACAAATTTTAAAAAAATTCACCCCCCATTCAAAGTAGAAAATACTTTGAGTTACAAAATTTTTGTTACCCCCAAAAATATCTAAACTGCTTATCATTGTTTTAAGAAAATTTGTTTCCTTTGTTGATCCTTCGGCTCACAATAGAATAATATAGAAATACAATTTGGTAGGGTTCAGCATAAATTTTTTTATGTTTATAGACACCCTTCATAATTACATACCACAAGAATTTCACACAATCTGACACCAAATGATGCAAAAATTGTTTATGCTATAAAGTCATTCAAATCGAAAATTGTTTGAGAATACAGATCCGTTCTTGTTGGAATTGACAGTGGGAGAGACCACTTCAAGAAACTCAATACAGAGAACACAATCACTGATAAAACTGTTAATCCTAGAATTTCCCATATAATCAGATCGAGATCCACAATAGAGGCGGCATCAAGATTCGTTCAGGTATCAGATACATAATCAAGCACTCATTGACCAATAGTGGTAGAAGTCGACCATCACCAGAAACACTGCAAAGGGCGTCAATCAATAGTCTATGTCGACCAGCCTGTGGCTCATCAATAAATATAGTATTTCTGGCATTTGTTCACTTTGTAGCTACTCCAATTTTGATATTTTTCACTAGTGGATTGGGATTTCTTGATTGGAATTTTTTGATTTTACAAGTGCAGTTACAATGAAGCTCAAACGAGCAACTGGAACTTTGCATAAGATCACCAGATCATTATTGAAGAAAGATGAAGGCGCAGGATGGACTAGAACTGGTGAAGGATATCCCTTTTGAAAGAAGGATTGGAACTGGTGTATGTGCGTGTTTCTTTGCCATTTCATTTTTCAGATGCCAAAAAAACCTTGATACGAACTGGCACTGCTAATAGCACATACAGGACTTGAATGTTGACAGCTACTCGATTGAATTTGTCAGAATTCATGACATCCCATGACTCTCATTCATCACATACAGATGCTTCCAACTTGCCATAGTTCTCTACCATCAAATGGTGCAAGAACAAGTTGATACTAGGTTTCTACCAAGGGAACAAATCGTGCAAAAAGGGGTCTTTGACTTCAAGCTGATAAAACTACGGCTCCAATTGTTGAGAGAACATCACAAGAATGGAGTGAATCTGCAGTGGAACTAAAGGACCCACCACAAACATATGTTAAGAGTATACCAAGCTCATTTACTTCACGTTATGCAGATAGTGAGATGAGAAAGGTTGAGGATGTCATTGTAGAGTCTTTATAACGAGAGGGTGTAGAGCATGTCTTTTCCTACCCTGGAGGTGCATCTATATAAAAACAACTCTGTTGTCCACGATCCTTTTCAGAATACAGTATTTCCTTTATGCAGTTGATCATGCACTGGTTATTTCCTCACAAACACAACAAACTAATGTGTTTTCACAGTAATGGCTTTATTATTTTAATAGTGTTTTCAAATATCTGTAACAGTTTATTTCAACAACACTTTCCAGAAATGGTTATTTCAACTGGGATTTTCAAATCAACTGGAGAGAAATCAGAAAATTAGGACAAATATTTTTCTTAAGGGGGAATTGGGTGTCAAGGATACGCTTAGAAAATTGATGGGCACTAGTGTGATCTATGCGATTGCAGAAACAAAAAAAATGTAGAAATGAAAAATTTCTTTTCATTTAAAAAACAATTTATTTTCCTTTAAAAAATGAACAATTAACTGACTAATTAATTTGATGGAGTGCGTTGGACTATAGAGATGAAATATCCTCCTCATTTCATCTTCATTACCTTAGTTCTGATACCACAATAATGGAATAAGTGTCCTCAGACACACACTTTTATTAAATAGGAAAATAAATTGCATGTGAGAAATTGCAAGAGTTTAAACCTGAACAACTCAAGACTCTTGCAATGAGCTATATATAAGCTAAATGTCCTAACAAAATCTAGTTATGGATCACTTATTAAATAAACAACTGTTCATTTACAATAAATGCTATCTTAACAATCTTCTAACTATACTCCTGATTTAGAGCCTAAGATACAACACCTTTTTAGAGTCATATCTTTTACAACAATAATCTATTTCTAAATGTCTCCATTTATTAATCAAATGTTATAGATTATTAATTTAATATCCTAAATTAATAATCATTTTATTCTAACTTATTAAACTATGATATTTGTATTTTGGACTATCTAACACTAGTCTCCCACTTTGGTGGTATTTTTGAAAGTCTTCCACTTTGGTGGTCTTTTCCAATTGTAGAGACCCTTTGACTAAAGGAATAATTATAACGAATAATTCATTTTGGATGATAAAGTCTAATTTGTAGAAATAAAAGAGTCTTAGATGGGAAATAATTATTATACTCATTTATTACTTCACACATATTGACCAAAGTTATTGAATGCTTATCTTATTGATGATATTTATATTCATATAATATAACTTCAAATTGAGAACTTAATAATTAATTCATTAATAACCTAGACATTAGTAACTAATGTGTTTATTGAACCATAATATTGGATTTGTGTTGGATATATAGGCCTAGCACATACATATCCCACATGTAGTCGATAATAACAAGTGATGTTCCTTATATGCATATTTTTAAAATGTTCACAACTAATCATGCATACAAATAAATAAAGTAAATCAAACTTCAAATAATCCTCATTAAAGAAAGAATAATAATACAACATTCATCCATCTTTAAAATTGAATTATTATAATTTAAACATGGTAGGAACTATGTGAGGAAACAAGGAATCATAATGTTATGAGGTTCATGTGACCTAACACTAGTGATATATCCACTCATAGTAGAAATGTTAGAAACAACATTTTATTCCTACCTTCTAGTTAACAAAAACTCTTCATAAGTATTGGTATTTCATTGAATTTCGATTTAATAGTATTTTTAATGGTATATCAATGTTCTATAGAGTGTTTTACTTCTCCATTCTGAAATGATTTAACTAAGAATTGGCATCTTTATGCCAACCCCCATTAATCCATAGGTGTCTTTGACTAGACTTTGAAGAAATCATAAGTAGCATATTTTCTTTCATGTTAGTAGTCTCTTGTGCCTATACATTAGGTACCTAGTTTTAGTCATTCTCTTAATGGGGGAATAACTAATTATATGAGGATAGGATAGGATGATTATGAAGTAGGAAGGTGATAAAAGTGGAAGACAAGCAAGAGTGTGGGCTGGCTAATTGGGAGGAGAAATAATTCTTGAAAATTGAAGAGGACTTAAAACTACTTTATTTGTTATTCACATACTACTTTGTTGTGTCTAGTCGTTGTTGTTTGTGAAACTTTGGACATGGAGGGATATGATGTTAGGTTTAATAATCAACAACAAATAAATTCAAAACTATATCAAGCAAGGGAGTTAGGGAGTTTATAGTTAAGATATCCCTTAGTGTAAATATGGTTCCTTTATGTAACAATTAGGTATAAATCCCTTAGTTTATAGTAAAATTAGGTCCTTTTATGTATACCTTAGTGGAAATCCCATATTTTATAGTAAAATTAGGTCCCTTTATGTAACTTTAGGTGATCATAAAATATTTCATAGTTATGTATTTAGTTCAACTATATCCACAACTATCCAACAATTTTGTCCTTAAATATCTCAAGTGATCCAAATATATAATATAGCATTTGCACAATTCATATGTTATTTAATATAACATTATAACAAATATTACATTTGCTCCACCTCATCTTAATTTATATTAGGAATACAATAAACCCCCAAACCCATCCCATGTAACATGACAATAAAGGAATTAGTATAAAAACTCAATGACATTTAAACATTGCTAATGCGAAGTTTAAAGCAATCACATATAATCCATGTTCATGCAAGACCTTCACCTCGTTGTGATTAAAACATGAGTATGTGAGGTTATGAAGATTAAACTCTTTGTTTTGGGGATTCTAATGCATTACATTATATGTGGTATTTGTGGATCCAACCATAGGGAACTTTTAAGGAATATTAAAGAAATGTTCTAATGCGTTTTTTTTAGTGGATCCAACCATAGGGAACTTTTAATGAATCTACTTGCTTGTTGTTTTTCTGAATTGATTTCCCTTAGCGAACCTAAATTTTGATTTCGATGACTTCTTTGTGTGGGTTTTATTGATTAATTTGAAAATATTGTGGTTTTATTTTTTGTCCCTTATCCCTTTAGTCATCAGCCCTTGCCTAAGCAGTCAGCCAGGACTCGAATCGACGGTCGTCAATTCGGTGTTTAAAGACTTATAGATTCAAATGCCCTTCTTTTTTGTGCATGGATGATGAGTGAAGGATAATAATTTTCCCTGTTGTCTATTCCTTACTTATGTTTTAGTTGATTGATTCATGGTTGAATGTTTAATCTTTGCATCTTCTTCTTTGATGTGCAATGTGAATGATAAACCTCTAAGTTGAATGACAGTCCCTTGGCGAACCCAACTTCTGATCTCAATAACTTCTATGTGTGGGTTTTATTGATTATTATGAAAATATTGTGGTTTTATCTTCTCTCAGATATCCATTTAGTCA
The DNA here is from genome assembly GCA_010110895.2 of Picea sitchensis. Lineage (NCBI taxonomy): Eukaryota > Viridiplantae > Streptophyta > Pinopsida > Pinales > Pinaceae > Picea > Picea sitchensis. Next base: position 76,097 of record SNQJ01S0006933.1, on the reverse strand, counting down.
TCAGTTCATGCCTGAGTAGTCGACCAAGAGCTGAATCGAGGGTTGTCACTTTATCTTTTAAAGACCTATAGATTCAAATGCCCTATCTTTCTATGCATGGATGATGAGTGAAGGATAAGAATTTTACATGTTGTCTATGGACCCCTTACTTATCTTTGAGTTGATGGATTCATGGTTGAATGTCTAGTATTTGCGTCTTCTTCTTTGATGTGCATTGTGAATGATAAACCTATGAGTTGAATGGCAGTCCCTTGGCGAACCCGACTTCTTATTTCCATGACTTATATGTGTGGGTTTTATTGATTATTATGAAAATATTGTGGTTTTATCTTCTCTGAGATATCCATTTAGTCATCAGTTCATGCCTGAGCAGTCGACCAAGAGCTGAATCGAAGGTTGTCACTTTATCTTTTAAAGACCTATAGATTCAAATGCCCTATCTTTCTATGCATGGATGATGGGATAAGAATTTTACATGTTGTCTATGGACCCCTTACTTATCTTTGAGTTGATGGATTCATGGTTGAATGTCTAGTATTGCGTCTTCTTCTTTGATGTGCATTGTGAATGATAAACCTATGAGTTGAATGACAGTCCCTTGGCGAACCCGACTTCTTATTTCCATGACTTATATGTGTGGGTTTTATTGATTATTATGAAAATATTGTGGTTTTATATCCTACCACTTATCCATGTAGTCATCAGTTCGCGCTTGAGCAGTCGTCCAAGAGTCGAATCGACGGTCGTCACTTTGGTTTTTAAAGACCTATAGATTCAAATGCCCTGCTTTTTTCTACATAGATGATGAGTAAAGGATAAGAATTTTCCATGTTGTCTATGGACCCCTTACGTATCTTTGATTTGAGTGATTTATTCATGGCTTGATTGATTAAAATGTTGATTTATCTCTCCATTTTTAATTTCTTAAAATTGGGTACATCTCTACATTTTTATTGATAACCTTTTCATTGTGGATAGATATTTAAGAGAGACATCGACATGGTATTCTCCAAACATTCCTCGCAAACGTTCTAGGTTTTCCCAAGAAGGAAGAATAAGAATTCCTTCTTCGACTGAGACTCCGAGTGAGCAACAACAATCTCATCAGAGGATATTTTCAAATGAGTCTGTGAATATATCAACTGCAGAACCTGCTCAAGTTAGTGTTATGCATGCAACCTTCTTAGATAGTTTGTGCATCGATACTCCTACACATAAGAATGTAGGGAATACCTCTAGACAAGAGAATATTTCTGGTAATTTTCTTTGATTTTGTTTATTTTTGTTGTATTTTTTTGTATTTAAATTTATGTGAGGTTAAATCTTGAAGTTACTTTCAAATGTGTGTGTAGATAATCAATTTAGATCAAGGGATGACAATGAAAGAGAGAGTGGTTATCATTAAGATTCAAATGTTGGTGCAGAGGGTGAAGGTGGATTTAGGAGGCTGCATTATCCAGAAACATAATATTACATGCCTATGTCCACCTATCCTTCAGATGTTGGTGATGAACTTCCCTGGGAAGAGAATACTGAAGAATTGACACTTGAGCGATGATCAGTTGTTAAAAAGAGGTTGGAAAATGATTTGTTGGTCTTGGAACTTCTTGAGGAGAGAAAACAAATCTTGCAAATTGTTTTTCATTCATTGAAAAACTTTATGGATGCATATTAGAATATGGGGCCAACCACTGAAAATTTTATTGATCTAATGAGGCGGTGAAGTCAGAGGTGATGGGTTCTGATAAATGGGAGGAAGTAAAAAATAGAGTTTCAAAAGAAGACATCATTTCAATGTTCAATTTCAAAGAGGGCCCAAAGAGGAAGATGTCGAAGGTACAATATTTTAAGCACGCTGACTTTGCAGGACATCTATATAACATATTTTTGGTGGCATATGAGAAATTTTCGTGGAACAATGAGGTTCCACACTATTTTGCAAGACACTTTTTTGTAGATTTTTTCTTTCACATGCACCCTAATTATACTAGTCTATCATCCAAATATTATTGGACTGGTAAAGGATTTACACATGATTGCAAAGAGGCATATCGAAGTGTGGCATTACTGAGGTCTCCACAACCTTTAGTACCTCGCCCAAAATGGGCATTTGCTTCACTTTCAAAGTTGTGGGTTACATCAGAAGTTGGCAAAGAGTCCAAGAATGCAATCGGGGAAAATTTGGAAGCTATTTTTTATAGTGTTGATGTTGGCATAAAGCGTCATTGAGCGAAATCCAATTCCCGGGCTACATTTGTTGATAAAACAGATGCAGAGTTAAATACAATGTTAGAAAAATATGTTTTGGAGTATGTCAAAGAGAATTTCATTATATCTAATATGAATACATCCCATTTAAATGGTTTTTGAAGAATGACTTAATATACATGTGCAGATTTGTGTTTTCCTCATGTACATGCAAGATTATATGAGAACATCTATTCCACCAAAGAAAGAGGAGATAAGTATTTTCCAGAAAAATGGTTTTTAAAATGGATATTTGTGAACTTTTTTAGATAATAAGTTTTTTTTTTGAAAAATGACTTAATATGGAGATTTATAAGTCCTTTAGTTTGAAAGGGTGTCATGGAATTTGATTATATGACCATTGTAGAAGAAGAAGAGAGAAGTATTTAACTGCTAAGAAATATGATCAAATAACATCACCTGATATGAGAATTTCTAAAGGATTTGAGACTTTATCCACAAGGAGAATTTCACCTGAAGGATTTTAGAATTTATCCACAAGGAGATAAGTATTTCTTTAGAAGAATGACTTAATATGGAGATTTGTGAGTTTTCTTTATACACAATTCTATATTTATTTTCAGATTATTATCTAACTCTAACTCACAATTTTTTTTACTAAGAGCACAATAACATCACCTAGGATGAGAATTTCACCTGAAGAATTTGGGACTTTATCCACAAGGAGAATTTCACCTGAAGGATTTGGGACCTTATCCACAAGGATAATTTCGCCTGAAGGATTTGAGACCTTATCCACAAGTAGATAAGTATTTCATTGGAAGAATGACTTAATATGAATATTTGTGAACTTTCTTCATACACAGTTCTATATTTATTTTCAGATTATTATCTAACTCTAATTCATTTTTTTTTTTACCAAGGACATA
>SNQJ01S0006933.1:48378-72950 GCA_010110895.2 Picea sitchensis | reverse complement strand
TAAATAAAGTAAATCAAACTTCAAATAATCCTCATTAAAGAAAGAATAATAATTCAACATTCATCCATCTTTAAAATTGAATTATTATAATTTAAACATGGTAGGAACTATGTGAGGAAACAAGGAATCATAATGTTATGAGGTTCATGTGACCTAACACTAGTGATATATCCACTCATAGTATAAATGTTAGAAACAACATTTTATCCCTACCTTCTAGTTAACAAAAACTCTTCATAAGTATTGGTATTTCATTGAATTTTGATTTAATAGTATTTTTAATGGTATATCAATGTTCTATAGAGTGTTTTACTTCTCCATTCTGAAATGATTTAACTAAGAATTGGCATCTTTATGCCAACCCCCATTAATCCATAGGTGTCTTTGACTAGAGTTTGAAGAAATCATAAGTAGCATATTTTCTTTCATGTTAGTAGTCTCTTGTGCCTATACATTAGGTACCTAGTTTTAGTCCTTCTCTTAATGGGGGAATAACTAATTATATGAGGATAGGATAGGATGATTATGAAGTAGGAAGGTGATAAAAGTGGAAGAAAATCAAGAGTGTGGGCTGGCTAATTGGGAGGAGAAATAATTCTTGAAAATTGAAGAGGACTTAAAACTACTTTATTTGTTATTCACATACTACTTTGTTGTGTCTAGTCGTTGTTGTTTGTGAAACTTTGGACATGGAGGGATATGATGTTAGGTTTAATAATCAACAACAAATAACCTCAAAACTATATCAAGCAAGGGAGTTAGGGAGTTTATAGTTAAGAAATCCCTTAGTGTAAATATGGTTCCTTTATGTGACAATTAGGTATAAATCCCTTAGTTTATAGTAAAATTAGGTCCTTTTATGTATCCCTTAGTGGAAATCCCATATTTTATAGTAAAATTAGGTCCCTTTATGTAACTTTAGGTGACCATAAAATATTTCATAGTTATGTATTTAGTTCAACTATATCCACAACTATCCAACAATTTTGTCCTTAAATATCTCAAGTGATCCAAATATATAATATAGCATTTGCACAATTGATATGTTATATAATATAACATTATAACAAATATTACATTTGCTCCACCTCATCTTAATTTATATTAGGAATACAAAAAACCCCCAAACCCATCCCATGTAACATGACAATAAAGGAATTAGTATAAAAACTCAATGACATTTAAACAATGCTAATGAGAAGTTTAAATCAATTACATATAATCCATGTTCATGCAAGACCTTCACCTCGTTGTGATTAAAACATGAGTGTGCGAGGTTATGAAGATTAAACTCTTTGTTTTGGGGATTCTAATGCATTAAATTATATGTGGTATTTGTGGATCCAACCATAGGGAACTTTTAAGGAATATTAAAGAAATGTTCTAATGCGTTTTTTTTAGTGGATCCAACCATAGGGAACTTTTAATGAATCCACTTGCTTGTTGTTTTTCTGAATTGATTTCCCTTAGCAAACCTAAATTTTGATTTTGATGACTTCTTTGTGTGGTTTTATTGATTAATTTGAAAATATTGTGGTTTTATTTTTTGTCCCTTATCCCTTTAGTCATCATCCCTTGCCTGAGCAGTCAGCCAGGAGTCGAATCGACGGTCGTCAATTCGGTGTTTAAAGACTTATAGATTCAAATGCCCTTCTTTTTTGTGCATGTATGATGAGTGAAGGATAATAATTTTACCTTTTGTCTATTCCTTACTTATCTTTTAGTTGATTGATTCATGGCTGAATGTTTAGTCTTTGCGTCTTCTTCTTTGATGTGCAATGTGAATGATAAACCTCTAAGTTGAATGACAGTCCCTTGGCGAACCCAACTTCTGATTTCAATGACTTCTATGTGTGGGTTTTATTGATTATTATGAAAATATTGTGGTTTTATCTTCTCTCACATATCCATTTAGTCATCAGTTCATGCCTGAGAAGTCGACCAAGAGCTGAATCAAAGGTGATCACTTTAGATTTTAAATACTTATAGATTCAAATGCCCTATCTTTCTATGCATGGATGATGAGTGAAGGATAAGAATTTTACATGTTGTCTATGGAACCCTTACTTATCTTTGAGTTGATGGATTCATGGTTGAATGTCTAGTATTTGTGTCTTCTTCTTTGATGTGCATTGTGAATGATAAACCTATGAGTTGAATGACAGTCCCTTGGTGAACCCGACTTCTTATTTCCATGACTTATATGTGTGGGTTTTATTGATTATTATGAAAATATTGTGGTTTTATCTCCTACCACTTATCCATGTAGTCATCAGTTCGCGCTTAAGCAGTCATCCAGGAGTTGAATCGACGGTCGTCACTTCGGTGTTTAAAGACCTATAGATTCAAATGCCCTACTTTTATCTACATAGATGACGAGTAAAGGATAAGAATTTTCCATTTTGTCTATGGACCCCTTACGTATCTTTGATTTGAGTGATTTATTCATGGCTTGATTGATTAAAATGTTGATTTATCTCTGCATTTTTAATTTCTTACAATTGGGTACATCTCTACATTTTTATTGATAAACTTTGCATTGTGGATAGATATTTAAGAGAGACATCGACACGGTATTCTCCAAACATTCCTCGCAAACGCTCTAGGTTTTCCCAAGAAGGAAGAATAAGAATTCCTTCTTCGACTGAGACTCCGAGTGAGCAACAACAATCTCATCAAAGGATATTTTCAAATGAGTCTGTGAATATATCAACTGCAGAACCTGCTCAAGTTAGTGTTATGCATGCAACCTTCTTAGATAGTGTGTGCATCGATACTCCTACACATAAGAATGTAGGGAATACCTCTAGACAAGAGAATATTTCTGGTAATTTTCTTTGATTTTGTTTATTTTTGTTGTATTTGTTTGTATTTAAATTTATGTGAGGTTAAATCTTGAAGTTACTTTCAAATGTGTGTGTAGATAATCAATTTAGAGCAAGGGATGAAAATGAAAGAGAGAGTGGTTATCACTAAGATTCAAATGTCGGTGCAGAGGGTGAAGGTGGATTTAGGAGGCTGCATTATCCAGAAACATAATATTACATGCCTATGTCCACCTATCCTTCATATGTTGGTGATGAACTTCCCTGGGAAGAGAATACTAAAGAATTGACATTTGAGCGATGATCAGATGTTAAAAAGAGGTTGGAAAATGATTTGTTGGTCTTGGAACTTCTTCAGGAGAGAAAACAAATCTTGCAAATTGTTTTTCATTCATTGGAAAACTTTATGGATGCATATTAGAAGATGGGGCCAACCACTGACAATTTTATTGATCTAATGAGGCGGTGAAGTCAGAGGTGATGGGTTCTGATAAATGGGAGGAAGTAAAAAATAGAGTTTCAAAAGAAGACATCATTTCCATGTTTAATTTCAAAGAGGGCCCAAAGCGGAAGATGTCGAAGGTATAATATTTTAAGCACGCTGACTTTGCAGGACATCTATATAACAGACTTTTGGTGGCATATGAGAAATTGTCGTGGAACGATGAGGTTCCACACTATTTTGAAAGACACTTTTTTGTAGAGTTTTTCTTTCACATGCACCCTAATTATACTAGTCTATCATCCAAATATTATTGGACTGGTAAAGGATGTACACATGATCGCAAAGGGGTAGATCGAAGTGTGGCATTAATGAGGTCTCCACAACCTTTAGTACCTCGCCCAACATGGGCATTTGCTTCACTTTCAAAGTTGTGGGCAACATCAGAAGTTGGAAAAGAGTCCAAGAATGCAATCGGGGAAAATTTGGAAGCTATTTTTTATGGTGTTGATGTTGGCATAAAGCGTCATCGAGCGAAAGCCAATTCCCGGGCTACATTTGTTGATAAAACAGATGCAGAGTTAAATACAATGTTAGAAAATTATGTTTTGGAGTATGTCAAAGAAAATTCCATTATATCTAATATGAATACATCCCATTTAAATGTTTTTTGAAGAATGACTTAATATACATGTGCAGATTTGTGTTTTCCTCATGTACATGAAAGATTATATGAGAACATCTATTCCACCAAAGAAAGAGGAGATAAGTATTTTCCAGAAGAATGGTTTTTAAAATGGAAATTTGTGAACTTTTTTAGATAATAAGTTTTTTTTTTTTAAATGACTTAATATGGAGATTTATAAGTCCTTTAGTTTGAAAGGGTGTCATGGAATTTGATTATATGACCATTGTAGAAGAAGAAGAGAGAAGTATTTAACTGCTAAGAAATATGATCAAATAACATCACCTGATATGAGAATTTCTAAAGGATTTGAGACTTTATCCACAAGGAGAATTTCACCTGAAGGATTTTAGAATTTATCCACATGGAGATAAGTATTTCTTTAGAAGAATGACTTAATATGGAGATTTGTGAATTTTCTTCATACACAATTCTATATTTATTTTCAGATTATTATCTAACTCTAACTCACAATTTTTTTTACTAAGAGCACAATAACATCACCTAGGATGAGAATTTCACCTGAAGGATTTGGGACCTTATCCACAAGGAGAATTTCACCTGAAGGATTTGGGACCTTATCCACAAGGATAATTTCGCCTAAAGGATTTGAGACCTTATCCACAAGTAGATAAGTATTTCATTGGAAGAATGACTTAATATGAATATTTGTGAACTTTCTTCATACACAGTTCTATATTTATTTTCAGATTATTATCTAACTCTAATTCAATTTTTTTTTTACCAAGGACATAATTTTTCTCTTTAAATTATTTTAATATTTTAGATAAGATTACAAATTCTTTAAATCATGTACTCTTAATTGAAGAATAATTAGATCTTAAATGTGTTTAAGTGTGGTTGGTTATGCTATTATTTCTTATTGTTTATTTAATATTTAGTTATAGTATATATGTTAATATGTGTTATTTGTTTTTTTATTATGTTTTTTTATTTTTACAGTTGTCTAAATTATATTTGGTGGAAAATATGTTTACAATATATTTTGTGGGAAAGAGGATGTTGGAGGATGACACGTATCTCTTTTGGTATGTATGCCAATTTGTTTTTAATCACAATTTTTGAATTTTGTATTATTTCGCATGTTTGAATTGTAATTTTTTTTATTTTTGAATTCTGTCTTTTTGTAGGTTTGAATTTTAAAATGGATGTGGAACTTATGTATTTTACAGTGTAACTATTCATACTTTGATTATAATATATATATATATATATATATATAGATATATATATAATTTTGGAATTCAAAATAACAATTATTGTCTTATATTTGATTTCTCAAAGTTGATGGAAAAAAGTGTCAAAGTTAACTAGTAATGAACTAATGTTGTGTATATATTTTGCCTTTTACAATGCATTAAATTAAGCATCAAACTGTTAAATACTTTTATGAATTTAAATATTTCATTTTATGTTCACTGTGGACTATCAAAAATATGATTCTATTGACATATCATCAAATAATTTTGGCAGAATAATTTTAGCAGATTCTAGTTACTAATGAAAAAAAACTTCTGTTTTTTTTTAGCAGGTTTTAGCAAATTCTATTTTATTTTTTTCTAGTTACTAATGATTATGTTGGTTACATAGATGCACTTAACCAATAAAAAAATTTAAAGGAAAAACTATTTAGGAAATAAATGCACATGAGATCTGCTAAATAAATTGGTTTACATAGATGCACTTAATTAATAAAAAAAAGTAAAGGAAAGATAGGCATATGATATCATAGATGCAAACTCATAGAATGTGAACTATTGTTTAAATATATTTAAGAATATGCAAACTCAATAGGTTTAAATATATTTATGAATATGCAAACTCAATAGATGGAAAAGAAAAAAATGTACTATCAAACATACAATACATACCATTGCATATCTATTTAAGAATATATGATAATAGACAACGTGTTAAACCATGCAAAATTATTTGAGAATATATTATGGTAGTAGAAAACACTTTAAACCATGCAAATCCTATGCTGATATGAACTGTACTAAAAGGAAGAAATTTTCATGATCTACCAATTTGCTTTCAAAACTTTTGTGTTTGATTTTGGAAGAAGGTAACCAATGTGGAATTCAATGGAGGAGGTATGCATTCAAGCATTGTGTTTTATACATGCCAAAAAACAACACATACCCCTTGTACAACTCAGATAACATGTATGAAACAAAATTACATTAGGAAAATGATTTGCGGGCTATGGTTTAGTACTATTCACATAAACCCACATTTTTGTAAGGGTCTTCACTTCACTTTAGGCAAGGTTGTATTAATTTCCTTAACTTTGTTAGAGAAGAGATTTATTAATTACAATTTAATTCACTTGACTTTAAACAAGGTTGCATTAATTTCCTTAACTTTGTTAGAGAATAGATCTATTTATTACAATTTAATTATAATGATTAACACTTCTAAATAAGTTTACATGAAAATCAATTTAATTATTAAAATGAAGATTCTAAATAATTTCAAATTTTAATTGTATTTATCAACTTAATAATTAGAATGGAGATATTAGTATATATGATATTATTAGTAAAGTGTTATTACAATGAGTGGAAGAGATGTTTAAATTGTTTTTAGTTGTTAGTTCATATTAATTTAAAAAATGAAAAAAAAAATTACCACTTAAAGAAGTCAATACTCTCAAATCAAGGATAAAAGAGATGTTCAAATTACAATAATTAGGTAGAAGAGATATCCAAATTAATTATAGGTATGTTTATACATTAAAATCTTGAGATAGAAGAGGTGTTCAACTCTTTTTTGGTTTGTTTGTTAACGATAAAATAAAATGCTCAAAATGATGTCACAATAAAATAAAACCTTAGAATGGAAGAGATGATCAACTCTTCTCTAATTTTGTGATGTAGTCATTAAAAAACTGTTAAAGCTATAAGAGATATTCACCTAAAGGTTCATATTCACTTAATAAAATAAAATCTCAAAATGAAAGATCTTTTTAACTTTTTTTTTAATTTTACCCTTAATAAAATAAAAACTCAAAATGAAAGAGATGCTTTTAACTTTTCTTTAATTTTGAGAACAATAATTAAAAACAATATTCAAAATAAAAAAGATGTTCAATTCAACTTTAATTTATATAATGCTCCTAAAATAAAACAAAAATCGTAATGAGTTAAAATTTGAAAAATATATTATTACAATAGAAAATATAAAATATGTTTTACATTTTTTAAAATTAATGCAATATTATTAAAATAAAATGGAAAAAAATACTATTGAAAAAGTAAGTTTTCAATAGAAATGGTGTTTAACAATTTTTTAGTTTAAAAACAAATGCTCATACAAGAGGTATACAACTCAATTTTGATTGGTGTAATGCTCATAAAATAATTTTGATTGGTGTAATGGTTGAAAAACACAGATAAAATATGGTTCAACCATATTTTATCTATGTTTTTGAAAAATGATTTGGAGTTTTTTTATACATGTACCCTTTTTATAAATATCATATTTGGAAATATGTTTGAATATAGTCAAAACAAGTCATTAAAATATGGAATGTACTTTCAATGAAAAATAAAAAATTATGGAATGTACATGTGCCACTTGTTTAAAAACACTGTAATGGTATTCCATCTTCAATTATTCGTTCATGATCGACTTTGGACATTTTCCATTTTCTAGTTTTTTTTTTTTTGTTGAACTTGTATTAACTTTATACGTGATGCACATACCAAATGACTATATTGACAACTTGTGACATCTAACTGGTAGTCTTGAAAGTGAACATGAGTCTCAGTTTGATGGGTTTCTTGAAAAAGATATCCTTTCAATACAATCAATCATCTTTCATATATAAAACCGCTATCATCAAAATCTTCTAATAGCCTCATATTTTGTTCTATGCATCGCATCTGTAACAAACCTCCCATCTCGTTACGACAACAAGCCCCACGTAACAAGTGCAATTTTTTATTTTCCTTTTTGTGTGTGTGTAGAAGGGTAACTAGACATTATACTCAATGTCACAACATGATGACGAACATGACGCATGCAACTCACGCGAAAACAACATAACGACCTAAGAAGTACATCAAGCACCTGGAAGCAATGTACGACAATCAACCGACGAAGAATAAGAATGACTACCCGCCCGTCCTACCATGCAATGGTTAGAACCTCCAGGACACATAAGCAACGCTCAAGCCGAGGTTCCCATCGATTTTGACCATTTAAGGTCTCAAGGCTAGCAACTGTTCTGAGGAAAAAGGAGGTTTCTACATCCCGCCCGACATAAGAAGACCAAGCCTACTAATATAAGGACAATCATCCTAACAACCCCACACACCAAAAACAATTACACAAGTAACTAGAATCTCTTACAGTGAGCAACCAAGAACATTAAATGATCACAAGACCAAGTACGAACATTAATTAGAATGAACATCAATACCCTCAATGGGAAGAACAAGCTAAAAATGACGTCACAAATATCCTGATCAATCGTCGAGTCAAGCTAGCCAATAATTACAGTCTATTTTAATCATCTATTACGAGCCCAACTTAGCATGTATAAAATACAAATATCATCAAGGTACAATCTAAATTAGCCTTAAAACAAATTCATAGCACAATTTAAATTACAAAGTGTCATCAAGGTACCATCTAATTCAACTTTTAATGGACATTACTATGCCAGTCTGAACTTCGACTGGATTAATAATTAACAATATAATTAATCATTAATTTTAATCTAACTAGCTTGTCTAGATTATAAACTATCCATTCATCAACAATCAATTAAACATTAGATATAACCAATAGCAAGTTTAAATATTATGTCCATCATCACAATCTATTGACTAATCTAATTTAATCCATAATAGAGGCCTAACTACCATTACCATCTAATTTAACCTTAACACAAATAAATGGAGCAAGTTTGAAATAGATTAACAATAAATATTGGAATAATTATAACTTAACCATATTGTGGCATTTAGAAATATGTTACCCCACAGTCAATAAAGCATGGATAACTAATTGTTGTTGTCAACCTAATAGCGTCAGCGCTGTCCATGGCTGGGTAAATGACGGTGACTCTCAGCCCCAGGTAAATCACTGACTAATACAAGGTAAGTTATTGTTAAAAAAATAATAGTGCATAACAAAGAATTCAACTAGAACTAGGAGAATATTTAATGTCATACTCTAATCGTATTATTGAGATTCTGTTGTTCTGGTAGTTCGGTAGATGTGATGTTTTGTTTTATGTAAAGTGGCGGGAGGAGTTAGAATGTAGTTTAAATGGCATTTATGGTTTGTGAATCATACCAGTATGGCTATGTTTAATCCTCAAACAATGCTCATAATCCTCATTAACATAAACGACTGAACGACTGCAAAAATTGTTGTATACAATCAATCTAATAAGACAATCAAGGGATGGGATGGGTACAAGGCTGTCATATACATGCATCTTTATTTCAAGTCTCATTAATTGCCCGCAACCAAGTTTCCTGTAGCCAAAAAAAATAGGGATGATATTTGCAAGAAGGCAGCAAGTCAAGAGAAATTAGGTGTGCCAAGCCCAAGGATAAGTTCACCTGATAGCACGAGGGCTCAACACCAGGTTCCAAGGAGAAATCCCATAGTGGGGCGAAACACTGCACTAGGCATCCAACTATCATTAAAAAAATAAAGAAAAAAAAAACGTAGCCAACCACCCAATAAAAATAAGAAAAAAAACAAACGCAAACAACAACAAATAAAAATTAAAAAAATAAAGAAAGGGTAATCGCAGTCAACTACCATACGCTACCCCTCAGGAAATAGTGTTGGAGAATGCCATTAACCGACCACTACGCATCATGAGACGATGAAATCCAAGGGGCTGAGAAATAACTAAATGCCTGGGGAAGTTCGGGAATAAGTCTAGAACAAACCACTATGTCTCTTAAACACTTAGGCCCATAAATTCGACATATCAGTTCACAGGCAAGAAACTCAATCGATAAACGCAGGTAATAAATTCGAATGCAACAAGTAAATTCAGGCATAAAATCGAGAAGTGTAGAGGGATGGATTCCTGGTGCAAGTGAAACAGTTGCAGTCACATAAAAATCCCCACCCAACGCAGAGAAAAATTACACAATCATCATATGGTTCCATGCAACCAAGGGCAAGGGTTCCAATTATTTTTTTTTTTCTCCTGGGGTACCCAACAATGTAATGGAGGTAAACAAGTCATTTTTCTTTTGAAATAAGAGCATGAGGAAAATCCATCCTCCAAAAGGTGCACATATAAGGGTCAATAAGCCGAAATGTACTGAATAAAAACCTCAAATCACAGGCCACGAAAAGTTTTGCAGACAGGAAGAGATCATTTGTTTTTTTTTTTTTTCTATTTTTTCAAAGCTAGGACACCATTACCATCAATTTAAAAAATTTTCCAAGAAAAATCATTGGTTTAAAATGGATCCATCAAGTATAAAGATGGGGTGAAAATGAGACAATAAAGAAATATAACAGGCTGAGTTTAAGGATGAACTTCGCCAACAATCACAGTGCAGGGTTAATGGAACACATCGGGGCCCAAGGAGAACCTTCAGTTAAGGACAACATCAAGGGTAGGTGACTAACAGTTGCATCCTTCACTCATCATCCTCGCATAGAAAAGAAGGGCATTGAGACCCATAGGTATTTTAACGTTAAGGCGACGACCATAGATCAGGGTCTTAGCTGACTACTCAGGCGAGGACTAAGGAGCTAAGGATGAAAGGAAAACAAACCCACAAGGACACAATCATTCATAGCCAGGTGGTCAATACATGCGGGCCAACGAAGGCCATGGGAGTCAACAACCATCGAGCTAGGCTAAGGAAGGTTGCAGTCCTCTATTTAAAAAAAAAATGTCTTTTTACTTTTCCATTAAATAAATAGATCCAAGCATAATCCCTAATACATTCTACCATACAACAATGAAGAGAACGTACCGTTGCTTGATCGCCTGCTCTGAATGAATTTTGCCCGCTCCGTACAACTCTCGCTCACCGACCGTCGAGACTTCACCGGTACCTCCCAGCCAATGCTAGGGGTACTCTTCTTCCCCCTTAGCCCCCCGAGCCACAAAGGGGCCACACACACTATCCAGAGATTTCGACTAGCTCCCAGCTTACCTCGTAAGGCCGAGCTACCACTCCTCTCCGAGATGGGTATCCCAACTCCCACATGTAAATTAGTCAAGTAGATATTTCTGCAGTGTAACGTTATGCAAACAGAAGATGATCTTTCATCCTTCTCCTTCCTTCATTTTATAGAGCTTCAAACTTCCTTTCCTTCCTAAAATCTCATTTAATTAAAGTTTTTAAAATAAATTCCTAAAAATTCTTCTCCGTACAAGTGTCATCGATCCCCTTCATTCCTCCATAAATTAATTTCTTTAATTTATTAATTATCTTTATTTCCCTCACCCACCTAGATTTACTCCTAGAATCACTCCTAGGTGTCCCCAAATTCTCTTACAGGTTTTAATAGTTTTCCCTTTTATTAAATTGCCAGTTCAGTTTAAATTAGAAGGTTCTTAAATGGTAGATGCTTTACTAAGTTTGACCTTCCGCTTTTTCCATTAAGTTTCCCTTTTTCCCTTTTTATGTTACCTATTTTCCTAGTTTCCTAAAATTTTTAGATTTTCCCTCTTTCCCCTTTTTAATTAGAACTCAAAAGGGCAGGTGTGCAATTTAACCCCTTTTCCCTTTTATCATTAAATTAGTATATTTTAAAATTATCAAAAAGATAAAACAATTAATTCCCTCTTTACATTTTATCCACAGATTTTATTTTTTTATGAATAAATTAAATTTCTTACTCCTTTCATGTTACAATATTTAACGAAGATCATAATTATTATTTAAGTTGTTTTTATTTCTATTTTTATTATTATTATTATTATTATTATTTTATATAGAAGACAAAATTTTACGACTAGCGTAATTTAGACTTAGGCCTTAAATTTCTTACTGGGTGACATTTAATTAGGGAAATTGTTTTACAAATTACTTAACATGTTATTCATCTTAAGGACATCTAGGTTCATCCCTCTATCATCAACAACACGATGTGCCCTTCAGGATGCACTAGGTGCTCCAAGGGTGCCACTCGCCTCATTTGTTCCCTTGCGCGAAGTGCCCTTCAGGACACACTACGTGCTCCAAGGGTGCCACTCACCTCTTGACTGACTTGGTAGATATAAATAACCCCTGGAGTCAATACTCTGTCAAGTGAACTTCTAGGAGACTAAGGGCCTCTAAGGAATACGGCCCATGCCTTATTTCTCACCCCTTAGAATCATCGTGAGTGACTATCGCAGTCTGCCCTCACGGCATCGTGGGTCCTCTCGAACTAGGTAATTGTTAACCTATAGTTCGAGCCACAACGGTAGTGCTAGTAGGCTATGGCATGGATGTTGCCCACACCTCTCCCTCATCATCTCTGGTAGTCGTGCATGACCCCTTTACTCCATATGTGAGTCTGGTCGACAAGCTATCGTCAGCTTGTATCATTAACAAATCATGTCAGAATATATCCATATCATACAATCTACTCAGAAGCACTAAAATCACAGTAAAACAATCATACCCCAATGGTACACTCCCCGACTCGATCCGGAGTCCAAGGGGTTCCATCGATGCCTCAACATCCTCTAGGTCCATAATCCTTCACACTTAGTAAAATTGAGTCAATAGCACTTGTCTATGTCAAATCGGTAAAACAACATGTCATCAACCCATAATGCCTCATAATCAAAATCAAAAGTTTTAATAGCATAATAATCCAGATCACTTGCGAGCAAGTGTCCTCAAATAGTAAGTTCGCTCAGTGCACCAGAGAAGGATGTTACATACACCCCCTCTTGGTCTAAACTTCGTCCTGAAGTTTCACAATATAAATGTCGAACTAAAGTGTATCACAGTATCGTATGTCTATCTATCAAACAAAAATGGAAAATGCTGGCGCATATCATATGTGTCCTCCTAGGTTGTCGAGTGCAGACTATAATTGTCCCACCGGACCTTGACCTCATCTACCATTTGACGTCGTAGTTGTTGAATGCGATGATCCAAGATGTAGACCGACTCAGTCGTGAGCACCCCCTCGTCTGATACCTGCAAGGAACTCATGTCAATAACATGTGTAGGATCACTAAAATTATTTCTCAAAGAAGATACATGAAACAAATTGTGCATATGCCTCAAAGAATCAGGCAAGGCTAGTCGATAGGCCACGGGCCCCTTTCTCTCCACAATCGTGAAAGGGCCCACAAACCTAGGAGAGAGTTTATCTCCCTTTCCAAACTTGATCGAACTCTTATGTGGTTTAACCCGCAATAAGACTCGATCATCGACTTCGTAACTACGGTCGACATGGTGTGCATCGACATAACTCTTCTGTCGATCCTGCACTTCTTTAATCCTTTGTCTTATTGTTTGCATTTGATCTTCCATTTCTTGGATCGCTTCTGGTCCCATGAGGACCCTATCCTCGAGTCGATCCCAACTCAAAGGAATCTGACATGGTCACCCATAAAGAAACTCGAAAGGCGCCATCTTAATGGTGCTCTGGTAACTGTTGTTGTAAGAGAACTCCACTAGTGGCAAGAATTGTTAACAACGCTTTTGTTTGTCCATCACGTACATGCGCAACATGTCCTCCAAGGTTTGGTTGATTCGTTCGGTCTTCCCATCAGTCTTCAGGTGATACACAGCACTAAATTTAGGTTGGGTTCCCAACGCCTCTTGTAAACTCGTCCAAAATCGTCTAGTAAACATCGATCCTCGATCAGATATAATCCTCTTAGGCACGCCATGCAGCCTCACAATCTTACTAATGAAAACTCTAGCTATGTCAAGTTCCTGATACATCATACGCATAGGAATAAAGTGAGCACTCTTCATCAGAGTGTCTACTACTACGAAAATCAAGTCATGTCTCCTTGTCTTCAGTGGCAATCCAACAATAAAATCCATCAAAATAACCTCGCATTTCTATTATGAAATAGCGTGTGGTTGTAGTAATCCTGTTGGGTGTCTATGTTCAACCTTTACTTGTTGACATTATAGACATCTAGCCACATAGTTGACTATGTCTACCTTCATTCCCTTCCAGAAGAATAAGGGTTTAAGGTCTGCCCTCATCTTCATGACTCCCGGGTGAGCCCTGTAAACTGCTCTATGAGCCTCATTCAGGATCAACATCCTCAACTCATCGTTCGGCGGTACGTAGATACAATTTTTAAACCTCAATAAACCATCGCTATCAAATGAAAATCCTTCAAATCGTAGTACCATCATTGTGTTTTTTCTGATAAAACCCTCGACTTCTTTGTACCATTCATCGTCACGATGTAAAGTTAGAATCTTTTCACATAGATTCGTCTGAAGAGGAAACACTGAAAAGATGCATGGTCTCTGACTTAATTCATCAGCCACTCGGTTCATTGTTCCTTTTATGTAAGTAATCTTGAAGTTGTACTCACTAAGAAATTCCGACCAACATCGTTGTCGTAGGTTCAGGTCGCTTTGCGTAAATATGTGTTGTAGTCCACAGTGGTCAGTCTTTAGTTCAAATTTTCATCCAAAAACGTAGTGTCTCCAAACCTTCAAGGCATATACAATGGCTAACAACTCCAAATCGTGCGTCACGTCGTTCTCCTCATGCCTTCTCAATTTCCTCGAAATGTAAGTGATCACTCGTTCATCTTGCATCAAGACTCCTCCTAAGCCTTCCTTGGATGCGTCAATGCATACCAAGAAGTCTGCGCCCATGTCAGGGACCTTTAGTATCGGTGTTGTTGTCAACAATGCCTTGAGCCTCCAAAATACCTCCGTGCTTTTCTCGGTCCAAACAAACTTCTTGTTTTTCTTCTACAATTATGTGATCGGATTTTCTATATTTGAAAACCCCTCGATGAACCGTTGATAGTATCCTTCTAAACCCATGAAGCTACACACTTCCGAGACATTTTTCGGCACAGGCCATTCCATAATAGCCTCGACCTTGGTTGGATCCATGACTATGCCTTTGCCGGAGATGGCACGCCCTAAGTAGTGAATCTTCGATTGATAAAATGATCATTTGGAAAACTTCCCATACAATTTCTTCTCTCACAAACACTATAGTACCAAGCTCAAGTGCTCATCATGCTCCTCCATCATCCGAGAGTAAATCAAAATATCATCAATGAATACTTGGACGAACTTTTCCAAGTACTCGCGGAACACCCCGTTCATCAAACTCATAAATACCCCTGGGGTGTTTGTTAGTCCAAACGGTAAAACAGTAAACTCGTAATGTCCAAACCTCATCTTAAAGGTTGTATTAGGGACGTCATCTTCCTTAATCCGTAACTGGTGGTATCTTGATCACAAGTCGATCTTTGAGAACACCGTTGCACCTTTCATTTGATGGAACAGATCATCAATCCTCAGAAAAGGATACTGATTCTTGATCCTGGCCCTGTTCAGTTGATGGTGGTCAATGCAGAGCCTCCATGACCCATCCTTCTTTCATATGAAAATAACAAGTGCACCCCATGGTGACACGCTTGGACGTATCAGTCCCAGGTCCAGCAACTCCTTCAGTTGCATTTTCAATTCTTGTAACTCCGGGGTTGACATCCGATAAGGAATTCTTGTTATCAGTTCAGTCCTCGGTTTTAGGTCTATGGTAAACTCCATTTCCCTCTCTGGCGGAATCCCAGGTAACTCCTCCGGAAACACATCTGAAAACTCTCTCACCACCGGAAGGTGTTCTAGACCTTCCCCTACACCCTTCTCGTTTAACGCAAGGATCACATAAAGCTTGCACCCCTTGCACATGGTCTTCTGAAGTTGCAAGGAAGAGATGAACCTCAGTGAAACTCCATAGTTCTGGCCTACAATCACATGTCTCCATCCATCATCATTGACCAAGCTCAATTGTTTCATCTTACATTTGAGTATCGCCTCATGCACTTCCAACTAGTCCATACCAATCACGACATCATAAGATCCTAGGATCGTGATGTACAGGTTGGCCCTTGTGACAAACTCTCCCAGGTTAAGAACACATCCTGTAACCTTTCCTCCAATCTTTTGTTTGGATCCAAAATCCATCTCTACGAAGCTAAACTCGTCTTGTTCGTCTGCCTTTACCTTAATCCTTTTTGGCACTTCACCAGAAATGAAACTCTCGGTAGCACCGGGATCTATCAAAATACTAAGGGTCTGGTTAGCGATGGTACTTCTCGTCTCGATAACAGTTGACTGGTTCTCTACCTAGTGGTTATTCACCACTGCATGAATCAGATGGGCCTTGCCCATATCTCCCACGGTAGTGGGTCCGACTGATTCAGACGCTCTGGTCCTCTCCACAGGGAATTTGCGTTATTAGTGTGGCTCCCCACATGTCCAACACCCCTTCTTCAGCCCAGTAGTCTTGGTACCCAAAGTAGAAGATGATGGCCCACCGACTTGGAATCCTGGTCTGTTTTGCTGAATAGGCCTAAACTATTGTTGCTACGGTCGACGTTACTGCTGATGTTGTGGTCCCCGATATGGTGTTTATTGTTGAGGCATCAGTCGCCGAGGTGTAGTGAAAGTGGATCCCCTATGGAAGACACGATATCCCGGTGTATGTCTGGTTCGTGTTTGATGTTGTTGTGCTCTAGATGACACCTGTCCTGCTAGTCTTGCTGGAATCTTGGTCTGACCCCCGCTGATAAGCTCCTCCTTTGCTATGAGGGCCTTCTGGATGACATCATAAAAGGTTTGAGGTATCAAAATCTTAACCTTTGCACATAAGCTGTCGTTAAGGCTGAACACGAACTTGTTGACCTTAAGTTTCTCAATGTTAAGGTGAGGATCATATCGGAGAAACTCCATAAAATGGGCCTCGTACTCGGGTACCGTACGACCTCCCTATAGTAAGGCGTTGAACTCACTAAGTTGACGCTTAGTGAATTCCTCTGAAAGGTATCTCTCTCGAAATCATTTCTCAAACATTTCCCATGAAACGTCTTTGACAACCACATTTAACTGCGGTAGGAGTGTCTTCCAGAATAGAAGAGCGCTCCCCTTGATTTCAAGGACCTCCATGCGAACCTTCATGTTGGAGGAAATAGTGCTAGAGAATGCCATTAACCGACCACTACACATCATGAGACGGTGAAATCCAAGTGGATGACATATAACTAAATGCCTGGGGCAGTTCTTTCATAAGTCTAAAACAAACCACTACATCGCTTAAACACTCAGGCCCATAAATTTGACATATCAGTTCGCAAGCAGGAAACTCAATCAATAAACGCAGGTAATAAATTTGAATCCAACAAGTAAATTCAGGCATAAAATTGAGCAAGGTAGAGGGATGGATTCCTGGTGCAAGAAAAATAGTTGCAGTCACATAAAAATCCCCACCCAACGCAGAAAAACATTACACAGTCAACACATGGATCCACGCAGCCAGGGGCAAGGGTTCCAATTTTTTTTTTTCTCCTGGGGTACCCAACAATGCAACGAAGGTAAAATAGTAATTTTTCTTTTGAAATAAGAGCATGAGGAAAATCTAGCCTCCAAAATCTACGCAGATAAGGGATATTAAGATGAAATGTAATGAATAAAAATATCAAATCACAGGCCACGAAATTTTTTGCAGACAAGAAGGGATCGTTTTTTTTTTTTTTGCAAGGTTAGGACACCATCACACGTCAATTTTAAAAATTTTCCAAGAGCAATCATTGGTTTAAAATGGATCCATCAAGTATAAATACGAGGTGAAAACGAGACATTAAAGAAATATAACAGGTTGAGTTTAAGGATGAACTTCACCAACAATCATAGTGTGGGGTTAATGGAATGCATCGGGGTGAAAGGTGAACCTTCAACTAAGGACAACATCGAGGGTAGATGACTAACAATTGCATCCTTCACTCATCATCCTCGCATAGAGAAGCAGGGCATTGAGATCCATAGGTCTTTTAGCACTAAGGCGACGCCCGTAGATCAGGCTCCTAGCCGACTACTTAGGCGAGGACTAAGGAGCTAAGGACAAAAGGAAAACAACCAACAAGGACACAATCATTCATAGCCAGGTGGTCAATACATGTAGGGCAACGAAGGTCGTTGGAGTCAACAACCATCGATCTAGGCTAAGGAAGGTTTCAGTCCTCTATTTAAAAAAAAAAAACTGTCATTTTACTTTTCCATTAAATAAACAGATCCAAGCATAAGCCCTAATACATTCTACCATACAAAAATGAAGAGAGCATACTGTTTCCTAATCTCCCGCTTTGAATGAATTCTGCGCGCTCCATGCAACTCCCTCTCACCGACCGTCGAGACTTCACCGGTACCTCCCAGCTAACGCTAGGGGTACTCTTCTTCCCCTTTAGACCCCCGAGTTGCAAAGGGGCCACACACACTATCCAAAGATTTTGAATAGCTCCCAGCTCGCCTCACAAGGACAAGCTACCACTCCTCTCCAAGATGGGTATCCCAACTCCCACAAGTAAATCAGTCAAGTAGATATTTCTGCAACGTAACGTTACACAAACAAAAGATGATCTTTCATCCTTCTCCTTCCTTCATTTTATAGAGTTTCGAACTTCCTTTCCTTCCTAAAATCTCATTTAATTAATGTTTTTAAAATAAATTCCTAAAAATTCTTCTCCGTACAACTCTCATCCATCCCCTTCATTCCTCCATAAATTAATTTCTTTAATTTATTAATTATCTTTATTTCCCTCACCCACCTAGAGTTACTCTTAGAATCACTCCTAGGTGTCCGCAAATTCTCTTACAGGTTTTAATAGCTTTCCCTTTTATTAAATTGCCAGTTCAATTTAAATTAGAAGGTTCTTAAATGGTAGATGCTTTACTAAGTTTGACCTTCCTCTTTTTCCCTTAAGTTCCCCTTTTTCCCTTTTTATGTTGCCTATTTTCCTAGTTTCCTAAAAAAATTAGATTTTCCCTCTTTCCCCTTTTTAATTAGAGCACAAAAAGGTAGGTGTGGAATTTAACCGCTTTTCCCTTTTATCATTAAATTAGTATATTTCAAAATTATCAAAAAGATAAAACAATTAATTCCCTCTTTACATTTTATCCACAGATTTTATTTTTTTATGAATAAATTAAATTTCTTACTCCCTTCATGTTACAATATTTAACGAAGATCATAATTATTATTTAAGTAGTTTTTATTTTTATTATTATTATTATTATTATTATTTTTATAGAAGACAAAATTTTACCACTAGCGTAATTTAGACTTAGGCCTTAAATTTCGTACTGGACGACATTTAATTAGGGAGATTGTTTTAAAAATTACTTTACATGTTATTCATCTTAAGACCATCTAGGTTCATCCCTCTATCATCAAGAATGGGACGTGCCCTTCAGGACGCACTAGGTGCTCCAAGGGTGCCACTCGCCTCATCTGTTCCCTTGCGCGATGTGCGCTTCAGGACGCACTACGTGCTCCAAGGGTGTCACTCGCCTCTTGACTAACTTGGTAGATATCAATAACCTTTGGAGTCAATACTCCACCAGGTTAACTTGTGGGAGACTAAGGGCATCTAAGGAATAAGGCCCCTACCTTATTGTGCACCCCTTAGAATCATCGTGAGTGATTGTCGCAGTCTTCTCTCATGGCATCGTGGGTCCTCTCGAACTAGGTAATCGCTAACCTACAGTTCGAGCCACAACGGGAGTGCTAGTAGGTTGTGGCAGGGTTGTTGTCCACACCTCTCCCTCATCATATCTGGTAGTCATGCATGACCCCTTTACTCCATATGCGAGTCTAGTCGACAAGCTATCGTCAGCCTGCATCATCAAAAAATCATGTGAAAATATATCCATATCATATCATCTACTCAAAAGCACTAAAATCATAGCAAAACAATCAAACCCCAATGGTACACTCCCCGACTCGATCTAGAGTCCAAGGGGTTCCATCGATGCTTTGACATCCTCTAGGTTCATAATCCTGCACACTCAGTAAAACCGAGTCAATATCACCTATCTATGTCAAAGTGGTAAAACAACATGTCATCAACCCATAACGCCTCAGAATCAAAATCAAAAGTTTTAATAGCATAATAATCCAGATCACTTGCGAGCAAGTGTCCTAAAAGAATAAGTTCGCTCAGTGCGCCAGAGCGAGATGTTACAACATCAAATAATATTTCACATTTTCAGTGTTGTCTATAGGTGCAACCATGGAAAAAACATCTCCTACAAATAATTGGATATATTGGACAACAATAATTCGTGTTATATTATCACACAAGTACATCTACAAGTTATTTGAAAAAATTTAAACATAAAAATTACCTTCTCTAACAAGATCAAAAACTCTATCGCCATCAACTAACACTATAGTTTCATTTGATTCCATCTCCTCTGAGCTTGCAAGTGAAATTTTCCATTTTACATTAAGTTCAATATGTCTCCAATCTTTAACATATCCTGCATTTTCATTCTCTCAAATATCTATGGATTCTATGTCCTCTATGCAAACTGAACAAAAACAAGAGTCATTTCTTCGATCAAATGCAAACCCATTTTGAAAACGTTTTGTTTTAACTGAATGTATTTTATGTGTCCTAGGTATTGTACTGGTGTCATATGGGATTGATCTATTTACATCTTCGATTCCAACATACCAAAAAAACCTGCACAAGACAAGAACTTGTTAACTTGAAATCTCTCAAGAAAATGATTGAAGATTGAATATAAATTTGAACACATTCAAATTTATATATCCTGTGTAGATACATGTAACATTTATATATAGACACACTTGTGCATATCCCTTGATAGATTATATTCATGGCTTAGCACCATTTTTCACCATTCAATAACTTGTTCTGTTGATTCAAATCTATCGGCATGAGGGTTCAGTTGATACCTTTGAAGTGTTGGTTTTATACATGCCCCTGCACCGTCGTGCTCTCCTTTTCCATTGCCAGTCTCAAATAAAATCCAACAATGTGTAATGCTAAATTTTTTATGAATACGACATAACCAATAGAATGATCGTGAAGATTTGAATTGACCCACACACCCATCTGACCATCTTCAATGTCGATCGAATCTGATTTCACATTCTTTCAATGAATCATAAAATTTATCAAAACAATGTTGTACATAATGTGTGTCGTGTGCTCAATCATCACTTATATAAAAGTGATATTCTTCAATAACATGTCGATTGTCGTTGGTTATTTCTATGTTATCAAGACTCCATTGAGCATGTCTATATATAACATGGACAAATATCGTGACTTGATCAGAATGATAATATTTTCTCTGTATTTCCTTTTGTGTAGAGAATGTGTAATTCTCTACAAAATCAACTACAGACAAAATTGTCCCTGGTGGAAACACTTCACGAGATTGTTTGAATTGTAGATCTTTCCATCGAGCTCTATGTGAATGCTTGGTGTATTTATAGATTTCTTCCTCAAACTTCTTCAAAAAATCTATCACGTAGATTTTATCTACCTTCAAATCAATCCTTTTGGAAATAACATTTGAAGAATGTGGAGCCGTGTTGTTCATATATTCATATCTCTTCCAATTGACTCTTATATTAGAAAATGATTGATCATTCATATCAATTTTATACTTTGAAGGAAACAAACTTATATTTCCACAACAATCACATTTCTTTCCACCAACACATTTTTTTTTGTAAAATAAATCATCATCTTCTCTTTCACAAAGAATTTCAGATATAAAAACACGAAATGTGGAAGGAGGTGGTGAACCTAGCCATAAAGTTTTACCAAAATCCAAAAAAGTGTCGTAACACAACTCAAATTCCACATGATAATGACAACAACAAGTGTCACGGACAATGATGGGTCTAACAAACCATGTTTTTTGTTGCACAAATGTATTGATGGAAATTTTAACTTCTTTGTGCTCTTCTTTCAACTTATTGAACAACTATATTTGTGTCATTGGAAATAAATGTTTTGGATGTTCTTCATATTTTTTTTGTGTTATTCTTCATCACAACACATCCCTTGTATGTGGTGAAACACGAGATTCTTCCAACCAACAATTATAGGCAAATTCTTTAATATTTTCTACAAGTCTATCTTTGTAGGGTTGTCCAGAAATCACTGTCCAACAAACCAATTCATCATGTAAATCTATTTGCAATAAAAAATTTATATTTTCGTGCAATGTTTTTCTTGGCGTTCCCATCGTTTTTTCCATGTGTTGTGTCAAAGGATATTTTATATTGCTAGATGAAACAACTATTGTTTGTATTTCTCTACGTGTAACACGGACATCCTCTTTTCGAGATTTTCCAAAGGCTTTTAATACACTAGTTATATTGTTAAAGACATTTTGTTTCACCTTTGTATCATTTGTCCACTTTTGAATACCCAATAATGATGTAGCTTATTTTAACTTTCTTGACTTCATTAGACAAAATAAAATTTGCGCTTGTACAGTTACTGATTCATCTTTGAAAAAAGTATTGCACATATTCTTAGTTTGATATCTTATATAATGCTTAGCTTTTTCCTTCCCATATTTGTTAGTATCAACATTTTCTAATATTTCATCATCAATGTTGATAGATTCTCCTTCATAATTCAATTTAAAGTTTATATTAAAAAACATAACCCGAACACAAATTCACTAAATTATATATATACTTGAGTGTTCATCTTGTATTATCTAAATTTATGTACATACCTATAAGTGATTCGTCTTCTACTTCAATTTTGGTTTCAACGTCTTCTGCTTCAATTTCGGTTTCAACGCCTTCTGCTTCAATTTTTGTTTCAACATCTTCTTCGACATTATGAGACAAATCTATTTATGTTTTTTGAAAAACATCAAATTGTAATTACAATCAATTATATTATTTACAATATTTTAAATTTGAATTATATACTTTGAATTATGTACTTTCTAAATACAGTCCCAATGCGTGTTGTGTGATCAATCATCATATGTGCATGCATACCTGGTTGAACTTCTTCTTGTCGAAAATCTCTATTGACATTATCATTGTTTATTTCCTCAATATTTGCATGTTCTTGTTTCTTTCTCCAATAAAGCTCTTTCCTTTGCTCGATTTGGTGAGTATCATCTCGAGTGCAATCAAATTTTCTATTGCACAAACTTTTGTTTCCCATGACTTTTATAGTTATCTGTAAAAGATATGTTCAACAAAGACTACAACTTGAATACAACTGCAATTAGTAATAGAAATTCTTTGAAATCCCTATCCCTGTGCTCATATCCGTTTGTCCATCTGATGAATTATGTTAAATGTGTTCGGACGAAAGCCTATATATACAATTTGGCGCGAAATGAAACGATACGACGTGTCTTTTCATTTTTTCTGACCAACAGAATTCACTCAACAACCTTTCAATAGAAATAAGGTTTTTTTGGTCGAAAACCTTGGCAACCATTCAGTTTTGATGGTTTCCATTAGATTTTAGTCTTTTGGCCTAAATAATTGTTTTTCGGCCGAAAACATGAAATTGGGACTGAAAACAAAAACCAGAGAATTGCCCCAAGCTTAGCTAAACTTCAGAGGTTGCAGACTCCTACAAATTTTGAGAATTTGGTTTCGAAAATGACATCAACAATTCCAAAATTGAATCTTTCAATTCTTGTAATTTGTTTTCATTTTCTTTATTCTTATCTAATTTTATATAATTTTAAAAAAAAACTACATAATATTTTCAGCAGACATTATGATTCGGTGAAATGAAATATCGGTATCTATAAAAATATACAATGAAAATTTTGGAAGAAATATATTCATAATCCTTAAACTGTTCTTTTCAAAAGGGTATATTTAGATTTTAGTTTTAGGTAAAAATTAAGATAGATGCAAGGTGTAGAAAAACATGTGTTTAAAATCTTCAACGTTTTCAGCTTTGTCAACTTCAAAAAATTCTAGAAATTATAATATTCATCCGTTAGATTAAAAATTATAGTCATAATAAAATAGAGTCTCTATATATTATTGTCATATATTTTGTTTTTTAAAAACATAAGTTTAATAATAGATACATTGTTGTAGTAAAAAGTAACTCATTATAATTCCTTTCATGTTTAAGGAACATACAGTTAAACAATTGTCAAATTGACATATAAAATCATGATAATTGTTTTTTGAAAAATAGTTGTTGGAAAGCTAACAAAATTCTTCACAAGTTTTGTTTTTACTATAAAGCTAACAAAATACAGTTTTTTTTCTCATGAAACAAGCAAAAGTGTAACTCGTCTTCATGATTTCACCCATATATATAATTTTTATTTATAGAAATTGTGAATAATTATGTGAAATTTGTTTTTTTAAAACACTGGTATGTGAAGGTGTTGAGAACCTTAAAGATGGGATTTCCTTAATTGTTTTTGTATAATTGCAGATAATTGATTGTTATAGTGTAGTGTAGTGTATTTTTCAAAATTTATAATATTAATTTTATATATTTTTTTAAATTGTGAAAGTCAATATATCCTTGAATTTACAATGCCTTCCATTAGTAAAGGCTACGAGGGTCTTAACGTTATAAAATATTTTTTCTTAGATCGTATATATC
>SNQJ01S0006933.1:30255-40766 GCA_010110895.2 Picea sitchensis | reverse complement strand
TATATCCCCATCCTTGTTTCTCCCCGACTCTCGCCCCCTTTCTCTCTTTACCTCTCTCTCCCATGATTTCCTCTCTCTATGCCCAACTTCCTCACTCTCCCTCTCTCCACCCCCCTCTTTGTCTCCCTCTCTCTCCCTCTCACATTCTCTGATGCAGGAGCATCCACACCTCATCAAGCGAGCCAGCGTGAGGAGAAGGAAACAACAGTTGGGCAGCACTAGCACCAATTTTGAAACACCTTGATAGGGTGCGCCAAACATTAATGCATTGATGTGATGAAGCACACTTGTATATTGTAACGGACCTTGAGCAGATAAGCTCTCGTCCTTAGGTAGCTGAGGCATTTATTATATTTAATGCAAGTAGATAAATTAATTAAGCCTAGATTAGATAGCTTTACTTTCGAGAGGGAAAACAGAATATAGACACCCTCCTTTGTATTATGATAAAACATTCAGATCAGCATTAGCATTCAGGAGCAAGAGGAGAGAAAAGCAGAGAACTGTGAAGAATCCCCATGTACAGACGTTGAATTAATAGGAAATCTTTGATTCAATTCCATGGCTGTGATTATTCTCTGTGTGTTGTTGGTATTATGTTGTTGCTTACTTGCATCTGTTTATGCTTTTATAGTATATGATGCATATGTAATTTCATGGAAAATTAGAAACATGGGAGAGAGGAGAGAATGAGTTGAAATCGTTTCTCTGTCTAAGCCAGGAGATTCCTGCATAGAGTGCAGTGGAATTCCTCCGCATAGAGTGCGTTGAGGTGGTTGGACAGTTAAATTCTCATTCTCATTTGCCCAGAAGTTGTGTTGAGTTATTCGAACTGTGCAGGTGAAGTGCAGGTTGAATTGAAGTCTCAGAGGCAAGCCTGGGAGGAGGGGAAAGTCAGCATTGACTTACCTCGGGTCTCGGGGGTCCAATGAAACATCATTCGACCATTGAAATTGTGAAAGTCGAGGTTCTGACCTCTCCTCTTAAATCGCCACGGGAGTAGCATGGAAAGAGCTGTGGGTTGCGAACTTTCGATAAGGAAGTAGAAGAGGCTTATAGAACTCTTCGGGCCGAGAGGAAGAGGGTCCTGGTGTAGGCGATCGTGCCTCGTGGGAGGCAGGTCATCATCAAGTGGTATCAGAGCGGGAAGTGAAGTTCTCTTTGTTCAGGTAGCAGAGAGAAGTAGATACACCATGCCACCCAGAAGAGAGAGGCAGTCACCTGATCATGAATACAGGGACGCGCGAAGAAGGGGTAGGCCAGTAGGGAACCCAGAGATAGAAAGATAGATGCGAGATCTCCGAGCAAGGCTCGAGGAGATGGAAACCGCGCAGAGATGTGGAGTCGGCGCAGTAGAGTTCAGCGATTCCGAGGTGGAAGAGGAAGCTGGACACGATGCTGAAGAAGTCACGACAGAGGATGCATCAACAGAAAGGATGATCAGAGCCATTTCGAGAATGAGCTCGAAGACGAAAATGGACCTTCCCATCTATGAGGGAAGCCTAAATGCTGAGGAGTTGCTGGATTGGATCCGAGCACTAGACACCTACTTCGATTACGAAGATATCGAAGAGGACAAGAAGGTAATACATGCTGTCACGAAGTTGAAGGGACATGCATCCTTATGGTGGGACGAGCTGCAGAAAGACAGACGTTCCAAGGGAAAACAAAAGATCAAGAGCTGGGATCGGATGATCGCCAAGATGAAGGCGAAGTTCATTCCGAAAGACTACCAGATCACACGGTAAAGGAGTACACCGAGGAATTTTACAGGCTCAACATTCGAGCTGGTCATTGGGAGAGTGATGACGAAAAGGTGGCGAGGTATCTGAATGGTCTGAGATATGACATTCAGGATGAATTGAGCATGCTGACCATCCGCACAGTTGAGGATGTGTACCAGATGGCTCTGAAAGCCGAAGAGAAGCTGAGCCGCAAGAAAGGACAACGAGGGCGAGGCAGGAGCCAGCCCCGAGGCAAGGCGGTTACCCAAGAAAGAACTCAAAATCCCAAGGAGGAATGGCAGAAGCCTCAGGGTAGATTTGAGAGAGGTGGTACCTCACAGCAGAGGCCACCACAAATGGAACAAAGGCAGCAATATGTTGAGCCGAGGAGGCAACATACCGAGTAGGGTGGCGGATATGTTGATGCCCATGTAATTCCTCGTACCCGAGGTAGAGGAAGAGGCAAAGGAGGAATTATCACATGTTTTACATGTGGGAAGGACGAACACAAGGCCGTTGACTGTCCAGAGAGGAAGATAGACCGAGGAAAAGCTCACATCGCTGAGGTGCAGCAAAGGCGTGATGTTGAGAGAAAGGATGCGGACAATGGAAGATCGCTTGGGATGCATAAGATTCTTTTGACACCTGAGAAAGAGGTGGAAAGCTCAGTGCAGTGGAGCAGACTGTTTCGGATGACTTGCAAGACCAAAGGCTGGAAATGCAAGGTCATAGTGGACAGTGGGAGCACTGACAATCTAGTTTCGACCGAGATGGTGGAAAAACTGGAGCTGGAAACAACTAAGCACCCGAGTCCATATAAAGTCTCGTGGTTACAGAAAGGACACTGAGTAAGTGTCAATAAACAATGCTTAGTTAAATTTAAAATTGGGAATTATCATGATGAGATTCTGTGTGATGTCATTCCCATGGATGTATGTCACATGCTGTTGGGTAGACCGTGGCAGTATGATAGGAATGTTGTTCATGGTGGAAGGATGAACACATACACCTTGGAGAAGGATGGGAGAACCCATAGAATGCTTCCGATAAAAGATAAATAAGTGAAGCCGGAAGTGAGCAGTGAAATACTTCTCATGAGTGGAAAAGAACTTCTCACAGAGCTGGAAAAGGATGAAGATCCACAATTCTTTGTTGTCAGGAAACCAAGAATTGTCCTGACAAGCACAAGAGTGGACGACTTGCCAGAAGAGGTTCAGGAACTGCTGGGAGAGTTTGCTGACATCATCCTTGATGAACTACCTCGTTCGTTGCCACCGATGCAGAGTGTGAGTCACCACATTGACCTCATACCCGGAGCAAGTTTGCCAAACAAGGCAACGTATAGATTGACACCTCAAGAGAACGAGGAGGTCAAGAGGCAGGTACAATATCTGCAGGACAAGGGACTGGTCAGAGAGAGTCTGAGTCTGTGTGCTATTCCGACAGTACTGAGTCCAAAAAAGGATGGAGGCTGGAGAATGTGTACAGACTCCAGAGCGATAAATAAAATCACCATCAGGTATAGATTTCCACTGCCGAGAATGGATAACTTGATGGATTACCTGGGCGGGGCAAATTATTTTTCAAAGATTGATCTCAAGAGTGGATATCATCAGATCCGAATGAGAGAGGGAGATGAATGGAAAACAGCATTCAAGACAAACTAGGGTTTGTACGAATGGTTGGTCATGCCGTTTGGTTTGAAAAACGCACTAAGCACATTTATGAGGCTGATGAATGAAGTCCTGCAGGAATTCATTGGCAAATTTGTGGTCATGTACCTAGACGACATACTGATATTCAGCAAGACAAAGGCTGAACACTTGAGGCATTTAGCCATAGTGATGAAAAGGCTACAGCGGGAGAAGCTGTTGATAAATTTGAAGAAGTGTTCGTTCATACAGAAAGAACTCATTTATTTGGGTTTTGTAATCTCGGTGAATGAATTGAAGATGGATCCTGAGAAGGTAGAAGTAATCAGGAAATGGCCATCGCCAAGAAACATCTTTGAGGTAAGGAGTTTTCATGGACTCGCTAGTTTCTACAGAAAGTTCATTCGAAACTTCAGTGGGATTAGCGCATCGATGATGGACACAGTGAAGAAGCGGCATAAAAATTTTCATTGGATAGCCGAGGCTGAAAAGAGCTTCAATCTGTTGAAGCGGAAAATTACCGAGCAGCCAATTCTGGTGCTGCCAGATTTTTAGAAGACCTTCCAAGTGAAGTGTGATGCCAGTGGGTATGCTATTGGAGGGGTCCTGAGTCAAAATGATAGACCTGTGGAATACTACAGCGAGAAGCTGGATGATGCAAAGTTGAAGTACTCCACGTATGACAAAGAGTTTTATGCCATCATACAGGCATTGAAGAAGTGGAGGCATTACTTGATACCCAAGGAATTCATTTTGTACAACGATAATCACGCATTGCAGTTCGTGAGTCAACAGGAGAAGTTGAACCAGAAGCATGCGAAGTGGGTAGATTACATGCAAAATTTCACATTTGTGATCAAGCACATTTCGGGCACTGCTAACAAAGTAGATGATGCTTTGAGCAGGAAATGTTTGATGCTGCAGGAGTTCAGAATCAAAACGCTGGGTTTTGAAAATCTGAAGGATATGTATGCAGGTGATGAAGATTTTGCAGAAGCATACGAGGCAACCGAGAATCCAATGCTTAGGGATCGGAGCCCATGGATCAATTACATGATCCAAGATGGATTGTTGTTTCGGGGAAATCAGTTGTGCATACCGAACTGCTCCATGAGGGAGAATTTGGTGAAGGAAAAGCACAGCGGTGGTTTAGAAGGTCATTTTGGACATGATAAAACATTCGCCAAGCTGAGAGAATCATATTATTGGCCGGGGATGCGCACCAATGTCAAACGGTTTGTTGACAGATGCAGGATATGTCAACATGTGAAGGGCCGAAAGCAGAATGATGGGTTATATCAGCCATTGCCCATACCTGAGAGGCCATGGGAGGCAATCAGTATGGATTTTGTTTTGGGTTTGCCGAGAATGCAAGGAGGAGTTGATTCCATCTTTGTGGTGGTGGATAGGTTTTCGAAGATGGCACATTTTATTCTGTGTCATAAGACCAGCGATGCGACCCACATCGTGAATTTTTTTTTCAAAGAGATTGTCCGATTGCATGGATTGCCGAGAAGCATAGTCTCGGATCGGGACACAAAGTTCATAGGTCATTTTTGGAGGACGCTATGGAGGAAGTTGGGGACTGACTTAGCATTCATTTCTGCATACCATCCGCAGACAGATGGACAGACGGAAGTGGTTAATAGAAGCCTGGGAGATCTATTGAGGAGTCTGGTGACGGAGCATCACAACAGCTGGGATCAGATCCTACCACAGGAAGAATTTGCGTACAACGATTCAGTGAATCGGAGTACAGGCAGAAGCCCATTCCAAATTTATTATGGGACACAACCAAGAGGAGTTTCTGAGCTCAGGGAGTCAGAACAGGCTGAAACTAGCAGCGTGAGTGCGGAAAGATTCGCTGAGGCGATGCAGGAACTTCACGCGGAGGTGAAGAAATGACTGCAAAAATCCAATCAGGAGTACAAGTGCAGAGCTAATCAGAGGAAGAGACAGCTTCAATTCGAAGTTGGCGACATGGTTCTCGTGCACCTGAGAAAGGAAAGGTTCCCAAGGGGAACATATAACAAGCTCAAGATGAAGAAAATTGGGCCATGCAAAATCCCGAAGAAATTCGTGGAGAACGCTTATGAGCTTGAGTTGCCAGAGGGCATCGGGATATCTCCGATTTTCAACATTTCAGATTTATACCCATACAGGGCCACGGATGCAGAAACTGGAACTGATGAACCAATGGTCTAGTGGCAGAAGCAATTACCAGTTGCCCAGAAACCACAGATGGAGTGCCTACTGGATAAAAGAGCAGGAACGAAGACCAGGCGGAAGCAGTATTTTGAATACCTGGTGAAATGGAAGAATCACCCAATGGAGGATGCCAGTTGGGAAACAGAGGCAGTCATACAAAAACATGGGCACACTGTGCAAGAGCTCATGGACAGAAGCCCATGAAATCTTTTGAGCCGATGAGTATGATGCAGGAGCATCCACACCTCATCAAGCGAGCCAACGCGAGGAGAAGGAAAGAACAGCTGGGCAGCACTAGCACCAATTTTGAAACACCTTGATAGGGTGCCCCAAACATTAATGCATTGATGTCATGAAGCGCACTTGTATATTGTAATAGACCTTGAGCATATAAGCTCTCGTCCTTAGGTAGCTGAGGCATTTATTAGATTTAATGCAAGTAGATAAATTAATTAAGCCTAGATTAGATAGCTTTACTTTCGAGAGGGAAAACGGAATATAGACACCCTTCTTTGTATTATGATAAATCATTCAGATCAGCATTAGCATTCAGGAGCAAGAGGAGAGCAAAGCAGAGAACTATGAAGAATCCCCATGTACAGACGTTGAATTAATAGGAAAGCTTTGATTCAATTCCATGGCTGTGATTATTCTCTGTGTGTTGTTGGTATTATGCTGTTGCTTACTTGCATCTGTTTATGCTTTTATAGTATATGTTGCATATGTAATTTCATGGAAGATTAGAAACCTGGGAGAGAGGAGAGAATGAGTTGAAATCATTTCTCTGTCTAAGCCAGAAGATTCCTGCATAGAGTGCGGTGCAATTCCTCCGCATAGAGTGCGTTGAGGTGGTTGGACAGTTAAACTCTCATTCTCATTTGCCCAGAAGTTGTGTTGAGTTATTCGAACCGTGCAGGTGAAGTGCAGGTTGAATTGAAGTCTCAGAGGCAAGCCTGGGAGGAGGGGAACAAGAAAGCCGTGGTTCAATTCCATGGATGTGTTTATTCTCTGTGTGTTGTTGGCATTATGCCTTTGCATATTTGCTTCTTGTTACGTATTTCTTTCATATGCTGCATATGTGATTTTATGGAAGAATTCAAATCTGAATGTCTGAGTGCAAAGTAGGTGGAAGATAGAACGGAGAAGTCACCAGCCACGAGGAATAGTCGTAGGTTGGAGAACCATCTCGGAGAGAGACACTCCTTGTTCGAAGGTGCAGCAAGGACAAAGGGGACGTGAATTCTACAGAGCGAACAGAAGGAAGTTCGAAGGTTGGGAAAAGCAGAAGCGCCGAAGAATCACGAGGAGCGCGACTCAAGGTCGTGGCTTGGGTGTTTCGGGAGCTCATTGAGTAAAGCTCTTGATTCACGTGGAGGAAATCCCGGGATCGCGAGAAGCGAAGTCTCGGAGTTTTCGCACATGGAATGATTCATAGTCAAGTTGACACGGCGAGAAATCTCGGGGCATCGGGTCTCGGGAGTGAAGGGACAAGCATTTGGCCTCGTACATCGCGAGGTCATGGGGGAGTGAAGTCACGAGATCGGCATCTTGGATCTCGGGAGTTTGAAATCTGAGGCCTTAGTTCTCCGATTGGCGAAAAGCGATAAAGAGAAGGTCCCGATAAGCGAGGGGAAAGTCATCATTGACTTACCTCGGGTCTCGGGGGTCCAATGAAACATCATCTGACCATTGAAATCGCGAAAGTTGAGGTTCCGACCTCTCCTCTTAAATCGCCATGGGAGTAGCATGGAAAGAGCTGTGGGTTGCGAACTTCCGATAAGGAAGTAGAAGAGGCTTATAGAACTCTTCGAGCCGACAGGAAGAGGGTCCTGGTGTAGGCGATCGTGCCTCGTGGGAGGCAGTTCATCATCATTCTCACACACTCTCTCTCTACCCCCTCTCTTCCTTCCTCTATCTCTCTCTCTCTCTCAAACTCTCACACACTCTCTCTTTACCCCCCTATGTCTTCCTCTCTCTCCCTCTCACACTCCAACATATTATCTCTCTTTATACCTTTCTACCATTCTCTCCCTCTTTCTTTCTCCCCCACTCCCCCATTTTTTATTTTTAGCCTTCTCTACCTCCATTCCCTCTCTCTTTCCCCCCCTCTCTCTCTACCTGCCCCCCTCTCTCTCTCCCTCTCCTCTCTCTCTCCCTCTAAGAACACAACTAATTCTTCTCCTTCAACCCACCTAGTTGTCTGCTGAATGTTTCCATCTGAAAAAAAATCTTCACAGAGCATCAACACTATGTCTCCATCTTCTCCTTCCTACTATATGTAAATAAAATCAGGATATGATACCAATTGATGCAAACCCCCCAACCTTCTAGGGCCTTCTTGACCTCATGGTCTAGGATCATTCTAAATTGGAGTTGTATCAGCTCTCGGGCTCCTACTGAGCCCCCAAGATCCAACAAAAGTCCTTAATTTTCCACTTCCATGTCCAAGAATGAAGCCGCAAAATATTTTCTTAATCCCCTTTCAAAAATTCCTTAAAAAAAAAAACAAATCCCGAACCTAGCCCCTTTCTTCTGGTGGAAACAGAACATGACCACATGCCATTACCAAGCGCTAACCATAATGCCCTATTTCGATGCTTCGAAGCTACGACCTCGTACTATTCAACAATTTGATACCTCAACTCCTCTGAATGACTAAACAGGCGAAGTACTAAATAGAAGCAATGATTAATGACCCCCATTGATCCGAGATCAATGGCTTCCAATAACTCCACGCTCCAGGATTCGAGAAATTGCACTGCTAGAATTGTGGTTCTTCTTGAACTTATGAACTACGAGCTTCTAGAGCATTCGTGGATCCTATTGTTTACAATCCTTTGCCAATATGTGGTGCATATATGCTCCAGGAATCCAGGCTTTGGGAGTCCCAGATGTCTAACACACTCTATCCTCTGGAGAGGTGAACTGGTGAACTCGTTGAGGACCCCAAATATACCACTCCTGGGCTTTGATAGATGGATGACCCATATCTACTTTGAACTACTAATCTTCACAAACCTCTTAACAAAGAACTAGAGGAGGTACAATCCTCCCTCCACGTGTCCCTTTGCTGATCAATGAACAAGGCTCACTCTGACCTTCAGGCCTCTGGGAAAGTTTTTCACCAAAACACTTCACGATTCCCCTGAAATATTAAACCTCCAGATCTCTGGATCTGGCGACATGTGTCCTTGATGATTGATGACTGAGATGGGCTCCAGACTTCGAGCCTATGGAAATCCTATGCAATGTCTCTCGACTTTCTCCCAGAGTGTCGGCTCACCGAACCACTAGCACTTTCTAAATCGATGGTTCGTGGGGATCGATAGAGTATATGGCCCAAATCTTTTCGGGATTTGGGACTCCGAGCGATTATGCTCACCAACGCTTCAATTCTACCAAACCCCAAAATTTCAGAGTTCTCCTCGGAAGTTCCTATCCTATGAAATGTAGGATCTTTTGCCATGCATCCCTCAAACCAATGGTACAAATATTCTTCACTCTTCGAAGCTTCAGAAGATTCTCACTATTGCACTATGTTACCACCTCGTTCTGGAGTGTCAGTTCTTTGGACTCATGGATCTGTTGACAAGTGTCTCTTCCAACCAATGGTCCATAATGTATTTTGGGCTTCGAGACTTCAATATTCCACATTCCTTTGCACTCTAAATCTCTCAAATGCGCTAAGTGAAAAGGACTTCCAGGGTTATCTCCCGCACAACTCCTCCATATATAATGACTATCAACTCCCTTGATATTTTTGGAATGGATCTCGTCCATTGACCTCAGTCCTCTCTATCTCCTCCTTTGGGTTCAACATGAAACTTCTATCGAACATGTGAATTCTTGACAAACCACAATGTTATCCTCTGTGCTACTTCACCAGATCTAACAGTGATAAAGATATTGGATCCTCTTGAACGAATCTCATCCACTGGACACTTAAAACTCCAAAGGACTCCTTACTTTGAGAAATATTCATCGTTGTTTCTCCTTAGCTTATCTACTCGAGGTGATTCAAATATCAAATGCCTCTCCTGAACACTTTAGACTATTTGGAATTATATAAAACTTCTAAGTCTCCTCCTCTGAGCACTTGTACTCACTATCTCTTCTGATCTTTGCTCCTACGAGTTTTTTAGACCTCTAGTGAACTCCTTGCATCCCCAGAACTTCTAACAAGTTTCATGATTTAGATATTTTTATGAACATCTCCTCACACACTCCTTGCGCTCATCTCCTCTGAGACTTCCTCAACAATTAGACGAAGTGTTGGCTCGACACACTCATTGCACAGGTCTCCTCCATACTCAACTCTCTTCTGAGAAATTGTGCACTCCTTCCAGTTCCTCTTCTACGTTGCACATTATCCCTCCTGAGCTTGTGATTCATACTTGACTCGGCCTCCGCACACCCTTTTCTAACATGTTTCATGAGTCAAATCATCTCAATATGGATGTGATTTGTAAATAAATTCAATAGTAATCTACCAAAATAAATTTAAACTTTAAACCATTATAATGAATAGCTAGTAAGTTCACCAAAATAAATATGAACTTAAAATAGTTATAATGAAATGCATTGTTTGATTGTATTTTTAATACTTTAACGGAAATAAAAACACATACTATATGATACAATTTTTAATACTTTAACAGAAATAAAAACACATACGATATTATAGAAGAAAACGATCATTTAACCATCCTTTTTATTATTGGAGGAAGTTATATTAAAGTAAAAATAAAAAATAATTCAAATGGAAATGAGAAAAAATGTTATTACTATTAATATTGTATGATTTCCAATACTCAATTTGATTTCCTTGTGCAAGCTCAATTTTTTCCTCCTTACAACATATTTTGATGATCTTTAATCTTCAATTTGATTTCTTTCTCCAACTCCAGCTCTCTCATCCTTACAATAC
>SNQJ01S0006933.1:0-22735 GCA_010110895.2 Picea sitchensis | reverse complement strand
CGTTTACAATGGATCTAGCCTCAAAACATTTAAAAGGGCCTTAATTACAAGGATTTTCAAAAATTTAAGATAATGCGCCCTCCTTTGGAATTTGAAATTGATTTGAAATGTGTGTTGTGTGTTGAGCTATGCCCCACACGACCCCATTTGATGATGATGGTGATGCTCCTGCATCATCTTTCAAGTGTTCTTATAATGGATTAAATTTGAAGTCTTAGACAAAATTTCTTTTGATTTCAGTCCAATTGGAAGTGTGGTTGCAGGATTCTTCAATCTTGTACCATTTTCTTGGTATCTCATCTAACGTACTTGGGAACATATGGGGCCATACCCTTTCATCCTTGTATCCAATTCTTTTTCAATCACTTTCACAACGTTGAATGTGTTCTTCTAGATCATAGCCGATTTTGAATTTGGGAATATATGCATCTTTGGATAGATTCTTATCACCGAATATTTCAACAAAATATCTCGACACCATTATCCATGCTTGTATTCGAGGGGAATGTGTTTCCCACCATCTTGCGGCCTGGCCTACGAAAGTTTCCACAAGACTTTGTGTTCTTCCTTTTTCTCCTATGTATTTTTCTACCTATTCAACATGGGTTTAAGGGGTATGTCATTCACTATATCACAAGGGTTTACTTATTTGATTACCAATCGAAATGAGAGTGGGAGTTTGTCAAGTTATTTTTTTGTATACTTTTAGTATATCATGGATTGAATAGAATGTATTAAGATTTTTCTTTGGAATAACTTTGATTGAACAAAAATATTTTGCATGTGCTTCGTATTTTTCTATTTTCCATTTGTAAAAGGCAGAGTCAGAATTATGTCCGACCGACATGGGAGATTCTCTCAAAATTTTTCCTTCTACGGTCGATTATATATAATATTTATGTTCAATTTTTATCTAATATAAACATATACATTCTTGATATTCGTCCCATGACTCCATCCATGGTTTTCCTTCCTTCAGATCCAGGGGAATAATTATTTTTCTCCCACTTCCTTTCAATTTGATTATATCTCTTTCTATAGAGATAGTTTCTTTCAGTCATCGACCCCATGGCCAACCGACAAGAGTTTCATATGCTAGTATTCCTTCGACAAGGTCGATCACCTCAAATTTGACCAAATTCAGTATTCCCATAATTTGTGTGTCGACATTTCTCAGTATTCCTATTGTTTCTATTAATCTATGATCAACCAACTTAAGATAACTCATCGTGGGTGCTAGGTTGGGTCATCCCATTCGTACCTAGTTTTTGCGTGGTAAAATATTAACTTGTGAACAAAAATAGACTACTAATTGATAGACCATCATTCCTTTGATTTCCAAGTTGACTCCTGGATTGTAATCTTTGTTGTTTTAAGAGAGGTTATTTGCACCCTTTGTCGGTTTCTGACCATATTTGTATTATCGTAGTATGTTGACTAGGTCCAATATCCTACCTATCGCCTGTTTTTTTTTAGTAGTTGCAAAAATTCTTGGATGGTGTCTTCATCTCGATTTCTTGAATTTTGTTGATCTTTTGTGTCATTCTTGAAGAATTTAACAACTTATCTCATTATTTTCTCTTCTTTATCTGGGTTTGGAAAATTATTAGCCTTCCTTATTTGGTAGTTTTGAGGTCGAGTATGGATGTAAAATCTTGTGTCAGACCTTTGATCAATATGCAAATTTTTGGAGTTACTCACTTCTTTTTTGGATACTACATGTAGTAGATTCATAGTTTTTCAAGGTATAATTTTTTCGAGTACTATCAGGAGGTATTCTACAGAATGATCTCCAATACCGTATATGTTGCAAAACTTCAAATCAATTATGTCTTTTATCGGACATTCTGCATTGTTGTGATCATTTTTTCAACAATTAGCACAATATGGGCATCCATAAAAATGAACTCGATCGCCAAATCCATGTCAGTMTCCTCGACCTCGACAATGACCATCGAAATAATCATCTCTTCAACCATAGTAGTTTTCTTGGTCGATGGTTTCTGTGTGGTAGATAGTTTGTACATTATTTTGATTTCTAGCATTTAGATGGAATTCTGAAGTTTGGTGATCAGAGTCTTCACAGATGTGGCACCACTTCATGTTTTTTAGATTCTGTGGACAATATTGTATACTATGATCAATTAGGAATTCACATATGATACAGTATTTATGGGCTTGTACTTGGTGGACATTCGTTGTTTGTGTGCACACATTTATGGGATAATTATCCTTTGTGTGTCCGTCCCCGATGCATATGGTGCACCATATTTCATTACATTGTATCAATATATTTTTGATATTTTTTTGCAAATATTCTATATTTTCATCAATTATTTCCATCATCGAAGAAGTTGACATGCTATCATCATCTGACTTGACTCGATGTGCCTTATGTAGTGCATCTTCACAATTGCTATCTCATACAATCATAGTGGGGATCAAATTCTTGGTAGTATCCCAACTACATACCATTGGACTAGAATTTTTTTATCAATTGACGTCAGGATTTGAATTAGGAGATCTTTGAATCTCTTATCATACTCTCTTACTGACTTTTCTAGTTTTTGTTTGATTTCTTTTATCTTTTGGGCTTCTAGGTGTGTTATGTCTTGAATTTTAAAGAATGTTAGGAAATTATTTTGTATTTATGCTTTTCAATGAGTTCAATTTTTTTTATAGTTCATGAACTATGTTAAAGTAGGATGTTGAAGTGCGGCTCTGAATTGACCCATTTGCCTTTCCTTGTCTGTAATGTCCTCTGCATCCCAAAACTTTTCACAAATGAACCAATGGCATTTTGGGTCTTCTTCTCCTTCGTAAATGGGGATGTGGTTGAATCCCATTTTGAATTTCTTTGTGGGGCCACTTGGTTTTCTTAGTGTTTGAGTTACTACTACTTTCTATTGATCTATTGAATCTTCTAGTTTCTTTTTGTCTACGTATGACAAAGGATAATACTCAAGGAATATTTGTTTCTTCTTGAGTACAGAATACGCATCCTTAGTTTGGGAAATTTGATCTTTGTATTCGACTAAGTGTTGTTCAAAAGGTTGCATCACTTCCATACTAAATTTAATTTCTTCTCTCGATATTAGATGTGGTACGGGGGATAATTTGGTGAGGTCCTTGACTTGGATAATCATATTGTCAAATTATTTTTGTTTAGGTTCGACAATCAATGCATCTCGTAGGTTTCCCAGGTTGTCCATTATGTACCATAATCTTACCGATTGGTTGTCGATCTGTAGCCTTTGTTTGATAAATTCTCTTATCCTTTCACTAGCTTCTAGTGTGGGAGACAT
The DNA here is from genome assembly GCA_010110895.2 of Picea sitchensis. Lineage (NCBI taxonomy): Eukaryota > Viridiplantae > Streptophyta > Pinopsida > Pinales > Pinaceae > Picea > Picea sitchensis. The sequence continues at coordinate 19,430 of SNQJ01S0006933.1, read as the reverse complement.
ATGTAAAGTTGGTCCATATTCTTCTTATTCCATACTTTTCGGTCCATCGAGCGATTGATGGAAGTTCAAATGTGCATCATTGTACATGTTGGGTGTCATCGCAGCTGCTACTGTTTTCAACTCCGATTGATCTATGTCTGACTTAGACTGCTCATGAACTCTCACTAACTAACCCTCCCCTGACATATTTCTTTTTGATGTTTTATTGTTCCATTGATTACGAAGCTCTTCTCTTTTATGTTGTCTTTTATTCGGTTCTATTTTGTGTATATTTGTGGATTGATTATGGGCTTTCTTTCCTCTCGACGACATTTACGCTTGGGAAACACTATTTCTTGTTTTTATGAAATCTCACAATCTTTATCGACCCCCCATTGTCGATCTGACTTACTCTAAGTTGGGAGTGTTGTCCATAATTATTTCTTCAAGAAGTAATCCCAAGCTTCTATTGTATCTTTGCACTTCGCGACAAGAAATGATTCCCACCTTTTGTATATTTCTTGGAAGTTGTTATTTGGTAACGGTGTGCCTAATATTGGTTGGTATTCGATGATATCACCAACTCCCTTGTCAATAAGGAATTTATGAAGAAGTGTTGGAACCGTGAAAAAATATCTGTCATGCAATTTGGTGTCCTTTCGTCCCTTTTATTTTGTCAAGGGACGTCTAATCTTCAACGGCTCGTTCAAAAATATAATATTCAATAATTCATTTGAGCCAGTCATGCAGGTTCATTCTTCCTGTGTTTTTAGACTTCAATCCTATCTCCTCATTGGGTTTCAATCTACGCATCACCTAATCTGTTAATTTTCTAAAATAGTGCTTATGGGATATCTTCGAGAAATATTTTGTGTATCTATGAAAATAATCGCGACCTTGCTTCGACTAGTGAGAGTTTATTCTTTCTTGCATAGTTTCTGATGTAGTTCTCAACTTTGCACTCCCATAACTCACGTATGTATTTTTTAGTTAGCATTTATGTATTCTTCTACATTCCCAATTTCAGTACTATCGACAAAGGCACCAATGTTGCAATCTAAGGGAAAGTACAAAATGTTACTAGTAGACCCTTACATAGACATCATAGAGATACATGCATACACATAGACATACAGAGAGATATACATAAGTAATGAGAGCCCAAAGAAGATTCATTTTATTATATGATAGACTGTACAACACAGTTACATATAACCTCTCCCCTGAAGCTATCTGATCCTTCATGTGCTTATCTATTTATACCTCCATCAAGAAATTATAACTACTTCATTGCTTGGGTTGGTCAGTTAGAAGAGAATTTGACCAAATTCTACCTCTAACTACGATAGTTGACCAACAAGTTCTAATTTGATCATTGGGTCTAGTCTCTAGGGTCGACTAGCCCCTACAACACTTATCCAATAGACCCCCGGGATTTTGACATAGTCAATATACCTTGGGAACATATACAAAGCCCCATGAAAGAATTCAATAGATAATGGCTCTCTCTTGAGTTGGTCAGAAGATATATAAAAATTATTTCCTTGTATATCTAGGATAGTCTCTAACCGATTAAGAGCTATCCATGTCCCATAATAAGATAAGAAATTTGTTTGGTTGACATTGAAAATGAAGAAAAACTCTGGGTCTTTCAATTTTTCTCTTTTTTTCTCACACAAGCTCTTAGGGAAGGGTTCATGCCTAAGTAACAAGCCTTCTACATTCTCCTTATTTTCCAAGAAAAACATATATTGTTTCCACTTCACCTAGTTATACATAAAGGAAAAAAAATCCCACATCGCCCACCAATGGTTTGGGATCCCATCTGTTAGCAGTCCAAGAGTCACTCCCAGGCTGGACATGAGAGTAAGCTTGGTAACATAGAAATAAAAATGGTTGATTGGTTTTGTGGATTAAGAAGAAGAAAACAAGGAAGGGGGAGGACATTAAGCTGTTGTAAATCAACAATGGACCATTGGGCTATGGAGTTAAGCAAACACCCTGCTCATTAAATGTAATCAATATGCATATCAGATAAAGGTTTATTGAATAGAGGAAGAAAAATATAAAACAAAGAAGAACATCGATAAGGCATATATCCTCTCTGGATAAATGAATTTAAGGTACTTGAATATAAACAGTGACTAATAGGCAAAATACATCAGATCCTTAGATGCTCAAGAATCCATTAATCAAAGGCAACCATGATCCTCAAGGTGTACAATTCATTCAAGTAAGAAGAAAAATTGGGAAAGAAAACACGAGATACAATCTGATAAAACATATATCATGAACCTTCAATAACATAAATGTTTACAAAAACAAAATCCCCTCAGGGTTACAATGATCACAAGAAAAGTGCCTCCTACAACTCTCTCATCTCTCTTGCTCATGAATCCAACTTCTCTCCAAGAGATATCTCCATCCTTAAATAAAAAATAGCATCCAAATAACCTTAGGAGTTTGAATCCCATCTCCTCCATTGGATTCTAAGACCTGGAGATAGGTGGCAATAGTCAAAGAGACAAAAATCCAACAAACTGTTGATTTTCAGGAATTTGTTGGAAGTCATTAATAAATTGTTTCCACCTCGTGCATGAGGCCTTTGATGGAGCTAAAACTTAGTTCCAGGTGTCCCTTGACATCTAACTGATCCTTGATAAGTCATTAAAAGTATCCTTGACATGTGGCAACCTCCCAACAAGGCGACTATCAAAACCGTGACCGCTACAGGAAATTAGTACGCAACGCCACTGTGCAGAGTACGCAACACCTAACTCTATATCCAATATATCTCAAACCATAACACATTTTGAAGTGCCAAGGACGATATCTTCATGTCAACCAACAGTGTCGATTGTCATACGACATCCAACCTTTCAAGGATGAGGTATTATGTGATGTTGCCCCACTGGATGTATGTGATGTTCTCTTGGTCTAGCCATATATGTGGAAACACCATGCTATCTATGAGTCTCGACCCCGTAGTGTCATTATTACTCTGGGGGGTCATCTCTACAGGATACCAGAGGTAGTTCCAACTACTGCCTCTTAATAAAAATCCCTCCTGGATCATGTAGTCTATCCAAGCACTTCTATCTCTGAGAACTAGATTCTCAGTTGCTTCATACGCCTCTCCAAAATCTGGATCTACTGTGTACATGTCCCTGAGATCTGCAAAACCTAAGGTCTTGACTCGGAACTCCTACAGCAGCAAACACTTCCTACTCAAAGAATCAACCACTTTGTTAGCAGTACCAGAAATATACTTAATCACAAAAGTGAAATTTTGCATATACTCTACCCATTTTACATGTTTCTGATTCAACTTCTCTTGTTGAGTCACAAATTGTAATGCATGGTTATCACTGTACAAAAAAAATTCTTTCGGGATCAAGTAATGACTCCACTTCTTCAGTGCCTGGATGATAGCATAAAATTCCTTGTCATATGTGGAGTATTTCACCTTTGCCTCATTCAGATTCTCGCTGAAGTACACCATTGGCCTGTCTTCTTGACTTAAAACTGCCCCGATTGCAAATCCGCTTGCATCACATTTCACCTGAAATGTCTTCAGGAAATTCGGCAACACCAACACTGGTTGTTCCGTGATCTTTCGTTTCAATAGATTGAAACTTTTTTCAGCTTCTGTTGTCCAGTGAAAAGATTTATGTCTTTTCTTCACTGTATCCATCATCGTTGGGCTAATCCCACTAAAATTACTGATGAACTTCCGGTAGAAACTAGCTAACCTGTGAAAACTTCTCACCTCAAAGATATTCTTCGGTGATGGCCAATTCTTAATCACTTCTACCTTATTTGGATCCATCCATAATTCATTCGCAGATATAACAAAACCCAGATAAAGGAGTTTTTTCTTCATAAACGAATATTTCTTTATGTTTATCAACAACTTCTCCTGCTGTAGCTTCTTCATCACAATGGCCAAATACTTCAAGTGCTCTTCCACTGATTTACTGTAGATCAGTATGTCATCCAAATACACAATGACAAATTTCCCGATGAACTCCCTCAAGACTTCGTTCATCAACCTCATAAAGGTACTTGGCGCATTTGTCAAGCCAAACGGCATGACAAGCCATTCATACAAACCCTCGTTTGTCTTGAATGTTGTCTTCCACTCATCTCCTTCCCTCATGCAAATCTGGTGATATCCTCTCTTCAAATCAATCTTTGAAAAATACTTTACCCCACTCAGGCAATCCATCAGATCGTCCATCTGCGGCAATGGAAACCTGTACCTGATGGTTATATTATTGATCGCCCTTGAGTCGGTACACATTCTCCAACCTCCATCTTTCTTCGGACAGAGTATCGTTGGAACGGCACACGAACTCAAGATTTCCCTGACCAATCCTTTGTCTAGCAGCTCCTGAACCTGTTTCTTGACCTCTTCATTTTCCTGCGGTGTCAACCTGTACGCGACTTTATTCGGAAAACTAGCTCCTGGTATGAGGTCTACATGATGACTCACACTCCTCATCGGTGGCAATGAACGAGTTAATTCATCCACTATGATGTCAGCGAACTCTTCCAGTAGTTCCTGAATCTCTTCTGGTAGATCATCCATTCTTGTGCTGGTCAGAACAATCCTCGGTTTCCTGACCATAAAGAATTGTGGATCTTGTTTCTTCTTCACCTCCGTAAGAAGCTCCTTCCCACTCATGAGAAGTACTGTGTTGTTTACTTATGGCTTCACCTCCTTATCCTTTATTGGAAGCAACATATGGGTCCTCCCATTCTTCTCTAGAGTATACATATTCATCTTCCCATCATGAATTATGTTTATGTCATATTTCCATGGTCTACCCAACAATAGATGACATACATCCATAGGAATGACATCACATAAGATCTTATCCTTATATCCACCTATCTTGAATTCAACCAAGCATTGTTTAGTGACAGTTACCTGGTGTCCATTTTGTAGCCACGAAACTCTATATGGACTCGGGTGATCAATCGTCTCTAGCTCAAGCTCCTCTACCATCTCTGTAGATACGAGATTATCCATGCTACCGCTGTCTATGATAACCTTGCATACCCTATCCTTGGTCTTGCAAGTTGTTCTGAAAAGTCTGGTCCTTTGGACTAAACTTTCCACCTCTTTCTCAGCTGTCAGAAGGAATTTTCGCATCATAAGTGATCTTCTGCCTTTTGCATCTTCGGCTTCAACATCACGCCTCTGTGCCTCAATGATGTGAGCTTCTCCAATGTCCTTCTTTTTCTCTGGACACTCATAAGACTTGTGCCCATTCTTTCCACATGTGAAGCATGTGATTACTCCACCTCTTCCTCTTTCTCTACCCCTAGTACGAGGAAAAGTGTTGTTGTCAGCATAATCTCCTCTCTATTGATTATGGTGTCCTATCTGTTCAACATATGGCCCTATCTGTGAGGTTCCACCTCTTTCAACCTTACCCTGAGGTTTCTTCCATTCCTCCTTGGGCTTTTGGTATTTGTCTTGGGAAACTGCTTTGCCTCTAGGTTGACTTCTACCTCGGCCCCTCTGACCTTTCTTACGACTCAGCTTCTCTTCAACTTTCAAAGCCATTTGATAAGAATCCTCCACCGTTCGGATGGTTACCATGCTCATCTCGTCCTGGATATTGTATCTCAGGCCATTCATATACCTGGAAACTTTCTCATCATCGCTCTCCCGATGACCTGCCCTGATGTTCAGTCGATAGAATTCTTCTGTGTATTCTTTCACTGTCATTATCTTCTGTCTCAGGTTCTGCATCCTCCTGAACAAAGTGATTTGATAATCTCTTTGGATGAACTTTTCTTCATCTTTGCAATCATTCGATCCCAAATCTTGATTTTATGCTTACCTTTGCAGCGTCTATCTTCTTGTAGCTCATCCCACCATAATGCTGCATGTTCTTTCAAGCGCGTGACAACATGCCTGACTGTCTTATCCTCTTCAACATATTCATAATCGAAGTATGTATCCAGAGCTCTATTCCAGTCTAGTAGCTCCTCTGCATATAGATTTTCCTTGTAAACTGGAATGTCCATCTTCGCTCTTGCACCCATCCTGGCAGTAGCTTTGATCAAACGTTCGTTTGATGCGTCTTCGACTGCAACTTCCTCCTCGCGTTCAACCTCTATCTCATTATCGGAATCAATGAGATCCCCTGCACCGGTTGTGCATCTCTGTGTTGTCTCCATGTCTTCAAGTCTTGCTCGGAGATCACGCATTTGTCTCTCCATTTCTAGATTGGTTAGCTTCCTGCCTCTTTGTCTCTGCACCTCCCTATCCTCTGGATCGGGTGACTGTCTTTCTCTCCTTGGCAGCATGGTGAATTTTCTTCTTCTCTGCTATAGAAAGAAAAGAGTCTTTCTATCTTAGCTCTAATACCACTCTAACGTTGTGTATCAGAGTGCTTTCCTTCCCTACCTCTTCCTGCCTGAAATATACAAGAAAGATTCTAAGGCTCTGATACCATCTCTGACGTAGTCGCACCCTCACTAGAACGTCCACTTCACAGGACCTTATATTCCCCTCGGCCCGAAGAACTACAAAGTCCTTCTAATCCCCTATCGAGAATTGTCTACACCCACAGTAACTCTCGTGGTTGATCTCCCTTAATGACCGGGAAATTGTGTATCGCGATATCGCGATCTCAGCTTCACTCGTTCCCAAAACTTTCTAAGTCCCGAACCCCGATATGGGGTGACACCTGTCCTCCACTCAAATGCTTGTGGTTATTTGGGCATCGCGTTTCGGAGTTTCGCGACCCCTCCTGCAATGATTCTCACGTCACCAATAATCCTGATACACAAATTCCCGATGCACGTGAGAACAGACTCCTCCACGTCACTGTCCCTTCCTCGCTCTATCGGACATCGCGCGAACACGAATCCTGATGATGTGATTTCTTCACTCCCGGAGTTCACGAAGTGCCGAACCCCGACTCCTCCCCATATTTCTGACGCGTGTCCTACCGAGATCAATGGCTAGGATTTCTCCAGAGTTTCGAGACTCACAAGGTCTCTGATTCTTAACCTTTGAAACCCCAATGACTCCAATATCACAATGACTCCTCTGGGACTTATCATCTACTCACTAGTGATTAAACCCATTGCAACTCCTGCTAAATCTGATGGTTGACGGGAAATTAACTATTGATCAAACGACTCACAAACTTTCAAGCCTGAACTCTGGATGAGGTCGTAACTTCCTCGCTACTCCGTCAGATCTAACAGCTAGCGGGATTTTCACGAGTTCCCTCCACAAGGTCTTGACTGTCCCTTCTCCCTCCTTAAGGATTTCTTTGATGCGAAACCTCCTGTGCGGTCCTCCAACAGATTTGAAGGATTTACTCCTCCTGATCTTTTTTTTCCCAGCTTCTCAGTCTCTTAGAAAAGAGAACCCTTTGCTCGCACTCCTTGCGGAAAATATGCAAACACTTCAAGTGTTCAGGCTCCCCTGACTCTGCACACGCCTGCAACAATAGTCCTTCAAAGACTCACTCAGGTTCACAACCCTGAGACTTTCACCTGGCCTGCACACTCCTTGCATGACCCCTCTGTGCCCAACTGCACTTCTGGGATGAATGAGAACAAAAGTTATCTATATCTGAGCCCTGTGTCAACGCACTCCTTGCGGACAATTCGACTGCACTCCTGGAAAGAATTCTCTGGCTCAAATAGAGAAACAATTGAAACTCATTCCATCTCCCTCTCAGACTTCAATTCAAACATGAAATCATATACACAGCATATAAAAGAAAATGTATGATAGTAAACAAATGTTCATGAGGATATCAACATCAAATACACAGAGAAAAACACAAACCATGAATTTGAAACATAACTCTTCTATTAATTCAAATGTTTGTACATGGGTGTTCTTTACACAGCCCTTTGCTCCTCCTATGCTCTTCCTGGATTCACTATGCCTGAATTATGTTACAATGTACAATGAGGGTGTCTATATCCGTTCTCCCTCCTTCTTTCTAAAACTGTCTAATCTATGAATTAAAATCCTATCTACCAGCATTAACTATTTTAAATGTCATCTATCTACTACAGGACGAGAGCTATCCACTCAAGGTCCATTACAATACACAAAGTGTGCCTTATTAAATTTTCACATTAATGTTCGCACAATAATTTCAAGGTGTTTTCAAATTTTTTTGATGGACACCTTCCAGCTGTCTTCCGCTTCCGTTCTAGCTCGCTTGATGTGTTGGCGATGCTCCTGCATCACCATGTCAAAGCGTTCACAAATCTCAGTCACAAATTGGGTCCAAGCAATATACCCTTGACGGGAAGTTTTTCTCCATTGTCACCATTGCCAATGTTCTTGATCTAGATGGAGAACACCATACCGGAGTTTGGCCAAGTCATTTGTGATGTCGTATAAAGAGAAATAATGTTCAATTTGGGTTACCCAACCGGTGGGGTCTGAGCCATCAAATTTGGTCACATCCACTTGTGGAAGGCGTATGTCACGTTGAAAGTGATGGTGCTGAAAGGTATGGGAATGGGAGGAATTTTCGCCTTCGGTATTTGAAGGTGCTTCAGAGAAATGGTCATTTGTAGGGATCTTCAGTTTGGTGCAGAGGGATGCAAAGATAGATTCAAGATGGGTGGTCAATTCTTGTTTGACTTCCTCCATTGAGGGCTGCATGATTGTATTTATGGTTGTATCGAAGGATGAATCGATGGAGGAAACAATAGCACTAAGTTGTTTCACTTCTTTTTGGGTCTCGAGGAAACCATATTGCAAGGTGTTGAAGCGAGTTTCCAGATTTTGGCTATGGGTATGGGCCATGAGGATGGGTGAACTGAAAAGGGGCGGGCGGGGTAAAAAAATTTGTCGAAAAATAATATGGATGAATGTGATAAGGGCGGAGAGATGAATCCAATGGAATAGGTCTCAAATAATGGTGAAAAAATTTCTATACCTTTTTATTTTTTTTACTCCTACGAAGTTATACTCCGGTCTGAAGAATACTGTAGTGATGAAATCCCCAAATGCTTAACCATAAAGAAATGTGTATTTACTTGGCAACCCAAACACAGTTGCACGACAATAGATCTGGTTTGTTTTAATTTGTTTATGTTTTTGTTCACCAAGGGTTAGGTATTCAAGGGTTCTACAGATAAGGGTTTTCCCTATCCTATAGCTCTCCGATATATGTGCAGGGTCCAACAGTAGTACTTGACCCAATATCTTAGGGCACTAACTAAGGAGGATAGACTATACCCCTATCCATACTACCCCACTACCCAGGTACTAGAGAGTATCTTCCCAAGTGTTGTTCTCGGTGACACTATAACAGTTCGGCAACCAATAGGTTTATCTAAGGAGGGCTTCAAGAAATCTAGACCGATCTGTACACAGGTGTTTTCTGATGCGCTACCACTTGAAGGGGTACCAACAAGGGTTACAAGGGTGGCCAACAGATGTGCGCTTAAGAACCACTTGTATATCCTACGTGTATGAATCCCTCAACCACAGGTTTATGCGTGTAACGATAGATCTCTGTAGCTTAAAGATGTTAGAATACGTCTCTACCCTGGAAAAAAAATTCCCACAATTTTCGCAAAGGAAAGTGCTCTGATACCACTTGCAAGATACCAGATATAATAAATATGTAGAACATAAATAAAATGCTAGAAATGGTAGAATAACAATAATATATCCAGCATAATCTCCACAATAACACATAAATGATATAAGAACAACAACAAAAATAACACTTTGATTCATAAAGAAATGTTCACAGGCCTCTTCGAGGGGGCAACCTCCAATCGAGCAACGCTCTGTTACAATAATATCCAAGCTAGGGTTTTCATACCCTCGACCCTTATTGATACTAAATATGTCTATCAAGAGAAGCATCTAGAGGAATATCCTTCTAGAAGTGGAAGCTTCTATTAGGTCTTCTTACATCAACCTTATTCTATTTTATTGAAAGGCCTTATTAATATTGACCTTTATTACATCTGAATATATTGATCTACCTATGTGCGGGTTAGGACCCTAACATCTCTCCTTATGGATCTGTATGTATGTGCTAATTCCCATTGGCTGGCAGGAATCTAAGCTCTGATACCACTATAATGATCCCAAGCCATTATGCAAGGATCATCATGGTTTTGGTGTCTTTTTAAAACTTTTTCTAGTTGTGGTATTTCGTCAAACACTTTGCTTATCTATTTGTTTACTTGTGTTTACTTGTTGAATGGCCTCTTGATTTTGGCCTTAGGGTTTATTGATGTGTTTATATGAATGTTTGCAGCAAATAACAAGAAGAGACAACCATGGAACATACCTCAACCATATGCAATATGATAGACAAGCCAAAACATCTCAAATAGTTTTTATTCATGAAATAGAGAAACCTGCTACAATGAAGATGTCAATTTGGAATGCCGAACAGATGGCCAAGAAGATAGACAATAGAGCTGCTACAAAATGCTCCCGACAATACAAAATAAGCCTCCAAAGGCTGGATAAGAAATGAAGACCAAGGCCACATCCTGCTGGATAGCTGACTCTCAACAATTCGGCCCTGGTGCCAAAGATTTCCAATCACCTCAAGAAAGATGCCAAATAGTAGATCGGGTGACGGTAAGAACAACCCAGGTGCCCGAATCTCCAATATCCCTCTCAAACCCTGTAGATCTGAACTCCTCGACTGAATGGTGCGCCCCACTAGATGAATGAAACTCTAATAATTCGGCCTCCCTCATAGAGACCTCCAATAGCTCCACCAATATAGTAGAATGATAGATCGGGGCACAACAATGAGTACCCAAATTCTCAAATCATCAAAATACCTACTAGATCCTTAGATCTAGCTACCCTTCAAATAATGGTGCGCCCTCCTCTTGTGAAATCGTCCCACTGCCAATACAAATAAACCTACCAATGAAATGCCTCCAGGAACCACCAAAAATGATGCTAGGACACCTGGAAGGAAAACCCAATACCTGGAATTCCCAAAATCACTTCTCCTCAACTAGAACGAATCTCTCTCCAAGAATGGTGTGGCCTCCTTTCTAGAAACCCTAGCTGGGATGTCCCCCTTCTCTTCCCGTGCTTGTGGCTGGTGTAGAACCCTCCTGCACTGATGCAGATATGAATAGAATGGTGTGGGAGTGTATTTCATCTCTCAGACAAAGCTTGGGACAAGTTAGGTGGAATCTTTCACCACTGAGTCGTCCTCTAGGGTTTGTTAAGTCAAAACCCTCAAAACCCCCAATGTTGGGCTCACTAGCTAGAAGCTAGATATCAAAAGATAGAAAGACATGAATGAATGAGAAGAGGCCCTTACCTTTCCTTTATACTTTTGGCCTCACCTTGTCCCTCCAAAGTGACTTTCATTTTATTAATATTTAATTAATTAATTAAATCACTTTAATTAATTAATTAACCTCTTTACCTCTAAAATGCTCCTTAACTCTCCTTGTGGCTTCCCTAGCCACTGAAAGTCACTTCTAGCCATCCCATCTTGTAGTGTTTATCCTCTCGATTCCAATGAGCTATTACATTGAGAGGTTCCTCCAAGTAATGTGCCCAAAATGACCTCTTCAGTGAATTTCATTGACTTATAGCTCAAAATAGTCAAAATAATGGAAATCATCGGAATGCAACGAAACCAAAGACAACCTATGCAGAATGGCTCATAATGATGAGATATGATGAGAAATGCCTGTTGGACCACACAATGCCTCTCAATAATCTCTGTACTTTCTATAACACCCCTCTGGCTACTCTGGTCTATTAGAATATAGAAGATTGCGCTCGTTTTACCATTGACGATACCCTCGTCACCCAACCACTGGCCGAAGCCACCCTCTGAGCACCTTGACCTTGACCGAGAAGAGAATCCTGGTAGCAATCCAATAGCCAAGAGAGGCTAATGCAACAAGCAATAAATAGAAACTAAGATAAACAGATGATCCCACCCAGAAGCTAGCGCACCACTTTCCCATCTCTCCTAGAATCTTGCGCACCAAAACTACAACTCCCTGCGTAGATTTAGCTCTCTCTGCAACTGCCGAGATGATGAATAATGAGAAATGGCACCCTGTATTTATAGTGAACTGGGCAGGCTAACTAGGGACGACTTCTCCTTTGGGTTATCAATAAATTCATTTTAATAGTATTTATCCAGCTGACAACTTGTCTAGGGTTTCCTTTAATTCTTTACTTCCTTCCAGAGGATTCTAGTATCGTCATAGGTCACAATAGATGTTCATACCTCCTAAAGCTACCATAATATTAACACTCCCTCCTATCTAGGGAGGTATGGTCTTGAGCACAACAGACCATTCAAATGGTAGCACTACGAGCACCGTCATTATTATCCAACTGCATAATCTCCTATGAAAATTGGTACAATATCAATTAATAGAACACACCCGTGTCTATTTAGGTAGTATGAAACTACTCAATCTGTGAAACATAATCACAAATAGTGGAACAAATCCACCATAGTAGTATATCTATTGTCATATATTCTTCATAACAAACATCTGATAGCAACCTGCATAGAAACAATGTTTTGATAAAACCTAAATCATCTGGGCCAATCTTTCACTCACGTCCGTGAGATCTGAAATAATATCTGCCCTCAGTATAGAATATCAACAATGGGCTATCTGCCCCATTCTTCTCAAACAAGGAAGAAGGATTATTTATGATTTATGAGCCTAGACCATTTCTCACCTTGGGCCATTCTTCCTACACTAATTAAAGTGCACCCTGGACATAATGTATAAACCTTAAGAAATGTTTGGACCATTCCTCACCGTGGTCCATTCCTCCTACAATAATTAAAGTGCACTCTGGAGAGAATGTATAAACCCTAAGGAATGACTATCCCTGATTGTTGAGCCTGGACTATTCCCCACCTTGGGCCATTCTTTTGACACTAAACAAAGTGTAACCTGGAGAGAATGAGTCTGCCCTAAGGAATAACTGTCCAGACCATTCCCCACCCTGGGCCATTCCTCCGACACTAAACAAAGTGTAACCTAGAGAGAATGAGTCTTCCCTAAGGAATGTATGTCCTACATCAACCTCCAAAATGGACCATTCTTTGAAACTCCTCACAACTGTGAACTTCGAAAGAATGACTACCCGGTGAGGCAGACCATTCTACTTGACCACTACTTAGACTGACTACCAAGAAGAATGATTGTCCTAGACCACTCCCCATGTTAACCATAATGGGAAGTCCCTGCCTATGATACATCAGCAATCAGTTTGCCTCCCATGTTAACTACAATGGGAAGTCACTGTCCATCAGAAATCTCAATCCACTTTCTGAACATGAAAACATCTGTCCAATCTGGACTAATTTTCAATTATAAAAATAAATAATGTTTTTAGTGCTCCCACCTAACTAGAGAGTTATTTAAATCACAAAAACAAATGTTCTTCAAGAATATTTTTCTGTACCTTCTCTAGCTTGGAGAATCTTCCCTTTCAGCTAAGGGAGTTATTTCCACGATCCCCATCTTCTCTCAAGAATATGAAAACTTGATTCTAGATAGAGGTTTTGTCAGGATATCTGTTGTCTTCTCATCAGTGGGGATATACTCGAGATTTACCTCTCCTTCTTGGACTTTATCTCAAATAAAGTAGTATTTGATCTCAATGTTCTTCGACCTTTCATGAAACACTAGATGTTCAGATAATCTTATGCAACTCTGATTATCACAATATATTATGGTCGATTATGGAGTATGATCAAATAAATCGAAGATTAAATTCCTTAGCCATACTGCTTCTATGCATGCTTCACAAGCTGCCATATACTCTGCTTCTATTGTACTGAGTGTGACAGACTTTTGTTTCCTATTTCCCTAAGATATCATAGCGGATCCCAGGCTTAAACACATACTTGAAGTACTCTTTTTTTCTTCTGCACTTCCTGCCCAATCAGAGTCTGTGAATCCATGAAGTTGGATATCACTGGATGCGGTATATCTTAGGCCATAATTTATTGTCCCACAAATATATCTTAATACATGCTTTGTAGCTATCCAATGCTCTTGTCTAGGTTCCACCTGGAACTGACTTAATGTATTTACAGCAAAGAAAATATATGGTCGAGTATTTACCAAATACATCAATGATCCAATTAGCTGTCGATATAGAGATGGATCAACTGGATCGGAATCTAGGACTTTCACTTTTCTTATATCTGCATTCATAGGAGTGTCCATGGACTTACAGTCCATCATTCCAAACTTTTGAAGGATCTTTATTGCGTACTTTCCTTGTCTAAGGAATAGTTCACCACACTTCCGCCATACTTCTAGTCCCAAGTAATAATAATGTGTGAGACCTAGATATTTCATATCAAATTCAGAAGCTAATTCCTTCTTGCACTGGATGATTGGATATTCTTCACCTGTTATGAATAGATCATCAACATATAATAGTAGAATCACAGGTGCATTATCCATGACTTTGTAATAAAGGTTTGGATCTACATGACTCTTGGAGAAACCAAGTCTTATTAGATAGTTGTCCATTCTGGTGTACCAAGATCTTGGAGCTTGCTTGAGTCCATATAGAGATTTCTTCAATCTGCAAACGTGAGTGTCTCTAGAATGTACCTCGAATCCTTGAGGTTGTTCAATATACACTTCTTCTTCAATAGCTCCATTGAGAAAGGCTGTCTTAACATCCATCTGGTGTAGATTGAAGAAGAAGTGTATATTGAACTATTGAAGTGTGTAGGATCGTCAATGTGTGGTTGTGATTGTGGTTTAATTTTCCACAAGAATAATAGTAGAAGCGATTTTGTATTTAATAGTGGCGTAATTGTTAGATCAGGAGAATCACAGGAAATACATTAAGTGTATTGAAATTTCTACATGATATCAGAGCCACGGAGGCCACAGAGCTATGGAAGTGAGGTGCGAACAAAATCGTGTTCTCGCAGGTCCCATCTCTAGCCGGGTGAGAACCCTAGTACTGAAAATTTTTAGTGTTTTCAAGAACAATAATTCTCTCACCCTAGACAAAGGCAGGGTGCGAACTTCATTTTCATTATCATAGGCTACAGTGGAGCAAGGTGAGAACTTCCCTCACCCTAACAGTGAAGCAGGGTGAGAAATTCATTAGCATTCTCGCTGGCTACAGTGGAGCAGGGTGCGAACTTCCCAGGGAAGTTCATAGGCTACACACAGGTAGGGTGTGAACTTCCCTCAGGATACTCTCAGGTGGGGTGCGAACCTCCCAGGGAAGAGGGATTGTAGGGGTTGAGTTTTGGTGGTTGGATAACATTCGAATTTGCAAGATTTTCTTGGCGCGATAGCTGATCCAAGATCAAAATGTCTTTCAATGGCTTCAGGTTGGAGTATGCACTCGAGGTAAGCTCTAACTACATCACTTGGAAGGACAAGATGGAAGAAGTACTCGAAGACAATGGCTTGAAGGGTTACATTGACATAGATGTTCCTAACATGGATGTGACAGATACTGCAAATCTTGATGCATGGCAATAGAAAGTAGTGAAGGTGAGGAGGATTCTATTGGAAGGAGTACGAGACCACATTGTCTCAAGTATCCATGGGAAAACCATAACATATGCAATGTGGAAGGTTTTGACAGATATGTTCCAAAATAGTAGTGACCATAGGATATTGGTGCTCAAAGATAAACTCAGGAAGATGAAGATGGAGAAAGGCGACACCATCCCAAAATATCTCTCGAAGTTTGTCCAATGTCGGGATGAGCTTGGAAGTGTGGGAATAACATTCACTGTGGATGATTTGGTGAGCTTGGTGCCCCTAGGGCTTCCTAAGAGTTGGAACAGTTATCAAGACTCTGTCAATGGAAGGGAAAAATTGTCGGATTGGGAACGACTATGGTCGGATCTAGTGTAAGAGGAGTTCAGGTGAAACACCAGAGATGGATCTTCATCAAAGCGTGATGATGAAAAGGATTTTGCTTTGACTGCCAAGGCAAGGAAAGGGAAAGGGAAGAAATTCCAATCAAAATCTGAGTCTAAAGTCAAGAAGATGGATTTGTCCAAAGTGAAGTGTTTTTACTTTCACAAACATGGGCATCTTGTTACTAACTGTCCACAGAAGAAGAAGAACAAGACGGTTGCTGGATCTGTAACTGGTGAGGCTTTTATCTCACAATTTGAGCTTGATTTCACTTTGATCGCATGCATGGATTCAAGTGCATCGGGATCTGTGTGGCATTTCGATAGTGGCGCTTCCTTCCACATGACGGGAGATAAAGAGTCTTTCATTGACTTGGAGGAGAAATATCTCAGAATGCATATAGAGATGGGCGACGATGGACGATACAATGCAACTGGTATTGGTACCATTACCTTTTAGAGGGAGTCAAGTAAACTATTTCACTTGAAAAATGTTATGCATGTTCCATGTCTGAAGAAAAACTTGGTCTTAGTCACAATGTTGGAGGATAGAGGCTATGATGTTGTTTTTAGTAGTGGTAAAGCCTACCTGCAACATAAAGCTACAGGTCAAGTCAAGAAGATAGGGATTCGAGTTAAGAATCTCTACATGTTGGAGGTAGATGGTTGCAATGCCATGATAGGAAAGGCAGAAAAAGTGGTGATCCAGGATGAGGGAGAATTATGGCATAGGAGATTTGGCCATCTTCATCATGGAGCCTTGAAGATCATGCAACAAATATCTATTGGACTTCCAAGGGGAACACTTTCTCAGTTATATCAGTGCAACGGGTGTACCCTGGGGAAGTACGTAATGTCCACCTTTCATGAAAAGGAGAACCCTGCTTCAGTGATCCTGGAGAGAATTCACACGGACGTGTGTGGACCATTCTCGGTTCCTTCAACAACAAAACACAAGTATTATGTTATTTTTGTTGATAACTTTTCTCGTAAATGTTGGATATTCTTCATGCAAAAGAAGGATCAAATATTCTCAAAGTTCTGTGAGTTTAAAGCATTGGTGGAGAAAGAGTCGGGGAAGCAAGTGAAGGATCTAAGGAGCGATAATGGTGGAGAATAGATCTCTAATGAATTCAAATACTTCTGCAACATAGAAGGAATTCGAAGAGAACTCATAGCTCCTCATAACCCACAACAAAATGGGGTCGTGGAGAGAAAGAATAGAATGTTCGTGGGTGCAACATGAGCGATGTTGCATGATCAGGGCCTACCAATGCATTTGTGGGAAAAAGCATGCAATAATGCGGTTTATGTGTAGAACAATTGTCCTCATAGAGTACTTGGCATGAGTCCACCTGAAAAATCTTTTAATGGTAATAAACCTGATGTTTCTCATTTTAAAATTTTTGGCTCATCTTTTTATGTGCATGTGACCAAGGATGTCAGGAAGAAGATGGAACCAACTGTTGAAGTTGGGATATTTTTGGGGTACAGAGAAACACCCCATAATTATTGTGTGTATTTTCCGAATAGTAAGATGATTTTTATATGACGGGATATAAAATTCGATGAGGGGAAATCAATGCGGTTGTCACTTGAGAGGGAGCTAGACTTACATGCAGAAGAGGAACTGTCGGTTCCCAAAGATGAGTGTCAAGATGTGGATCAGCCACATGAAGAGGTTCATGGAGTGGAAGAAACCACTCAAGCAGAGCCATCCATTAGAAATGGCATAAAGTGCACCACGGAAGATGACAGATTGAGACTAGATGTTGCACAGAATGTAGGAGCCCCTATTTCACAGAGCAGACAGAGACAGTCTCCTGATCGATTTGCTGGATACATGGCTCTTATGAGAAAATGTATTGTGACTGAACCATCTTCCTTTCAGGAAGTAGTACAGGACCCCACTTGGGTTGATGCTATGGTAGAGTATTATGACTCGATTGTCAAAAATAGTGTATGGGAAATTGTCCCAAGACTGATTGATAAATCAATGGTAGGTTCGAGATGGATCTACAAGGTAAAGAAAGATGCTGATGGGAGTGTGGAGAAATACAAGGCCGGGTTTGTGGCCTGGGGTTTCTCACCGATCGAGGGGATAGATTATGATGAGACCTTTGCACCTGTCGCAAGGTACTCTTCCATAAGATCCATCCTTGCACTCTCAGCGTAGATGGGCTGGCGCATTCATCAGATGGATGTAAAAACTGCATTCCTCAATGGGATCATTCAGGAAGAAGTGTGCATTGAGAAGGCAGAAGGTTTTGAGACCTTTGATAGGGAGTCACATGTGTGTAGACTCAAGAGAGTACTATATGGGATGAAGCAAGCACCCCATGCTTAGTACTCTCGGATAGACAACTATTTCACTGGATTGGGCTTCACCAAAAGTGAAGCAGATGCAAGACTATAACAAATTGTGGTGGAGGGTAAGATTTTAATCATTGTGCTTTATGTTGATGATTTAATATTGACTGGTGATGAGGAGATGATACACTCATGCAAGGATATCCTTGCAAAGGAGTTTGAGATGAAGGATTTGGGCCTTCTTCATTATTTCCTTGGATTGGATATATGGTAGCGAGATGGTGAAATTTTTGTGTCTCAAGGAAAGTATGAAAGAGAGATATTGGGTAAGTTTCACATGGAGAGTTGCAAACCCATGGATACTCCTCTTCCAGGAAACTAGAGAAAAGAGGATTCTACTTTTGGAGAAGTAGTGGATGCTATTGTCTATCGACAGTTAGTGGGTTCGCTAATGTATTTAGTGAATACAAGGTCAGACATTTGCTATGCAGTTAACCAGCTAAGTCAAGCGATGGTTAATCCTACCAAACTCTTTTCGAAGGTGGGTAAGCATGTCTTGAGATATCTGAAGGGTACATCTGAGTATGGGTTATGTTACAGACATATGGATGAGGTGAAGTTGCATGGATTCACGGATGCAGATTGGGCAGGTAGCCCAACAGACAGAAAGAACACATCAGGGGGGATCTTTAGTATCAGATCTACAGTTGTTTCTTGGTACAACAGGAAACAGAGATCCGTGGCACTTAGTTCAGCGAAAGCGGAGTACATGGAAACCAGTCAAGCTACATGTGAGGCTATCTGGATGAGGAAGATCTTGGTTGGTTTGTTTGGTTCTCATTTAGATCCGACATTGATTTATTGTGATAATCAGAGTTGCATTAAACTCTCGGTTAATCCTGTGTTTCATGACAGATCTAAGCATATAGATATTTGGTATCATCATCTCAGATATTGTGTGTAGTGAAAGATCACGTTGCTTCAATACATTCCTATGGAAGATCAGGATGCAGACATTTTGATGAAAGCACTCACCAAGAGTAAATTCAAATATCATAGAGACAGGATTGGGGTGAAGGATAATACCTTTCTTGTTGAGAAAGAGTGTTGAAAAGTCAACAAGAAACATGTGTCTAATTTAATTTTCCCTTAATTAAATTAGACAATAAATATTAATCTATTATTTCATTCATAACTGAGTGAGTTGGATTTGTAATAGAATTATAAGTGTAGTTAAGTGAGTTA
>SNQJ01S0006932.1:179001-198408 GCA_010110895.2 Picea sitchensis | reverse complement strand
GACTTTTGGCGCTTCATCTCCTAGGGTTAGGTTTTTGGATGTCTAGGGTTTTTGGCATTCTTGTTTATTGTAAAAATGCCTTGAGAGCCTCATTGTAATCATATTCTGGTGAATGAGTGCAGTCGTCACATCTCTTCTCAGAGATAAGCCGCCACCATTCTAGCAAGCTTGTTTTTCACTACATTTTACAGTTTCAGCTTATTTCCTTATTAAATAGAAAACCAGTTTTACTGTATATCTATTATTTTGTCTTAAGAATCTTTTGATAATAATCTGTATTCATTTTTTTATGCTCATAAGATCTAGATCATTGGTATCAAAGCGGTTTGTTCCTTGTCGTTCTTAATGCATGTCCCCAACGAGGTCAGAGTACAAAGAATTGGGTCTCAAGCTTGTTTCCCTTGAGGAAAAAATACCTTGAGGAAAAAATACCTTGTATGCCCAAGCGACCTCTCATGGTGGGAGAAAAGAAAGACGAAGGGACAGGAGATCCCTTCAAAATGTTTCTCGATGAAGAGCTCACGTAATAAAGGAACAAGATGATGGATAGTTTTGCACAAATCCTTCGATGCCTACCAACAGGCGACGCATTTTCCTCAAATGGAGTCGCCACCCCCTTCAAGGTACAAATCAACTTCGATATTCCTATATTTGAAGGTTAGATAGACGCAGATGTTGTAGACAAATGGTTGAATCTGCTAGAAGGGTATTTCTCCATCCATAACTTCTCAAATAGAGAAAAGATTACTTTTGCACTCCTCAAAGTCATTCCCCGTGTCAAAGATTGGTGGGAAACTTTCTGTGAGTAAAAGGAAACAGAGGAACCCTCATTATTTATAGTCGTGGTCACCTGGGAGTCCTTCAAGGATGATATTAAAGAACAATACTACCATGTTCGAAGTTATGATGACCTGTATACAAAATGGACCACACTGTGGCAAGAAAGATACCAAGCAGTGCCCGAGTTCACAAATATCTTCCATATCTTGCGCACCAAGTTGGGTATCTAATATTATGAGCGGCATATGGTGCTCAAGTATCGTGGTAGTCTGCATAGATACATCCAGGCCGAAATGGAGTTTATGTACATCTCATCCTTGGGCGCGGCCTACCGATATGTCGTCAAAATCAAGCAGAAGCTCAAACAAAACACGCAATAATTTGTGCCCGGGAACCCCTCACAGCAAAATCCAGGAAAGGGCAGCCCCAAACCTCAGAATAAAGGACAAAGAAAATACATAATGCCTCAATACAATCATTCCAGACCACAAGTAAATAAGGACACCAGAAAGACAAAGAAAGATATCAGGAAGTGGTGCGACTTCCATAAGAGCCCCTGGAATAACACTATTGATTGACGCTCAAAGTAGTTGTTGGTGGCTAAGGTGAAATCCTCAAAATCAGATGTGGGTTCCAAATCTGAGTCAGAACCAGAAAGGGGGAGATAGATCATTAATGCAGAACCTAGAGTTATTGTTGCTACCACCAAGCTCCACCACGGTGAAGCAGACGAGCCAAAGGAAGGCAAGCGCCTTTTTCCTTCACAGATGTGGGTGAAGGGAACCCCTCTACACTTCATTATTGATAGTGGTAGCCAAAATAACCTCATCTCAGCAGAGGTTTCCAAGCAACTCACCCTGTCGACAATGTTGCACCCACAGCCCTACACCATCGGATGGCTCCTCCAAGGAAGAGACATCCGCGTCAGCCAACAATCTCGCATGTCAGACGGCATCAAGCCCTACAAAGATGAGGTGTTGTGTAATGTTGCCCCTATCGAAGTTTCTAATGTTCTTTTGGGACAACTATACTTATGGAAACACCATGTTGTATATGAGTCTAGGCCTCGCAGTGTTATTATTACTTTGAACAATAAATTGTACAGGATACCGGAGGCAGTCCCACCTAGTCTTATTTCCTTGATCTCTTCCAAGAAATGCAGGAAGGTCATCACTCAAATGGGGAAGTTTGTCTTCTTCGTGATTCTCTCTTAGAATGAGCGAAAGATTGCAGCCATATCCAGGGTCTCCACGGCCGAGCTCTCCACATAGCAGAAGCGAGTGGATAAGGTCATGGAAGCATACTTGGATATCTTCTCCTCACCTACCAGGGTACCTCTGGACTGTCAGGTCAATCACCCCATCGATCTGACCCCCAGTGCATCGTTGCCCAATGGGCCAGTCTACCATCGCTCTTTGTTAGAGAATGAAGAGATCAAGTGGCAGATCCAAGAACTTCTCCACAAGGGGCACATTTTTCCTAGCTCATCACCTTGTGAAAGCCCAATCATGTTGGTATAGAAGAAAGATGGAACTTGGTGACTCTGCATTGATTACAGAGCCTCGAATAAAATCACATTCAGAAACCGGTACCTGCTTCCCCGAATCGATGACCTCCTTGATCAGCTCACAGGGACCAAATACTTAAGTAAGATTGATCTGATGTTTGGCTACCACTAGGTCCTGATAGAACATACAGATGTATGGAAGACCGCTTTCAAGCCCAAGGAAGGTCTTTTTGAATGGTTGGTCATGCCCTTTGGCTTGAGAAATGCTCCAGCCACTTTCATGAGGATGATGGACAACATCCTGCGACCATTCACCAATACTTTTGTAGTGGTGTATCTGGATGACATTCTCATTTACAACAAGACTTGGGAAGAACACTTGCAGCATATTCAGTAGGTTTTGCACACCCTATGGCAGCACAAGCTCTACGCCAACTTGGAAAAATTCTCCTTCAGCATGGACAGGGTCCATTACCTAGGCTACATCGTTGATCAACATGGTGTACATGTGGATCTAGCCAAGATCTAAGTCATTCGTGACTGGCTAGCCCCAACCACACTCATTGAGCTTTGAAGCTTCTTAGGCCTTGCCAATTTCTACCGCAGGTTCGTGTTGGGATTCTCCCATATTGCATGGGCCCTCATCCAAGTAACCAAGGGTGGTGGTAAGGTAAAATTTGTGTGGGGTTGGTCCCAACAACAAGCGTTTGATGATTTGAAGCAACGCTTGTGCTCAGCCTCAATATTGTCACTATCGGACCTGCAGCAGCCCTTTGAGATCAAGACAGATGCTTCAGACTATGTTGTGGGCATCATTCTCACTCAGCACGGCCACCCCGTGGCCTATCATAGTGAGACATTATCAGATAATATCTGTAAGTACCCTAATTACGACAAAATAATGTACTCCATTGTGCAAGCCTGACGCCAATGGAGACATTACATTCTTGGGAAGGAGACAGTCATCCACATTGATCATAAGCCACGGCAGTTCATGCAGACACAAGGAAAATTGCAAAATGACCGCCATTAGAAGTGATCCACATACTTGCAAGAATTTCCACCTCAACATCAAGTATAAAAACGGAAGCACCAACCACGTCGTTAATTGTCTTAGCAAACTTCCATTCGTGACACTCACCACAGTGCTAGACTCTTGCGACCATGAGACCTCTGGATGGCCCCAACTCTATGAGATAGACCCGGACTTCACCACCACCTACCAAATGTTCGGCGCAAACACAATTGTCACTAATTTCCATCTTCGGGATGGGTTGTTGTGTCGTTTGGGCCATAGTTGCGTTCCATCAAGCGAACGAGCGAAGCTGATCTGGGAATTCGACTACAGTCAGGTGACAGGACACTTTGGCATCGAAAAGACAGTGGCAATGCTACAGAAACATTTATACTGGTCGAAACTTCAACAGGAGGTCAGAAAGTATATCAGGTCCTGCACTACATGTGTTATTTCCAAACCGACCACTAAGAAACAGGGCCTGTACACCCCTCTTCCTAGTCCTAACAATCCGAAGGAATCCACCAAGCGGGGAAATGACTGTGTTTTTGTGGTTGTTGATCGCTTTTCTAAAATGGCGATTATGGTCGTCTGCAAGAAGAGCATCACAGCAGAGGCCATTGCCAAGCTCTTCTGTGAATGAGTCTAGGTACATTTTGGAATCCCATAAACCAGTGTCTCATATTCGGACAGTCGATTTCTCAGCACATTCTAGTCGAGCCTCTGGTCACTGTTGGACACCAAGCTCAACAAATCCACAGCCTTCCACCCCTAGAAAGATGGCCAAACTAAGGTCGTAAATTGAATGACCGTGGATATCCTGCGCATGTATAATTCCAAGCACCCTCACACATGGGATGGCAGTCTTCCCTACGTCCAACATAGCTACAACCGAACCCTTCATAGCTCAACTGGCCACATCCCCTTTCAGGTGGGGTTGGGATTCCAACCATTGGGTCCCATAGATGTTGCACTACCCCTTACAGTCACCTCGGTCACCTCATCTCCTGCCTCAACTGAAGCTGACAAAGCCACCCGGTTCATTGAGCGGATCCAGCAGATCCACCAACAGGTTCAGGATATCCTACAGAAGTCCAATGATAACTACAAGTAGTGCAATGGTTAACACCGGGTGCCACATAAGTTTTAGGTGGGAAACAAAGTTTGGTTACATTTGTAGAAAGAACGCCTTATCGAACCCTATCAGAAGCTTCTTCCACTTTGTTATGGTTCATACACCATCACCAAGGATTTGGGTGATAATGCTTTTGAGCTCGACATTCCTCCTTTCCTTGGCCTACACCTAGTCTTCAACGTGGATCTCCTTTGACCTTATTTCCCACTATTATTGGACACCTCGGAGATAGCAGAACATCTTACACCAACAGATCTCAACCCTGACTGCATACAACATGTATCCAATGATCATATTGTGGACAAATAGGTCAAGTGCACTAGCCAACAAAGGATCCAACTTTATCAAGTTGTCAAAACAGGGAAGCTCCTGCACCAAGCAAGTGGCTCACCCAGGGCCAAATTCAGAAGAAATTTCCTCATCTAATGGGTTAAATCAACACAATGGAGACCATTTCTTCCTAAGGGGGGAGGATTCATTTATTTGGATGTCTATGGCCTCCCTCCTATTCCAACTATTTCATTTTGGCAATTTTCCAGTTCAACAGTTTTTTCCTAGTTCTCAGGTCCATGACTTACGAGGTCGTTTTGGGGCCCTAAAAAACGTTTTTAGGGCTCACCACAAGAAATGTGTGTAGTCCTCGAATAGACCTTTCCAACGGGCTATCATGCACCTAAAACGGAGATTGTATGCAAAAGTTAGAACCTCGTGAAGTTGATGTACTAACTTACCCAAACATGGCCCAAATGACTTTTAGCGCTTCATCTCCTAGGGTTAGGTTTTTGAATGTCTAGGGTTTTTGACATTCATTTTTATTTTAAAAAGGCCTTGAGATCCTCATTGTAATCATATTCTGGCGAATGAGCGCAGTCGTCACATCTCTTCTCAGAGATAAGCCGCCACCACTCTAACAAGCTTGTTTTCTGTTGCATTTAACAGTTTCAGCTTATTTCCTTATTGAATAGAAAACAAATTTTACTAAATATATGTTATTCTGTGTTAAGCATCTTTTGATAAGAATCTGTATTCATTTCGTTATGCTCATAAAATCCAGATCAACGGTTCCACAACTGGTTGACAATAGACTGGAGGGTGTTAAATTGGTTCATGAAGTTGGCTTCCATGGTGTCAAATTTGTGCTCGACTTGGGTTTCGAATTGTGCAAGCTGGGAATTGGTAGATACAATCTCAGATGTCACGTGATTGATGGAATCTTGCAGTTCTTGCATGCGAGTGGTGGCCATTTGGAGAGGGGAAGTGCAAGTAAGTAAAAATGGGTGGGTGGGACCTCAAAAGTGACTTATAAGTGATAGGTACCATGACGATCAGGATGAGAAGGAAAATATAATGGAATAGGTGGAAAAATAGAGAAGTTGAGAAGTGTTCGAGTCCACTGAATAAAAATAAAAATAAAAAAGGATTAAAAATGAAAGGTATGACTGCGATCAGGGAGAAAAGGGAATCTAATGGGATAGGTCCCAAATAAGTATGTCAATGTGACCACTATACTTTTTTTTATAATTTATTTACTCCTGTGGAGTTATACTCCAGCCTAAATAATACTACAGTGACGAAATGCCCAAATGTAGAAGGCACAGTTGTGTGGCAATAGATCTTGTCTGTTCTGTTTTTGTTTCCGTCCCAAGGGTTAGGTTATTAATGGTTTCTACAGAAAAGGGTTTTCCCTATGCTATAGCTCTTTGATATACATGTGAGGTCCAACAATAGTACTCGGCCCAATATCTCAGGGCACCAACTAAGGAGGTTGGATTGTTCCCTTAGTCGTACTACCCAAGTACTAGAGAGTATCTTCCTGAGTGTTGTTCTCGATGGCACTATAACAGTCAAGCGGCCAATCAGTGTATCTAGGGAGGGCTTCAGGAGAACTAGGTCGATCCATACATAGGTGTTGTATGATGCGCTACCACTCAAAGGGGTACCAACAAGGGTTACAAGGGCGTCCAACACATGTGCGCTTAGGTACCACTTGTATTTCCTGTGTATATGACACCCCGACCACGGGTTTATGAACGTAATGATATGTCTATGTAGCTTTAAGATGTCGGAATACGTCTCTACCCTGAAAAAAAATTAACCCACAATTTTTTGCCAAGGAAAGTGCTATGATACCACTTGTAAAGTACCAGATCTATTATTTTAGTAGAATAGAGAAATAATGCAGAGAATAATACCGAGATAGCAACAGAATACAAAAATATTGTAGAGATAACAGCGGAACAACAAATTGTATGGAACCACAACAACAAAATTATACTTTATTGATAGGAAACAATGTTCACTTGCCTCTTCGAGGGGGAAACCTCCAGCAGAGCAGAGCTCTATTACAATAATTTTCCAAGAAAAAACTTCTCATATCCTCTACTCTTATTTATACTAAATCTATCTATCCAAAAGAACAATCTAGAGGAAGATGCTTCTAGAAGCGGAAGCTTTTATTAGGTCTTCTTACAGTTGATTTATTCCTCCTTATTGTTAGGCCTTATTAATATTGACCTTTATTACATGGAAATATATTATTCTATCCACTTGAGGGGTTAGGTAGGTTAGGTCCCTAACAAAAACACTCCCAGAACTTTACTCCCAAAAGCCTTGTTTATAAGTATCATTGTGTTACAACAAAATTTAGCACTCACAAAAGTGTAAAGTCCTAAGCACGAGGTGTCATTTTTTTGTAACTTAGGAAGGCTACCCATTGTCACTTGAGTAGCTCTTCCTCTCTCTTTTCATCAACTCTCCTCTAACTCAAAGGGGGCTTCCCTAAAGATAGGATTGCTAAGGCTATGGAGTGGAGGCTCTAGGTGATGATTAAAGAGTTAGCCTCAACAAAACACATGGTTGTAGCATAGGTGGAAGAATGAATGGTAAGTGAGAACAAAAAGATGATGGAAAATCCCAAGACCAGTGCCAATCCAATGANATAGGAAACAATGTTCACTTGCCTCTTCGAGGGGGAAACCTCCAGCAGAGCAGAGCTCTATTACAATAATTTTCCAAGAAAAAACTTCTCATATCCTCTACTCTTATTTATACTAAATCTATCTATCCAAAAGAACAATCTAGAGGAAGATGCTTCTAGAAGCGGAAGCTTTTATTAGGTCTTCTTACAGTTGATTTATTCCTCCTTATTGTTAGGCCTTATTAATATTGACCTTTATTACATGGAAATATATTATTCTATCCACTTGAGGGGTTAGGTAGGTTAGGTCCCTAACAAAAACACTCCCAGAACTTTACTCCCAAAAGCCTTGTTTATAAGTATCATTGTGTTACAACAAAATTTAGCACTCACAAAAGTGTAAAGTCCTAAGCACGAGGTGTCATTTTTTTGTAACTTAGGAAGGCTACCCATTGTCACTTGAGTAGCTCTTCCTCTCTCTTTTCATCAACTCTCCTCTAACTCAAAGGGGGCTTCCCTAAAGATAGGATTGCTAAGGCTATGGAGTGGAGGCTCTAGGTGATGATTAAAGAGTTAGCCTCAACAAAACACATGGTTGTAGCATAGGTGGAAGAATGAATGGTAAGTGAGAACAAAAAGATGATGGAAAATCCCAAGACCAGTGCCAATCCAATGAGGCACCGATTGGAGTCAAAGAGGTAAAAGTCCAATAGAGTGAATGCTTCAATATGTAAGGAAAATAAGGTCCGCCATTTTATGGGTTGACAAAATCCCTTTATAACAATCTTCCATTCTCATTTTTAATAACATGTGTATGAACATAAGTCGTAGTCTAATGTTCTTCGAAATAGCTCTTTTTCGGTGATATTTTTCGAGCATCTTTACTCGAAATCCGGTGATAAATTGTTAGATCCTCATATTTGAGTGATTATTTCTGTGTCATCTGAGGGCCCCATGGGTTTTTCAGCATGTTGAATCCATTTCAGCATTCACAAATGAATTTTAAACAACAAAAAATAGTGATTTCATGCAGATTTATGTCATCGGATTCTGACGAAAAAAACTATTTCGTAGAACAGTTAAACAACACCATGAACATAATATCTAACTAAATTAATTAAAATAAATGATATATTAATGATTAAGGATATTAATAAAATGGAATGCAATTTGTATACACATGACTAATTTCTTACACATAAAGAACATACTTTTGAAGGTAACACATTAAGAATGTTTATTACCCATCTTTGATTAACAATTTCACATCTTCCTATTGTAAATTAGAAAAAAATATGTATTTATTTTCCTTTTCCTTTTTGTAAAATAAGGCTTTGTTACTATTGGTACCATATTTTTTCCTGTCATTGATATGAAGGTTCCCCAAGGTTGTAGGGCCAAGACTAGATGAGCTAGAGACAGAGAGCAAGCCTTTAGAGCCTATGAACTAAAATTGCTAAGTTATTTTGAGGCAAATGGAAGAAAAAAACAAAAAATCCATGCCCTTTTTGCGCCTGAGGCAAGATGTAAGCACTCGGACGTTAATGAGAGGTCAAAAAGGGGTTGTCGTGCCTAGAAAGGACCTAAGTTTATTTGCCAAGTAGCTTACCACAAGATTGTGGCCTAGGAACCAAGCACTAGCAAATACGCGGGACCTTCAAGCAAGACAAATCGGACGGGCTAGATTTGAACGAGCGTGAGATCAACAATCCAGATCTGGTCTTCAGCACCCAAGTGCATCGAGCCACTCATACATTTTAACCCTGCGAACAAGTTCAACATAAGTCCTCAATCGTCAATGCACCGGGCCACCAGGATCACTGGGCCACTGGACTTCAATTGAAGCACTCTTCCCATATCATTCTCGGTTTGGTGCCACACCAACATGTGTGAGACCTACAAGTGGGGGGAAATCGATGGCAGATACAAGTCCAAGCGATGCAGGTTGTTTGAAGCTCAGCGGTCCCGATTTGATCGGGTGTGAGATCGACAGTCTACATATGATCTTAGCCTCGAAGTACATTGGGCCACCGAGCCACTAAGCTTCAATTGAAACACTTCTCCATATTGTTTTCGGTCCTGTGCCAACTCAACATTCCACGTAGCACTGACTTGGCTTTCCATTAGGGACACCCTCAAAGGACTAGTGACAACGTGGCATGCTAGCAGAGCACCTATTAGAGCCTATCCAAAGTTGTCACCTGGACAAAGGGGACCCACTAGAGACACAGAACAACATGCCTAGCTCGACAACATGTAGTCTGCTCCTTGCCACATCAACACCAACATGGTCTAGTATAAATTCCACGACATGTCTGTGGGACCATGTTGACGGCATAATGACATTGTTGTAACTTAATTGATTTTGATTTTGTTCAAGAGAATATCAAGGACTCTCATTGGTTTTCGGTCCCAGATCAAGGCTTCACGTTTGTTTTCAACTCCGAAGATCCATCGAGCCCTTGGGAATCAACCTCAATCGAAGCTTTTCCCATATTTTTCTCGATCTGATGCCACGTAAACATGTGTGGGATCTACCTGGCCATCGAGATTCAAATGCAGTGAAACACTTCCCATATTGCTTTCTATCTAGTGATCACGTCAACCTCCCACGCGGAGTTGACTCAACACTCCACCAGGGACACTCGGGAAGGCTAACGAAAGTGTGGCATTCTACCAAAGTGATCGTCAGAGAAAATAATATATTGCCACCTAGACAAAGGGAACCCACTAGGGACATAGAACAACAGAACATGCTTGACGAAATGTAGTCTACTCCCTTGCCACATCAATGCCAACATAGACCAGTGTAAAGTCACCACATGTCCGTAGGACCAATATGATTTTAGCAATGACGTTGTTATAACTTAAATGGATTTTGATTTGATCAAAGCAGATCAATGAATTGCATTTGATTGAGCTCTAGATCGACGATCCTTATTTGATTTCATCCTTCAAGTGCATCAGGCTCACTGGGCCATCAGGCTACCAGGATGTTTAAGTCCCCGATCGCCCATCCATCGGGCTCACCTAGCATTGAGACTATCATCTGTTGGGTTAATTGCACTCATTGTTAAAGCCGATTTTGTGAGCTAGGCCCCACATCTAAAAGGTAATGTTTCGCGCAAAGTTTTGTAGCCCACCCATTCACATTCAAACTACATGGCAACACCTTTAAAATATAAAGCCCTCCAAATCGAATCTCATGATGAATGTGGGATTAACTCCAATGAGGCGCATATCAATGGTCGATATTCCTTGCCAAGTTTTGATCCAATGGTTGTTGAGTTTCACAACTTCTACAAAGTTAATCTTGGATATCCAACAATCAAAATAAATGATTGAAGGGACTCTTAAGGGGCAGGGCATGATGGGTATGTTGGTTGGCAATGTTGAGCCACTCCACGACTTTTTCATGTAACAAATTTTTGCATGTAAAAGTAAGCAATTTTTACCAAGGGGAAACTATTCAAGAAACAAGAAGTAGTAAGCAAAT
This sequence comes from Picea sitchensis, assembly GCA_010110895.2. Classification (NCBI taxonomy): domain Eukaryota; kingdom Viridiplantae; phylum Streptophyta; class Pinopsida; order Pinales; family Pinaceae; genus Picea; species Picea sitchensis. Next base: position 187,558 of record SNQJ01S0006932.1, on the reverse strand, counting down.
TAAAGAAGCAGTAAATGGTTTCTAGGCATTGTTTTGAAATATGAGCATGAAGAATAAAAGAAAATGAAGGCATTCATTGTTAAGGTCGACACTTTGGGGAATTTAAGAGGCTCTTTTAACCAAAGTTTTTAGATTACAAACCTCGAGCAAAGAGATATGGTGAAACCAAGAAGCACCTAGAGATTCATCCTCTATGTTATGTTTCAGTCTGTAATTCTCTTTCTTATTGTGTTTGTGTTCTTGTAAAACATCTTCTCCCATTTTGGATTTCTTTATCAGATCCGATTTATAATATTTTAGACAACAGACTATTCACCATATTCAATGTTACTGTATGAGGTCTAGTTATGACATAGCGAAACACATAGGGGCTAAATTTCGCTCATGGGCTAATTTTCCATGGTTTTTCCAAAAACAAGATTAGCTATTTTAAAAATAATTCGCCCAAATTCTATAAAATAAAATTATTTTACCTTAAAAATCGCCAAAATTTTATAAAAACTATATAAAATCCTTATAAATTTGAATAGTTTTACAAAAATATCGCCAAACATTTATAGTTGACATATGAAGGATTAGTAAGATTCGCCAAGGTTTCTACATTTTAAAACAAATTTTCATCCTTAAAATCATCCCTACCCCTTATAGATTTGAACATGTGATCTCCAAGGAGGAAACACATGTTCTTAACCATTAAACCCACTCAAGTTGTACTAAACAAATTATAAACAAGTATAAAACTATTAATGAATTATTAATAAAATAATAAATTTAAATTAACATAAAAGAACTTAGTTAAATTAATAAGACAAATTAATAAAAAAACTAAAACTAAAACCTATTAATAAAGTATCATAATGAATCCATAAATAATGTTATAATAGTATAGTGGTACTATAGTATAAGTTAAATATCAGTATCACGATGACAAGGTATTATTATTAAAGATACACTAAAACCCTAATAAATCAAAACCCAAAACAAAAATAATATAGAATAAATATTCTTGTTAATAATAAATAAAAACACTAATAATATTGAATTATACTTGATAAGAATCTTAATAATCATAATATTAAATTACTATTACTGTATTAATAATACATTGATATGAAAGCATTAATAATATTAGAAAGTTTAATAATATAAATATTAAAGTGTAATTAATATTTTAAATAAACTACATCTTCTTAGTACGATAAAATATTAGAAAAATATTTTTGTTAATAATATAGTGTTGTAATTGCTTGTAGGGGTGTAGACGGATTGGTAAGTGTCATGTAAATGGAAGGAAATTTGTAAAAATGAAGTCTTGTGTTTGATTCTCACCCCAATTTACTTGTGCCCCATTCTTGTGGACTGAGTGGTTGCACCTGGAGTTATAGTGGTAGTCGATGAAGATCAATCCCGTGTCACGTAAATACGAAAACCGCGCGTTGTCGATTCCCCCAATATATATATATATATATATAGTTGTAGTTAATAAAAATCATAGTATTAATGCATTAATATTATAATAATAACTTAATAATACTAAATCAATATCATTGTTAAGAAACTTAATAGTCTAAATATTAATATATAATTAATACCTTAAATATCCTAAAAATGATAAATTTTGGAACAATATTTCCATATCCATATTATCCTCCCAATCTCATGGAAAACGAAGACCCAACCACTTGTTGTTTTTACTAATTTGTAAGAGATCACGGTATTGCAACCTAAAGAGATCACAATATTGCAACCTAAAAATTATCATTTTCAACATCGAGTTTGGGTTTAATCATTGATTATATATAAAGAAGAAATTGTAGTGTTGCAATCTCATCCTCATCGGTTTCCACATTCTTTCATAAATATGATGTGAATAATCCTAACACCATGTCAAGTAGATAAATTATCTATTTGTCATTTCATCACATACCAATACCACAAGTTATTTTTTGTGTTTATCTTTCATTTTGTTCATATTTAAAAGATAACAAATTCTATAATTCTATTTTATATTCTAGAGATTTAGATAATAATTGTAGTTGTGTTTCCAATATTGACACCACATTAACTGCTTTTCCAATATTGTTCCCTAATCTGCATATAATCATTGTAAATAAGCCACATTCATGTGTCAATTGATCAATAAATTGGTACTTCAGAGAATTTTTTTAACCTGTGTTTTAACTGACCTCATTGTGTTTAATAACTAGATTACTCTCTTTACTGGTGTCCTATTATTTCCACCTGAGTTCTATATGTATTCACTTCGTAAAAAATATAGGGGACTCGCTCCTTCACTCCTTCCCTAACTCCTCCTTGTGGCTTTTATAGCATATCAAATTTACACTATTGTAGATAAAATAGACAAGATTAACAATTTATTACCCATCTTTGATTAACAATTTCACACCTTCCTATTGTAAATTAGAAAAAAATTGGATTTATTTTCCTTTTCCTTTTTGTAAACGAAGACTTTGTTACTGTTAGTACCATATTTGTTCCTGCTATTGATATGAAGGTTCGCCAAGGATGCAGGGTTGAGACTCGATGATCTAGAGACAAAGAGCAAGCCTCTAGAGCCTCTGAACTAAAATTGCTAGGTTATTTTAGGGCAAATAGAAGAAAAAAATAGAAAATCCATACCCTTTTTGCGCTTAAGGCAATATCTAAGCACTCAGACGCTTATCAAAGGTCAAAAAGGGGCCATCGCGCCTTGAAATGACCTAATTTTATTCGCCAAGAAGCTTACCACAAGACTATGGCCTAGAAGCCAAGCGCTAACAAATATGCAGGACCTTCAGGCGAGCCAGATCAGATGGCCCTGATTTGACTGAGTGTGAGATCAACGGTCTAGATTTGGTCTTCAGCCCGCAATTGCACTAGGCCACCGGAACGTTTTAAGCCTGCGAATAAGTTCAACATAAGAACCCAATCATCGGTGCAACATGCCATTAGGTTCACTAGGCCATTGGACTTCAACTGAAGCACTCTTCCCATCTTATTCATCGTATGGTGCCACGTCAACATGTGTAGGACCTACAGGTGGGGGCAGATCGATGGTTCAAATATAATCTAGCTAACAAGTCCAAGCGATGCAAATCATTTGAAGCTCAACAGTTCCCATTTGATCGGGTGTGAGATCAACAATCTAGATCTGATCTTAGCCCCGAAGTACACTGGTCCACTGAGCTTCAATCAGATCATTGACTCACATTTGATCAAGCTCTAGATCGACCGTCCATATTTGATTTCAACCCTAGAGCGCATCAGACTCACTAGGGAACTGAGCTATCATGCTCACTAGGCCACTGCGCTACTAGGATGTTTAAGTTCTCAATCACCGATCCATTGAGCTCATCATGCATCAAGCTATCATTTGTTGGGTTAATTGCACTCATTATTAAAGTCGATTCAATGAGCTAGGCCCCACATCTAAAAGGTAATGTTTCACGTAGATTTATGTAGCCCGCCCAATCACATTCAATCTACATGGCATCTCCTTTGAAATATAAAGCCATCCAAAGCAAACATCACGATGAATGTAGGATTGACTTCGATGAGGCGCAAATCAACGGTCGATATTCCTTGCTGCGTTTTGATCCGACGATTGTTGAGTTTCACAGCTTCTACAAAGTTAATTCTAGATATCCAACAATAAAAAAAATGATTGAAGGGACTCTTAAGGGGCATAGTGTGATGGGTATGTTGGCTAGCAATGTCGAGCCGCTCCACAAATTTTTCATGTAACAATTTTTTGCATCTAAAAGTAAGCAATTTTTACCAAGGGGAAACTATTCAAGAAACAGGTAGTAAGCAAATTAAAGAAGCAGTAAATGGTTTCAAGAAGCAATCTTGAAAGATGATCGTGAAGAATAAAAGAGAATGAAGGAATCCATTGTTAAGGTCGACACTTTAGGTAATTTAAGAGGCTCTTACAACTAAAGTTGTTAGATTAGAAACCTCAAGCACAAACATATGGTGAAACCAATAAGCACCTAAAGATTCATGCTCTGCGTTATGTTTCATTCTGTAATTCCCTTTCTTATTGTTTTTGTGTTCTTATAAATCATCTTCTCCCATTTTGGATTTCTTGTATAAGATCTGATTTATAAAATATCAGACAACAGACTACTCACCATATTCAGTGTTATTGTATGGTCCAAGTGGATATCGGTGGACACCCACCCCAACTTCCAATTGGCTCATCTGGATTGTTTTTAGTTCAACATGTTTCTCTATAATGGGGACATTTCTTTTTAATTGTGGGTTCTGCACTTACGGGGTTGTCTTGAAGCCCTACACAACATCTAGGTGGATATCGATGGCTTCCCACCTATTCCAACTGGCTTATTTTGAAGTTCTCATGTCAGTACATCTTTATGTACTTCAAGGGCCATTTTGGGTCTCTAAACAATGTTTTCTTTGCTTGCCACAGTCAAACTATAGATGGAGTCAAAATTTGAGGGAATAATGTGTAGTTCTCGAAAATACCTTTCCAACGGGCTATCACGTGCCTAAAACAAAGATTGTATGCAAAAGTTACGACCCCAAAAAGTTAATGTACTAACTTACCCTAACAGGGCCCACATGAATTTTGGTGCTTCATCTCCTAGGGTTAGGTTTTTGGATGTCTAGGGTTTGGGAATTCAAGTTTATCATAAAAAGGCCTTCAGAGCCTCATTGTAATCATCTTCTTGCGAATGAGCGTAGTCGTTACATATCTTCTCAGAGATAAAGATGCCACCATTCTAGCGAGTCTTGCACTCTGTATTTTTACAGTATATGTACATTTCTTTCATTAATGGAAATCATGTATTGTTGTATTTCTCTGTTTCTGGAAATTTTTATGTGTATCTCATTTATTATCTTTGCTTTCATTTTGTTCCGAAAATAATCTGGATCTGTGGTATCACATCAGGCTGCACTTGATCGGTTTTTAGTGCATGTCCCCAACGAGGTCTGGGTATAGAAAGTTGGGTCTCAAGCTTGTCTCTCTTGAGGAAAATCGCTCTCACACGCCCAAGAAACCCTCTATGGCGACAGAAAAGAAAAACAGTAGAACAAAAGATTCTATTACCCTGTTGCCTGAGCAAGCTCTCGCGCGACAGAGGGATGAAACGATGGAGAATTTTTCCCACATCCTTCAACACTTGCCAATAGCAATAGGAACATCTTCATCAAGCGACCACTTTGGAGGAACCTCTCCCTTAAATGTACAAGTTAATTTTGATATTTCTGTATTTGAAGGTTAGATAGATGCAGATGTTTTAGAAAAATGGTTGAAACTGCTAGAAGGTTATTTGTTTATTCACAATTTTTCAGATAGGGAAAAGATCACCTTCGCACTCCTCAAGGCTCTCCCCCATGTCCAACATTGGTGGGAAACTTACTGCGAGCAAAGTCCACAGAAGAATCTGGAATATATGGGGCCAAGCCCACTTGGGATTTTTTTGTGGATGTGGTCAAGGAACAATACTACCTTGTTGATAACTATGAATACTAGTACATGAGATGGACGACACTGCGGTAAGAGAAGAGCCAAATAGTGTCGGAGTTCACAAATACTTTCCATACATTGTGCACCAAGTTGGGTATCAAAGACTTCAAGCGGCATATGGTTCTGAAATATCGTTGGGCTCAACATAGGTACATCCAAACTGAAATGGATTTTGTAAGCATCTCATCATTAAGAGCTGCATATCGATATGTTGTCAAAATCGAGCAAAAATTTAGGCACCAGAATAAATGGGAGTTTGGGTCTGCAAATCCGCAACAACCAAAGCATGGTAAAGACACGGGAAAAGAATGGTAAAGGAAATATGAAGAATGACATTGGCAACTGGTGCGACTTCCACAAAATCCTCTGACACAACACCGATGAATGTCGCTCGAAACAATCATTGGTGGTCGAGGTCAAAGACAAGGAGCCAAACCCTGATTTGGAATCTGATCCAGAAAATATTGAAAACAGAGAGATCATTGATGCAAACCTGACTGCTACTATCCATACTGCAACAATTCAACCAGAAGAACCAGTAGATCCTAAAAAGGGGGAGCACCTCTTCCATTCATAGATGTGGGTGAAGGGGACCCCATTGCATTTCATTGTTGATAGCGGTAGCCAGAAGAACCTCATCTTAGCTGAGGTCGTCAAACATTTGGGGTTGTCGACAACACCACTCCCGCAGCCATAAAACATCGGGTGGATTCACCAAGGACTAGATATATGTGTCAGTCGACAGTGTCACATGTCCTATGGCATCCAACCCTTCAAGGATGAGGTAGTGTGTGATGTTTCCCCTCTTGATGTCTGTGATGTTGTTTTGGGCCAACCATATATGTGGAAATGACATGTTGTTTATGAGTCTCGACCCCATAGTGTCATTATTACTCTGGGGGATCATCTTTACAAGATACCAAAGGTATTTCTGACTATTATTCCACCAAAATAGTGCTACAAGGTAATCTCTCATACTGTAAAATTCATCCCCTCTTCACAGTCTATTCAAAGGATGCACAGAAGGCCTCTGCAACCACTACAGCCTCAGCACCTTCTATCCGAAAAAAGGAGATTGCAAAAATTATTTCTTCACCTACGATGGTGCCTACACAATGCCCCATCAATCCCAGAGACAACGGGTTGGTGTAACAAATTCAACCCCCCCAACAACAGGTTCGTGACAGCCTTCCACAAACCAAACAGCGCAACTTACCCAACAAGGCACGCAACTTACCAAGATTCATATTCAGAAAACATTTTCCCCTCTTCCCCAGGCACTCAACACAATGGAGACCATTGCTTCCTAAGGGTGGAGGATTTATGCAGGTGGATATCGGGGGCCACCCACCTATTCCAACTTCCAACTAGCTCATCTGGACAGTTTTCAGTTCAACACGTTTCTCTATAATGGGGACATTTCTTTGTAATTGTGGGTTCTACATTTACGGGGCTATATTGATGCCCTACACAGCATCCAGGTGGATATTAGTGGCCGCCCACCTATTACAACAGGATTATTTTGGAAGTTTTCATGTCAGTACATCTTTTTGTACTTCTAGGTTCGTTTTGGGGCACTAAACAGTGTTTTCTTGGCTTTCCACAGTCAAATTGTAGACATAGTCAAATTTTAATGACATAATGTGTAGTTCTCGAAATGACCTTTCCAACGGGCTATCACACGCCTAAAACAGAGATCGTATGCAAAAGTTACGACCCTGGGAAGTTAATGTACTAACTTCTCCCAACGAGGCCCACATGATTTTTGGCGCTTCATCTCCTAGGGTTAGGTTTTTGGATGTCTAGGGTTTTGGCATTCATGTTTATCATAAAAATACCTTCAAAGCCTCGTTGTAATCATCTTCTTGCAAATGAGTGTAGTCATCACATCTCTTCTCAGAGATAAAGCTTCCACCATTCTAGCGAGTCTTGCACTCTATATTTTTACAGTCTTTGTACATTTATTTCATTAATAGAAATCATGTATTGTTGTATTTATCTGTTTCTGGAAACTTTTATGTGTATCTCATTGTAATATCTTTGCTTCGTTCCGAAAATAATCCAGATCACTGTATGAGGTCTAGTTATGACATAGGAGCGATTTCCTATGAATGAATGACCATTTCTTGTCATTTCTTTATACATTTAAATAACGTGCAGAGGGTACCTCCATGTATTTGAATATATGAGGATGTTAATTGTTTGAAGCATGTTTTCACTGATTTGGATGCATTTATTAGATCTGTTGAATTCTTAATTGCTCAACATGTTGTTCTTTTTCCATAAGCTACATGATTCATTCTCAGCAGTGCCCTGTATGTTTATCTTGTTTTTCTTCTAATTCATCATTCCACTCAACTTTAAATCTTGATTGTTTTAAACACTTGTGGACATATGCCTTTTGGAGTTGAGGGTTTTTATCATTTGATCTGAGATTGTTTGAGGTCCTAAAGTTTTAATAAAGAGAGAGAGAAATTTAACAAATATTGCACAATTACCTTACTGCACATGTGGCTTTAAGATTCATCATGAGTTTTAGACCCTGGGGAGCCTCAACATTGTTCCAATAACAATAGGGAACATCTCAAGGGATAATAGTTACTAACCATCATTTAAACTTGTGTTTGCACTTTTCTAGTTATGTTTACACATATTTATTTCTTAGCCCCTATAGGTGCATTTACAATAGTATCCCATAACAAAGCATAACTGATTATGGGTTTTCAAACACGATAATTACTGTGGTATCTAGCTTAATAATCACCATTTCAATTCAAATACAAGATCCAAATCCTGGTCATCCTTAACATTAACTATTGCAAAAATGTAGTTATGACAAATCGAGGATGAAAGTTCATAGCTATGCCTAACGAATTAGTGACTTCAATTACATTTAAATTTATAGTAGTTATATGAGAACTATATTTTTGAATTTAAGCTAATAATCATTGGTTATTTATTAAATATAATGCATTTCTTATGAAATTGTGGATGGATTTTTAATCTTTATATTTGGAGGGGAGTATATAGCCTTGAAGCATGTTGCATAACAATGATTTGTTG
>SNQJ01S0006932.1:160822-173076 GCA_010110895.2 Picea sitchensis | reverse complement strand
AATGTTGACCCAGCCAGCCCGCAAGTCCGCAGTGTTGTTTGGAGGACACCGGTCAATAAAAGTGCAATGTTGAGCCAAGCAGTCCACAAGTCCACCTATCAATTTGTATATCGTGGAAGTCTGGGTGTTATTTGTAGGACACGGAACAATAGAGGCTCAATTTTCAGCCCGCCAGGACGAGAACCCGGGATCCAAAAAGTGCCTAAGTATGGAATGAGGGATCTGCATATTATACTTCATAAAAGTACATGTTTACTATGTATTGCTCCTTTGTCAGAAAACTTTTATATCACTCACCCGACCAGATTCTACAAACTTTCTCGTCTAATTAAATTCTGCAATATCAATATTTAATATTAATAATTTAGTATTGAAAATAATGTTTTGAAATATGTTAGATAGTTGATAGGGTTTACCATCCGTAAACAATGGCAAACTTGAACCCGCTAGCCCTCAATTCCATCTGTCAATCTGTATATCGCGGAACTCTAAGTGCTATTTGGAGGACATGGAACGGTGAAAGTGCAATGTTGAGCTAGCCAGCCCGCAGGTCCCCTTGTCAATTTGTATATCGCGGAATTGTGGATGCTATTTGTAGAGCGCGTAACAATAGAGGCCCAATTTTCAGCCCGAGAGCACCCGATGCAAAAAAGTGGCTAAATATGGAATTAATTCGGAATCGGTATGGGACAATAAAAGTGCAATGTTGAGCCAACCAGCTTGCAAGTCCTCCTGTCAATTTGTATATGGCGGAAGTCTGGGTGCTATTTGTAGGAGACGAAACAATAGAGGCTCAATTTTCAGCCCCCCAAACCGAGAACCCGCGATCCAAAAAGTGCCTAAGTATGGAATGAGGGATCCACATATGGTCTATAAAATCTCATGTCCATATTTTATAAAGGTACATGTTTACTATGTATTGCTCGTTTGTCAGAAAACTTTTATATCGCTCGCCTGACCAGATTGTAAAAACTTTCTCGTCTAATTAAATTCTGCAATATCAATATTTAATATTAATAATTTAGTATTGAAAATAATGTTTTTAGATATGTTAGATAGTTGATAGCGATTGTCGTTTGTAAACAATGGCAAACTTGAACCCGCCAGCCCTCGAGTCCATCTGTCAATCCGTATATCGCGAAACTCTGAGTGCTATTTGGGGGACACAGAACAATGAAAGTACAATGTTGGGCCAGCCAGACCACAGGTCTTCTTGTCAATTTGTATATCGCGGAATTGTGGGTGCTATTTGTAGAGCGCGGAACAATAGAGGCCCAATTTTCAGCCCACCATCTCGAGAGCCCCCGATCCAAAAAAGTGGCTAACTATGGAATTAATACGAAATCTCTACGGGACAATAGAAGTGCAATGTTGAGCCAACCAACCCACAAGTCCTCATGTCAATTCGTATATCGCGGAAATCTGGGTGCTATTTGTAGGACACGGAACAATAGAGGCTCAATTTTCAGCCCGCCAGGCCGAGAACCGACCATCCAAAAAGTGCCTAAGTATGGAATGAGGGATCCGCATATGCTCTATAAAATGTCATGTCCATACTTTATAAAAGTACGTGTTTACTATGTATTGCTCGTTTGCCGGAAAACTTTTATATCGCTCACCCAACCAGATTGTACAAACTTTCTCGTCTAATTAAATTCTGCAATATCAATATTTAATATTAATAATTTAGTATTGAAAATAATGTTTTTAGATATGTTAAATAGTTGATAGGGATTTCCATTCGTAATCAATGGTAAAACTTGAACCCACCAGCCCTCGAGTCCATCTGTAAATCGGTATATCGCGGAACTCCGAGTGTTATTTGGAGGACACGGAACAATGAAAGTGCAATGTTGAGCCACCCAGCCCGCAGGTCCGCTTGTGAATTTGTATATCGCAGAATTGTGGGTTCTATTTGTAGAGCGCGGAACAATAGAGGCCCAATTTTCAGCCTGCCAGCCCAAGAGCCCCCAATTCAAAAAAATGGTTAAATATGGAATGGTGGATCCATACATGCTCTATAAAAATTTCATGTCCATAGTTTAGAAGAGTACATACTTAGTATGTATTACTTGTTTTACGGAAAACTTGTAGGTGCGAAAGTTGGCAGATTCACGACTTCAGATTTCACTTACTTTTATATCACCAACCCAACCGACCGCTTCCCCGTTTGATATTGTAATAAACGAATATAAACTGGCCCAAGTCCAATTGTGCTATGACATGAATACAAGGCCCTTAAAATTCAAATAGCTGGAAAGTCTGCTTGTCAATTTGTATATCGCGAAAATGTGGGTGTTATTTGTAGGAAATGGAACAATAGAGGGCCAATTTTGAACCCGACAACCCGAGAACCCGTCATCCAAATAGTGGCTAAGTATGGAATGAAGGATCCGTGCATGCTCTATAAAATCTCATGTCCATAGTTTTTAGAAGTACATCTTTACTATGTACTACTCATTTCCTCTGAATCCTGTTTAGAAGACACAGAACAATAGCACTGCAATGTTGAGCGACCCAGTCCACAGTTTCGGCTATGAATTTGTATATCACAGGACTCTAGGTCCTATTTGTAGCATATGCAGCAATAGAGTCAGAGCTTTGATCCCGCCAGACCAAGAACCCGCAATCGAAAAAGTGGCCAAGTATAAATTGCGGGATCCGTACAAACTCTATAAGAACCTCATTTCCATACCTTGTAAGAGTTCATACTTAGTATGTGTTAGTCGTTTTTTGAAAAACTTCTACCTGCGGAAGTTGGTGGATTCACGACTTGAGGTTTCAATTACTTTTATATCACCAGCCCAACCGACCGCTTCTCCGTTTGATATTGTAAGAAACAAATGTAAACTAGCTCAAGCCCAATTGTGCCATTACATCAACAAGGCCCTTAAAATTGAAATAGTCCGCAAATCCGCTTGTCAATTTGTATATCACGGAACTCTGGGTGCTATTTGCAGGGCACGGAACAAGAAAGCCCCAATTTTGAGCCCGCCAGCCCGTGAGGCCATTGGTAGTGTTACATAGTTCATAGGGATCACCATTCGTAAACACTCGCAAGGTTGGGCCCGCCAGCCCTGGAGTCCATCTGTGAATTTGTATATGGCGGAACTCCAAGTGTTGTTTGAACGACACGAAACAATAGAAATGCAATGTTGAGTGACCCAGCCCACAAGACCGCATGTCAATTTGCATATCGCGGAACTCTCGGGTGCTATTTGTAGCTAACGGAACAATAGAGGCCCAGTTTTGAGCCCGCCAGCCCGAGTACCCGCGATCCAAAGATTGGCTTAAGTATGGAATGCGAGAACAATACATGCTCTATAAAATCTCATGTTCGTACTTTATAAAAATATATTTTATGTATTGCTCATTTTTTTCGGAAAATTTCTTGGTAAGGAAGTTGGCGAATTCACGTATTCAGATTTCAGTTACTTTTATACTAACAGCCCGACCGACCGACCGCTTCCCTGTTTCATATTGTACAGACCTCCTTGTCTAATTAAATTGTACAATATCAATATTTAATATTAATAATTTAGTATTCAAAAGAATGTCTTTAGATAATGTCCAATAGTTAATAGGGATTAGCATCCATAGACAATCGCACGCTCGAGGTCGTCAGCCCTGGAGTTCGTCTGTCAATTTGTATATTGTGGAACTCCAAGTACTGTTTGTATAAAAAGAAGTGAAAGGAGTGCAATTTTGAATGAACCACCCCGCATATCCGCTAGCCAATTTGTATATCGCAGAATTATAAATGATATTTGTAGGCCAGGGAACAATGGATGTTCAATTTAGAGCTTGCCTGTCCGAGAACTCGCGATTCAAAAAGCGGCTAAGTACATATTTAGTGTGTATTACTCGTTTTTTCGAAATTTTCTAGTTTCTCTTTTCTCTATGCTTTTCTTTTTTGAAACGCGAGTTCCTGCATAGGCAACTTTAACATTGCGTTTCCATTGTTCTGCCACCTGTGACTAGCACCCGGACTTCCGTGATTTACAAATTTGCAAACAAACCCCCCTTCTTCTCGTATACTTTCGCTTTGTGTTTGCTTGGTCCTTTTTCCCAATGTCTCATGATTTAATATACAGAACCCCAAGTTCAGCAATATACAAATTGCCCTCTCGCCATTGCACTTTCGTTGTTCCCTGCGCACAAACAGCAGTCGAAATTCCACGACATACAAATTGACGGTCGATATCTGTCACTGAGATGCAATATGACCATCGGCCCTTCACGTCTCTTGGGTATATCTTTTGTCGTTCTTCTTTTGTAACCCGCCTGGCCGCTTTCTATACTTAGGTATTTCTTGGAATCGGTTTCCCAGGTTAGTCAGTGCCTAGCCACAATTCACCATCACCGCTTCCTTCGTAATTGTTTCCAGATATGCAATAATTAAGCTTTAATGCTAGTAGTTCATCCTGCAGGAACCGTTAAGATTGTTATTAATGTCCGGAAGTCTGGAGAAGATTTGTCATTACTACGAATTAAACTAAGATTTGTGCACAAGTATGTTATCCTTTCCAAGTATTCATTTCAAACACAATGCAATATGTTTTTTGTGCACCGGTGGGTTGGCGATTTTAAGAAATTTCTAATTATTAATCTCTCTTCGTCGTCACCGCGACCTTTGCACTTTTTTCTAATTCTACAATTAGTGAGATGTGATGGTGATACCTCATTCCACACAAACCCTGGAGATTGGCATTGATCAACGAAAGGCTCAAGAAGATATTCCATTGATACGCATTAAACCATAATTTACGAAGGGTTATATTATCCCTCCCCGATTTTCATTTCAAACATCGTCTCGAGCAAACAAAAATTCTTAATAACTTGTGGCAGCAATTATGTCCAGCCACAGTAAACACATTGGGGCATAATGGCCAGAGGTTCCATTATTCCAGGGCATATTCTTACTACTCATCTCCCTTCGCCTAGGAGCAAAAAAGTAGATGGTCCCTTGGTACACTGAGAGATATATTTCAAGCCAAAAAATTCCAAGGCAGCCCTGCCTACTCGGAAAACCTGCCCAGTTGCATTCATGGCTGACGCACAAGTTGATGTCATGAATTCTGAGTCGGAAGAAGATGATTTGATGGTCGATGATACAACAATGGATGATGGAAATGCACAGAATCTTCCCACTACTGCACCCAAATTGAAATCAACCATAATGGACAGAACNCAAAAGGAGTTTCAGAAAAAAAAAAAAATCGACGGTAAACGCAATAGCCACTTTGCAGCGCGAAAGTAGGAATTCCAGAATTCCAAATTAGTCTGTTCTGGGCGGAAGAGTTTCAGTGTAAAGAAATGATATGTTGATGCTCCGAGAGATATATTTCCAGCCAAAAAATTATTGATTAACATCTTCGGGAATCAGTTCCAAAACTCTCACTGTTGCAAGGCATTTTTCTACTAGTCATCTCCTTCCGCCCAGAATGGACTAATTTGGGCTTCTAGAATTGCACGCACAACCTGTGCTCCTAAATTTTTTTGGACTATGCAGAGGCGGTTTTAGCTAAGGGCTATTCCATTTTCCCTACAACGTTTTTCCTCTTTTTCCTCACGGGAAGTTTATGAAAACTATCAATTTCAACACAGGATGATTCATCAAGGAGAAAACTACGAGGATCTTGCATACTATGGATCTCGTGCCTGTGTTTGTCACAGATACGTTCAATGTTTTGGCCCGAAGAATTGGGTCTAATTTCTAAGGATAGATGTACAATACTGGGTGTTTTTCTTATTTTTTTACATGGATTTGCTATTAAAAAATTTGCCTTCGACTCTTCCTTGCTGCTTCTTTTCTGGATTTAACGCATGTTATTATTGGCATGGTTCGGTGCTCTCGTACTTCTTTGATATTGTGTTTACTTAGGTTATTTTTTCTAAGATGGAACATCTAACAATTATATGACAATGTACTGTGTCAATCCACTAGCCTTTTATGCAAACAAGAAATGGATTACACAGTTTCAAACCAACGTTCAATTATATTCGTAATGCAGATAGAACATAGCAATACCAGTGTACAATGTTGCAGCAAAATCATTATTAAGTTTTAATGCTAACAACCCATAATGCAAGAAGTTTAATACTCGAGTTAATATGTTGCAGTCATGGAACAATGTATCAAGAACACAGTTACACCCACACGTTCCAATAAAATCTAATCTTCAACAAAGCATTTGCTGGCAACTAGTAGAAAATGAAGTTTAGTAGTTAAGTTAATATGTTACAGTCATGGAAGAATGTATCAAGAACTACAATGCACTTAATATTTTATAAATAACTATAAATCTTGGTGCAATTGCAATAAAATATAATCTTCAACAATGCATTTGCTGGCGATTAGTAGAAAATGATGGTTTTGCAACAATGGGACTTCTTTGAAACCAATTCGCGCTTACGAAAACTAGCTTCTGGCTTTCTATTTTCCCACTCTTTTATTCCCTGTAGTTTCTCTTCCTGGTTACTTAATCATTTTTTTTCCCGAAAATGCCTTGTTGTGTGGCTTCCCGGATTCACGTGTTTCCAATGACCGCTTCCCCTTTCTTTAAATTGACCCTACCACATTTGCGAAACAGAAGCTATATTAAAGGGCAAATCATTTCCTCTATAGTTCTGTGTCCTGCAAACAACACCCACAGTTCCGCACTATACAAATTGACAGTCGGACTTGCCGGCTAGCTCGCTAATAGAATGCCTCGAAGTTTTGCCATATACAAATTGATAAACGAAGCATACAATCAAGAACCAAGTAAACTGACAGATTGTATTCCTGGTTCGCACTTGCACTCGTGCTCTTTTATCCCGACACCGACCGAATGCTTCCCCATTCCATACCCAGAAACTTCTTCGACCATGAATTCCCGGTAGGCGAGCTCTAGATTGGACTTTTGTTTTTCTATGGCCTGCGAATAGTACCGTCACTTCCACAATATACATATTTGCAACCGGCCTTAGATCATGCCCTCTTCCATATTACGGTCCACCTATCATGCCCTCTTCCGTGGTATACATTTTGCACTGAAAACTTCCGAGAAATATAGTTTAACTGTCGCGTCCTCGCATATTTTGTGGAACTATTGTCACCCCCTTTTGAAGCCCGTCTGTCCGCTTTTCATACTTCGCCATTTCTTCAAATTTCTTTGGCAGATCGTTGATTTGGCGGGTTGAAGAAATATTCAGTTCCTAGTCGTTGTTTCCTGTGCCTGCGCCCCTTTGCAATTAGCAGTTGCCAATTATATATAAGATCTTATTTCTAGGCATGAAATTAGCAATTTCCCTATTCCATAGTTAGCCACTTTGCCAGAATTCCGCAAATATACAAACCGGCCGCTGAACTTCCCCATCATGATCTCTTCCATTTTACACATTTTGCACTCAAAAATTCCGATACATGAAATTTGATCGTGCAACACTCGGTTGTCATGAGTATCCCCGTAACCCTTTTTTGAATCTCGTCCAACCGCTTTTTAGAGCTTGTCATTCTTTCCTTGCTCTTCGTCGTCTCCGACACCTTCGCACTTGTCTATAATAAAAGAAAGAAATAAATTATATATATATATATATATATACATATCTTATTTCTAAATGTGGAATTACTGGCATTTAATTATGACAGTTCATCATGCAAGAACCGTATAAATTGTCATTGATGGGCAAAATGCTCGAGGAGATCTCGTATTGATGCGCATTAAACCAAAATTTGCGCGGGAATTATATTATCCCTTCCAAGTGTTGATTTCAAAATCATGAACTCCCCTTCGCACGTTCAGGAAACCTCCAATCCTTAATTACTCTTCATCGTACCTGCCACCTTCACATTTCTAAATATGCAATAAATAAGATTTACTGCTAACAATTCATCATGCACCACCCATACAGTCTACAGATTGTCATTAATCAGTGAAAGGCTCAAGGAACTTTCCCATTCATAAGCATTTAACCAAGATTTACTAGAGAGTTACATTATCGACACTAACTGTTCATTTAAACCATCGTCTGCAACAAACCAACGTTCTCATAAACCTATAGCATCAGCTCGACAAGTCTTCTATGGAGATACAGTCAACATATTCAGGCGCGAGGACCAGAACTTCCAGTGGTCCAGGGCATATTCTTATTACTCAAGATCTGCCGCAGAGAACCAAGTAATTTGGACCTCCAGGATTGCTCATGCAGGCTATGTCCCTGAGGTTTTTTACTGTAAGGACCTGGTCTCTTGGTGCGTCGATAAATTTATTTCCGAGAAAAGAATTATTCCACTGCAGGACTGCTCTTTTGTTTCTTTGTCCCCTTAGGTCTTCCGCAAGATGCTAAAATTGTCGGAGCCAACATTGACGTTCAAAGGGGAAGATTGAAAACGGTTCTTAGCACAGCATAATAACGTGTTGGACCTCTTGCCCCATTTTTTGGAAAACTTGCTTCTAGTTCCTGGAGATATTACAATTATGCAGGTCGGTTCATTTAGAAATCCATTCCGCAAAATTGTCTTGTTGTTTACAAGAATAACGGGACAGGAGTCCACAACAATTGTTTCAAGAATGGCTCTTTATTTTTTGTATTTCACAGTCAATGAACAAGCTATTTTTTATTGGGGCAGGTTAATTTCCCATGAAATATGTTCCCAATTATCAAGCTAAAAAAGGGAAAAGAAATTTTATATGTCGTCCTATTTAGTTTTTACAATAGCGCATTCCTGTTGGTTTCCACAACTGTCTTTGTCCAAGAATGTCAACTGTGAATTCCACCCAGTAACATTCTGGTACCAGGCCTTGTGGAAGCACAAGGCTTCCCACTGTTTTTATGAGGTTTTTAATGGCTTTGTGTCTGTTTTCAAATTTTTGTTGTTAGGAGAAGATGCTCCCCGCATATCTGAATAGGCAACTAGTTTTTTGGAAAAGAAGGGGACACTCGAACATTTGGATAATTACATTGTCATAACAATTTTTGGCTCCACAAAAAAGCCTGCTCTCCTTCCATGTCACATTACAGACATAATATTTGTTGCAGAAGTAGCACATCAATACAACCACTGGTTCCATCTGTTCCAAAGGAAGAAAAAAAAACAGTTCATTCCTCTGCCTTGGAAAGTAGGTGAGTTCGTGTTGAAAAACGTCAACAAAATTGACGATTTCGCAACACATTCTACCATTTTCAACCTGAGATATGCTGAAATCATAAGAGGGTTCGACCCCTATAATATTTTTTGACAACATTTACAAACACTTGGCCTCGACGATTCTTTTTAAAAAAAACACCTGTCCAAAAATAGAGACAGTGTCGACAACGGTCCTGTCTCTAATGTCAACGACGTAGACACAGTGCAAAGCTACACTAAATTGTACATGCAACAGGGGAAAGGCCTCGGTGACAGAAGTGTTCAATCCGCAAATACCACACCAAAAAGTATGACATCCCGGAGCATCGCTCCAACGGCCCACCACAACAACAAAGAAACTCAGAGTTCTTAAAACGAAGGAGGAGATAATGACTCTCCTCACTCTAAAATTGATAGTTCTCACAAGCTTCCAGTAGAGAAGAAGAGAAAAAAAAACGTGGGGCAGGCGGAAGAGCCAGAAATTCAGAGTGAGAACATGGAACTTGACACTGATCTGGATAGCATGATGCACTTCCTTGATCATCCCGGAGATGCCATCGACCATAGCCATCCAATGGACATATCTGTTACCAAAAATTTTGACGAAGATGAATCCTTCATCTTCCAGAGCATTGTTTTTGATAGCCAGTCCAAAAAATTTATAATTGAGAAAAAAATGTTAAAAATAAGAAAGGCAAATCTCGTTTAGAGGTTGACCTTGCCAACATGCGACCGTCCCAAATCTGTCAACTTCACACCGGGAGCGAAGAAGCACTTCATGATTCCATTGGAGGAATCGAGACCGAGAATGCCAGACTGAAGGACCAGGTCAAGTAATTGGAAGATGCTTTCATTCCTGTGCAATTGCTTGTCAATCCTTTGGCAATAGCCATGCCTGACACCCCTACAGCCAACGTAAAAGCATCCTCCACCCTGCTCGCATTCTGTAAAGGATATGTGGAGAATAATATCAAAAAAAGAATGGAACTGGTTACCGAGGCATGGAAAATATCACAAACCATCACTTCCCTTGGAAACAGGGCACATAGTTTGCTCGAGCATTTGCAGGCCGAGTTAAAAGATGAAGAAAATTTCTTTTTAAAAAACGGTCATTCCTTTTGGCAAGATTGCCAACAATATGACAGAAACAAAAAGAAGAGAAGAAGATCTTCCATCCAAAAATCGGATCGGTCAATTGAATGCATGTTGGAAAGAAAAAGTGAAGAACCTGCATCTCATTGTTCAGTCATGTGAACAAGCCATATCGAACAAAGATAAATTATTCACAAGGCTATCAAATATAGATTTAGCCGAGAAAACCAAAGACTTCCAAGACCACGACTTAATCGCAAACTCCTTTCCCTTAACCAGGCAACAGTTCGATAAACAGGTTCCTATGTTTAAGGCCTTGTCTTTGGAAAAAATTTACAGCATCCTTCAATTTGATCAAGCTCACGTTGACGACTGGCTAGTCAAATATGCAGTACAGAACAAGGAAATTCATCGGGCTCTCTCTAATCTTTCTATCGACTTCCGAGAATTAAAAAGCAATATTTTCAACATAAAAATCAGGAATGAGATCAACGTTGCCCTAATGAGAAGCTACATTGAAGAATGGCTCGAAAGGCAATTGAAACAGACCGTCGACGAAAGGCAACAGGTAGTTGCCAGCATTCTAGCAGTCGTCGAGGACATCCTTGAAACTGCAGTCGTTGGTGACATCAATGAAACGACAGCCACAAGCAGATAGCCAAAGGGCTCATATGTACCCTCACTGTAAAAATATTGATCGCATCATGCTTTATTTATCAACCCAGTTATTCCAGTTTCTTAAATAGAGATGTACAGGCAAACACTTAACCATTTCCAAAAAAAAATTGCAGGTATTGCACTCTATCTTCTTTCCACAATCCTGTTTGTTGTACATATTTCTCTAATGGTCCGCAGGAGCCCCAATCCTAGTCTACATGACAAACGCATTGAAATTCCGGTTTATATGTAACAGACTTTAATTTTTTTGTATATTTCAAAATTTCCAGTAGTATGTAACAAACATTTTTTTTGGACATATTTCCAATAAAAATGTTTTCTTATCTCCTTTTAAATTTATGTTTTCATACATTCTTATCTTTCACCAGTCTGTATGACAAATGCATTTAATTTTTTATATGTTCCAGACTTTTATTTTTTTATATATTTCAAAATAAATGGTGCTCTGCAATGCAAGCGTCATTTACAAATGCATTTAAATTTTTATATTTCTTATCTCCTTTTAATTTTATGTCTTCATATATTTTTATCTTTCACCAGTCCATATGGAAAATGCATTTAAATTTCTAAATTTATTCTTCCACTTTCAACAAATTTGTAGTTTGTTATATACTTTCAAAAAATATATGTTTGCTATATACTTTCAAAAAATAGATGGTGCTTTGTCTGCCAAGCATCATTTGCTTTTGCCCCACATTATGTGATATACATGTTGCACACAACATTTCCATCATATACATTTTGCACCAAACACTTCGTTTCATTTACAGTTCGACTCCATTTTCCACAATTTGCTTTCGAACCTTGTTGACAGGGACTGCGCTCCCACGCAGCCTTATTACTATTAAAGATACACTAAAACCCTAATAAACCCAAAACCCAAAACAAAAATAATATACTATAACCCTAATAAACCAAAAACCCAAAACAAAAATAATATGCTATAAATATTCTTGTTAATAATAAATAAAAATATTAATAATATTGAATTATAGTTTATAAGAATCTTAATAATCACAAGATTAAATTACTATTACTATATTAATAATACATTGATACTAAAGCATTGATAATATTAGAAATTTTAATAATCTAAATACATTGATACTAAGCATTGATAAAAAATTTAATAATCTAAATATTAAAGTGTAATTAATATCTTAAATAAATTACACCTTATTAATACGAAACAGCATTAGAAAAGTATTCTTGTTAATATTATTGTGTTGTAGTTAATAAGAATCATGATAATCATATTATTAATGTATTAATACTACAATAATAACTTAATGCTACCAAATCAATATTATTATTAAGAAGTTTAATAATATAAATATTAATTGTAGCCCGCAGGGGTGTAGACCAATTGGCA
>SNQJ01S0006932.1:103592-143849 GCA_010110895.2 Picea sitchensis | reverse complement strand
TTACAAAAATAAAATAAAATTAAACAGGTCGCAGGAATTTGTTGAAGGCTATTTCTATAAGCAAAGTGAGGATGATTTTGTGGATGTATACGCACAACAGTTGTAGAGCTAGCTAGTTTCTTCAGATCCTCTACTATATCTGCTCGCAACTCTTTTACAAATGTTGCCCGGGTTGTCCGAAAGATACTTTCTCTAACATCCCTCTTCTTTGTTATATTTTTGAACATCATAAGTGGAATCTGCCCTTTATGCAATTGTTGTTCCATTGACGGAAACAAATCTGAATACGTATCGAACAATTGTAGTTGCAATATGGAACTGTGCAATATTTGTGTAAGTTATCCGAGATACATGCACATGCGAAAGTAAAGGACAAAACTGAATATGAAAAGCGGTACCATTGCCTTGTCCCTGTCTGACTCTCCAACCTTTATATGGAGAACATGTTGCGACCCAATTTTTCTCGCCAGTGTGACAACAGCCCCAATCATTCCGATATGGTAAATATCAGTGTTCTGTGCAAGCTGGCTGATAGTTGAGTCCGGGACGAAACGATATTATGAAGAAACAACGAGAATTTTTTCCACAATGCTTGTTTCGTTGAGCGAAATAATTCGATCGCAATCACCACGGTCATATACTGTTTTGGGCAATATATTAAAATTTGTAATGGATATCCCATTACGCGGCAATATCTTTTCTACATGTTTATGGACAAGTTGTGGAGGAACAGTCAATGTCATTGTCATCATGGCCTCCTTGTCTGTCATGTCAACATGCATAATGGATCTACTTTTGTTTGCCTTGTCCAAGTAGGTGCTATAGACGACCATTATATTGCTGACGAACACTTGTCTAGTTCGGCGGCTATTCAAGCCCTCTATTGACAGTAATTTGGATCTCACAACTTTAGACTTGGTGACATTTTTTGAATAAGAAAACTAAAGTGAATGGTAGTGTGCATTTTTTTTTTTTTGTTGATATTCTTCTTTCACTGGCATAAATCTACAAGTACACGCATAGCTTTGATGAACTATGGAGCCAGAGTTTCGCAACCACACCTCTTAGTCTGCGGAACATGCAACACGTTCGGCGTCTCGCTTGTACTTGTTGATACTTCCTGCGAGCTGCAAACCATGTATTACAGATGGAATCAACATATCCACCATGCCATAGATGAATATAGACCCCAGGATATTTGTTTAGTAAACATAGTAAGAGCACAACATATGCATCTTTACCTTTGGCCTTGTCGGTCTTTTGATGTCTGGGATGACTGACTGCTCATGGCCATGTCACTAGTCCAACGTTTTCTGATGCAAGCATGTGCAAATGAACATCACACTAAGCAAATGAATTAGAAAACAAAAGGGATAATAGAAAATGGAAAAAGTAGAAATAGGGAGGGCAGAAAGGCCCATTACTGGCAAGTCATCGTTTTCAATTCTAATATTATATTCCCCCACCTGGTTTTTATATTTAATTTACCAGCACACTTGGTATACCTTTTAGAAGATTGTACCACAAAACCCTCTGTTGTTGCACATAACAATTCATCTCCTTGTCCAAGCAACCTGTTTTTTCCAAGGCAACAACGCTGAATATGCAATGGACATGAAGCCAACTTAGTATGAAGTCATACATCTAAACGAAAGATAAATAGGTCTATTTACCTGCCAAAGATTCCATCGTCCTGTCCAACCATTCTATTTGTTTAAATGCAACAATGCAACGAAAACACAATGGACATGAACTAGCTTAGTATGCAGGAAGGCATGTATTGAAGATAACTTATAATGAAGACAAACATGTAAAAGAAAGAGAAAGAGGGTTATTTATCCGCGAAAGAGCCCATCCTCATCTCCAGCTATCCTGTTTGTTTAAATGTAGCAATGCAGCGACAACACAATGAAAATGAAGCAGGGTAGTATGTAGGAAGGCATGTAACGAAACACATATACAGACCATGAATGAAATACAAAACAACGCAATATGAAATAACAATACAAGCATGCACCTTTCTATATCCTCATCAAACGATGCAGTGAAGACTTCCTCGTTTTCTCCAACTATTCTGTTTGTTTGGATGTGGGAACACACAAAATACAATGAACATCAATGGAAGCTGGTATTCACCGGAGAACAAGCAATATGTACATACAGTAAAATAGACTCAACGAACAGTCTATAAGATAGGCAGAAACACGTACCTTTGCGCTTCTCTATCCATGGCTGTAAACGCGATTTTTTTTTTCCCTGCCCAAAATATATTACAAGGCACAAAATATCACACAATTGCATGGCCGCAGCTAAATGATTTCTGGTTTTCCGTGGCAATTTATTCAAATATGCTTCCATCGATGTAAATACATGTTCTTTATCTTTTACAAAGACTGTTGTGCCCACGATACAAGTTTTCGGTTTTCTGTGGCAAACTACCCAAATATGCTTCCATACATCCAAATATAAACTTGTAGAATCTTTGTTGCACATATCATATCTCAAGCACAACATAAATTGTAGCGTGCACACACCAGTCTATGTAGAGGAGAAAGAACATGTAATGTCACATCCGCACATATGACTATACACGGTTTATAAATGTAGTATGCATATGCTTTATTACAACAAAAGAACAACGGATAATGCAATTTCACATGTAATCCTCGAACAATTTTGCATGCAACTATTTTCTTTCATGGCAGCACTTAAGCACCAATAAAATCTCATAGAATAAAAGATATGGTCCTCGGCAGACAGGGAAAATAACACAACTGCATGTCGACTCGTGGGTGCAGGAGCTGAACACCATAAAGCACCCCCAAAAAACAATAATAATCCAAAAAAAAAGAAAAAAGAAAAGCTCCAACCACCGCCGCTGGAGCCCAACCCTGCAAGGCCGAATCCAACAAAATAAAACAACAAGCACCAAACCAATGAGAAAGCACGAACAGACCGAACTACACCCCTAGGGCCCCAAAGCACAAACCCGAGGCAAACAAACAGAACCAGGAACCCACGAACCAACGAACCAGCAAGAAACTCCGAGCCAGTAAGCAACATATGTATCTCCAATGATTACGAAACTGCAGCCCAACCACAAAAGGAATCGAAAACATACGAGGAGCATGCCACTACAAATAAGCAAACATTCTTACTTGCAAACTGCAAACACTAAACAACAAACAAGGAATACAAAATGAAACTTTGGCATCGAAACTTACTCTGAAACGATGAAATGCCGAAGCGCAGGTCGAATCACGAACGAAACAACAACAACCAACAACCGAAAAACCAACGAAGAAGAAGCACTCACCGAACCAATAAACAATGTATGCAACTTTAACTAGTACAAAATTGCATTGCAAAGGCAGAAGAAGGATGAAACATATAATGGCTATTGAACTGGCGGTGGACAAACAAGACTTTGCAAATTCACTGTAACTGTATAGAAAATTTCGACAAAAAATGTACTCTGAGAACCGTATTTACATAAACATTTAAGGCTGTCGGGCTGTCTAAGGACCTCATGGTATGCAAACATTTAAGTTGTCAAGGCTGTTGGAGGACGTCGCGTCATCTAAACATTTAAGCTGTCAGGCCTATTGAGGCATCTCAGAATAAGTGTCAATACATTTCAACAAAAATACATCCGACAAAGACGCTATAAGCTTTGGAATTCTCAATCACTATAAAGCTTGGATATCAAAACATTTCAATATGCTTAGTACATATAAAAACTTACGTATATATTCAGCTACCAGAAAATGCTAATACAAACATTCAAACTAATGCTAGCATTAATCCACCTTCAAGCAATATAGAGGAAAAATATATGATTAAAAAAGATTGTATACGAGAAAAAGTTCGGATATGTTTCCATATAAAACATTGGGAATAGCGAAGCCGACAATAAGACCTCCAATCTCTTATCCAATCAGATCAATTCATATATGGTACTTTTTATTATATAAAAATATATGCTTTTAATTCCATAGCTCCAACAATAGGTATTGTGCAAATATTTCGGGTCAAATGACAAACTAATATGTAGTCAACGAATTATCGATCGCTATAGTCCCTCTATGCCTTTATCCAGCTAGTAGAAAATACTAATACAAACATTCGAACTAATGCTAGCATTAATCCACCATCAAGCAATATAGAGGAAAAATATATGATTAAAAAAGACTGTATACGAGAAAAAGTTTGGATATGTTGCCATATAAAGCATTGAGAATAGCGAATGCGGCAATAAGACCTCCAATCTCTTATCCAATTAGATCAATACATATATGGTACTTTTTATTAAATAAAAATATATGCTTTTAATTCCATAGTTCCAACAATAGGTATTGTGCAAATATTTCGGGTAAAAGGACAAACTAATATGTAGTCAACGAATCATCGATCGCTATAGTCCCTCTATGCCTACGACAGTGACTAATAATAACTTGTCATAGTGATACTGATAATTAATTTATAATATACTACCACTATACTATTATAACATTATTTATGAATTTATTATCATACTTTATTAATATTTAATTTATAATATAGTACCGCTATACTATTATAANTGTTAATTTAATTTTATTATTGTATTTATAATTCATTAATAACCTTATATTTGTTTAGTACAACTTGAATGGCTCTAAGGGTTTAATAAAAAGAGATTAGTATTATTATTATTATTACTATTTTGTTTTTCATTTTCTTTTAACCTCTATTATTTATTATTATTTATTTGTGAATGCTAGGATTTCTAATTAGGCGACACAATCCTATATTATGTGTCTTGTATATTTTGCATTAATGGATCTAATATGCATTCCTTACCTTTTGCTTATTGTTTGATGATGAATCCTAGTATAGATTTGAAACATCGACCTAAAAATGACTACCGTGGGTAATTCTTTGAGAGATTTGAACTCTCAAAATACGCACCAGAGAAATCTTAAATCTATAATAACATATTCTTTAGGAATGTTATCCATTGTCAACAAATCATTGTTATGCAACATGCTTCAAGGCTATATACTCCCCTCCAAATATAAAGATTAAAAATCCATCCACAATTTCATAAGAAATGCATTATATTTAATAAATAACCAATGATTATTAGTTTAAATTCAAAATATAGTTCTCATATAACTACTATAAATTTAAATGTAATTGAAGTCACTAATTCGTTGGACATAGCTATGAAGTTTCATCCTCGATTTGTCATAACTACATTTTTGCAATAGTTAATGTTAAGGATGACCAGGATTTGGATCTTGTATTTGAATTGAAATGGTGATTATTAAGCTAGATACCACAGTAATTATCGTGTTTGAAAACCCATAATTAGTTATGCTTTGTTATGGGATACTATTGTAAATGCATCTATAGGGGCTAAGAAATAAATATGTGTAAACATAACTAGAAAAGTGCAAGCACAAGTTTAAATGATGGTTAGTAACTATTATCCCTCGAGATGTTCCCTGTTGTTATTGGAACGATGTGGAGGCACCCCAGGGTCTAAAACTCAGGATGAATCTTAAAGCCATATGTGCAGTAAGGTAATTGTGCAATATTTGTTAATTTTTCCTCTCTCTTTATTAAAACTCTAGGACCTCAAACAATCTCAGATCAAATGATAAAAATCCTCAACTCCAAAAGGAATATGTCCACAAGTGTTTCAAGCAATCAAGATTTAAATTTGGGTGGAATGATGAATTAGAAGAAAAACAAGATAAACATACAGGGCACTGCTGAGAATGAATCATGTAGCTTATGGAAAAAGAACAACGTGTTGAGAAATTAAGAATTCAATAGATCTAATAAATGCATCCAAATCAGTGAAAACATGCTTCAAACAATTAACATCCTCATATATTCAAATACATGGAGGTACCCTCTGCACGTCATTTAAATGTATAAAGAAATGACAAGAAATGGTCATTCATTCATAGGAAATCGCTCCTATGTCATAACTAGACCTCATACAATGATCTGGATTATTTTCGGAACGAAGCAGAGATATTACAATGAGATACACATAAACATTTCCAGAAACAGATAAATACAACAATACATGATTTCTATTAATGAAATAAATGCACAAAGACTGTAAAAATATAGAGTGCAAGACTCGCTAGAATGGTGGAAGCTTTATCTCTGAGAAGAGATGTGATGATTACACTCATTTGCAAGAAGATGACTACAACGAGGCTTTGAAGGTATTTTTATGATAAACATGAATGCCAAAACCCTAGACATCCAAAAACCTAATTCTAGGAGATGAAGCACCAAAAATCATGTGGGCCTCGTTGGGATAAGTTAGTACATTAACTTCCCAAGGTCGTAACTTTTGCATACGATCTCTGTTTTAGGCGTGTGATAGCCCGTTGGAAAGGTCTTTTCGAGAAATACACATTATGTCATTAAAATTTGACTATGTCTACAATTTGACTATGGCAAGCCAAGAAAACACTGTTTAGAGCCCCAAAACGACCCTAGAAGTACAAAAAAATGTACTGACATGAAAACTTCCAAAATAAGCCAGTTATAATAGGTGGCGGCCACCAATATCCACCTAGATGCTGTGTAGGGCATCAAGATATCCCTATAAATGTAGAACCCATAATTACAAAGAAATGTCCCCATTACAGAGAAACGTGTTGAACTGAAAACTATCCAGATGAGCTAGTTGGAAGTTGGAACAGGTGGGTGGCCCCCGATATCCACCTGGATAAATCCTCCCCCCTTAGGAAGTAATGGTCTCCATTGCATTGAGTGCCTGGGGAAGAGGGGAAAATGTTTTCTGAATCTGAATCTTGGTGAGTTGCGTGCCTTGTTGGATAAGTTGCGCTGTTTGATTTGTGGAAGGTTGTCACGAACCTGTTGTTGTGGGGGTTGAATTTGTTCCACCAACCCGTTGTCTCTGGGATCGATGGGGCATTGTGTAGGCACCATTGTAGGTGAAGAAACAATTTCTGCAATCTCCTTTTGCCGAATAGAAGGTGCTGAGGCTGCAGTGGTTGCAGGGGCCTTCTGTGCATCCTTTGAATAGACTGTGAAGAGGGGATGGATTTTGCAGTATGAGAGATTACCTTGTAGCACTGTTTTGGTGGAATAATAGTCAGAACTACCTCTGGTATCTTGTAAAGCTGACCCCCCAGAGTAATAATGACACTATGGGGTCGAGACTCATAAACAACATGTCATTTCCACATATATGGTTGGCCCAAAACAACATCACAGACATCAAGAGGGGAAACATCACACACTACCTCATCCTTGAAGGGTTGGATGCCATAGGACATGTGACACTGTCGGCTGACACATATATCTTGTCCCTGGTGAAGCCACCCGATGTTTTATGGTTGCGGGAGTGGTGTTTTCGACAACCCCAACTGTTTGACGACCTCAGCTAAGATGAGGTTCTTCTAGCTACCACTATCAACAATGAAATGCAACGGGGTCCCATTCACCCACATCTATGAATGGAAGAGGTGCTCCCCCTCTTCAGGATCTACTTGTTCTTCTGGTTGAATTGTTGTAGTATGGATAGTAGCAGCCGGGTCTGCGTCAATGATCTATCTGTTTTCAATATTTTATGGATCAGATTCCGAATCAGGGTTCAGCTCCTTGTCTTTGACCTTGACCACCAATGATTGTTTCGAGCGACATTCATCGGTGTTGTGTCAGAGGATTTTGTGGAAGTCGCACCAGTTGTCAATGTCATTCTTCATATTTCCTTTACCATTCTTTTCCTGTGTCTTTACCATGCTTTGGTTGTTGCAGATTTGCAGACCCGAACTCCCATTTGTTCTAGTGCCTAAATTTTTGCTCGATTTTGACAGCATATCGATATGCAGCTCTGAATGATGAGATGCTTACGAAATCCATTTCGGTTTGGATGTACCTATGTTGAGCTCGACGATATTTCAGAACCAGATGCCGCTTGAAGTCTTTGATACCCAACTTGGTGCACAATGTATGGAAAATATTTGTGAACTCCGACACTATTTGGCTCTTCTCTTGCCGCAGTGTCGTCCATCTCATGTACTGGTATTCATAGTTATCAACAAGGTAGTATTGTTCCTTGACCACATCCACAAAAAAATCCCTAGTGGGCTCGGCCCCATATATTCTAGATTCTTATGTGGACTTTGCTCCCAGTAAGTTTCCTACCAATGTTGGACATGGGGGAGAGCCTTGAGGAGTGCGAAGGTGATCTTTTCCCTATCTGAAAAATTGTGAATAAAGAAATAACCTTCTAGCAGATTCAACCATTTTTCTAAGACATTCGCATCTATTTGACCTTCAAATACAGAAATATCAAAATTAACTTGTACCTTTAAGGGAGAGGTTCCTCCAAAGTGGTCGCTTGATGAAGATGTTCCTATTTCTATTGGCAAGCATTGAAGGATGTGGGAAAAATTATCCATCGTTTCATCCCTCTGTCGCGCGGAAGCTTGCTCAGGCAACAGGTTAATAGAATCTTCTGCTCTGCTGTTTTTCTTTTATGTCACCATAGAGGGTTTCTTGGGCGTGTGAGAACGATTTTCCTCAAGAGAGACAAGCTCGAGACCCAACTTTCTATACCCAGACCTCGTCGAGGACATGCACTAAAAATCGATCAAGTGCAGCCTGATGTGATACCACGGATCCAGATTATTTTCGGAACAAAATGAAAGCAGAGATATTAAATGAGATACACATAAAAATTTCCAGAAACAGAGAAATACAACAATACATGATTTCCATTCATGAAAGAAATGTGCATATACTGTAAAAATACAGAGTACAAGACTCACTAGAATGGTGGCATCTTTATCTCCGAGAAGAGATGTAACGACTATGCTCATTCACAAGAAGATGATTACAATGAGGCTCTGAAGGCCTTTTTATGATAAACATGAATGCCAAAACCCTAGACATCCAAAAACCTAACCCTAGGAGATGAAGCGCCAAAATTCATGTGGGCCCTGTTAGGGTAAGTTAGTATATTAACTTTCTGGGGTTGTAACTTTTGCATATAATCTTTGTTTTAGGCACGTGATAGCCTGTCGGAAAGGTCTTTTCGAGAACTACGCATTATTCCCTCAAATTATGACTCCATCTATAGTTTGACTGTGGTAAGCAAAGAAAACATTGTTTAGAGACCCAAAATGGCCCTTGAAGTACATAAAGATGTACTGACATGAAAACTTCAAAATAAGCTAGTTGGAATAGGTGGAGGGCCACCAATATCCACCTAGATGTTGTGTAGGGCTTCAAGACAACCCCGTAAGTGCAGAACCCACAATTAAAAAGAAATGTCCCCATTATAGAGAAACATGTTGAACTAAAAACAATCCATATGAGCCAATTGGAAGTTGGAACATGTGGGTGTCCACCAATATCCACTTGGACCATACAATAACACTGAATATGGTGAGTAGTCTGTTGTCTGATATTTTATAAATAAGATCTTATACAAGAAATCCAAAATGGGAGAAGATGATTTATAAGAACACAAACACAATAAGAAAGGGAATTACAGAATGAATCTCTAGGTGCTTGTTGGTTTCACCATATGTTTGTGCTTGAGGTTTCTAATCTAACAACTTTAGTTGTAAGAGCCTCTTAAATTCCCTAAAGTGTTGACCTTAACAATGGATTCCTTCATTCTCTTTTATTCTTCACAATCATATTTCAAGATTGCTTCTTGAAACCATTTACTGCTTCTTTAATTTGCTTACTACTTCCTGTTTCTTGAATAGTTTCCCCTTGGTAAAAATTGCTTACTTTTAGATGCAAAAATTTGTTACATGGAAAAGTCGTGGAGCGGCTTTACATTGCTAGCCAACATACTCATCACATTATGCCCCTTAAGATTCCATTCAATCATTTTTTTTATTGTTGGATATCTAGAATTAACTTTGTAGAAGCTGTGAAACTCAACAACCGTCGGATCAAAACGCAACAAGGAATATCGACCGTTGATCTACGCCTCATTGAAGTCAATCCCACATTCATCGTGAGGTTTTCTTTGGATGGCTTTATATTTCAAAGGAGATTCCATGTAGATTGAATGTGATTGGGCGGGCCATAAATCTACGCGAAACATTACCTTTTAGATGTGGGGCCTAGCTCACTGAATCGACTTTAACAATGAGTGCAATTAACCTAACAAATGATAGCTTGATGCCTAATGAGCTCAATGGATCAGTGATTGAGAACTTAAACATCCTAGTAGCGCGGTGGCCTAGTGAGCCTGATAACTCAGTTCCCTAGTGAGTCCGATGCGCTCTAGGGATGAAATCAAACATGGACGGTCGATCTAGAGCTTGATCAAATGTGAGTCAATGATCTGATTGAAGCTCAGTGGCCCGGTGGCCTAGTGTACTTCGGGGCTAAGATCGGATCTAGATTGTCGATCTCACACCCGATCAAATGGGAACCACTGAGCTTCAAACGATTTGCATTGCTTGGACTTGTTAGCTAGATTATATTTGAACCATCGATCTGTCCCCACCTGTAGGTCCTGCACATGTTGACGTGGCACCAGACGATGAATAAGATGGGAAGAGTGCTTCAGTTGAAGTCCAATGGCCCAGTGAACCTAATGGAAGGTTGCACCGGTGATTGGGTTCTTATGTTGAAGTTGTTCACAGGCTTAAAACGTCCCGGTGGCCTGGTGCAATTGCAGGCTGAAGACCAGATCTAGACCGTTTATCTCACGCTCGGTCAAATCAGGGCCATCTGATTTGGCTCGCCTGAAGGTCCTGCATATTTGCTAGCGCTTGGCTCCTAGGCCATAGTCTTGTGGTAAGCTTCTTGGTGAATAAACTTAGGTCATTTCGAGGCACCATGGCCCCTTTTTGACCTCTGATAAGCGCTTGAGTGCTTAGGTATTGCCTTAAGCGCAAAAAGGGTATGGATTTTCTTTTTTTTTTCTTCCATTTGCCTTAAAATAACCTGGCAATTTTAGTTCAGAGGCTCTAGAGGCTTGCTCTCTGTCTCTAGCTCATCAAGTCTCGACCCTGCATCCTTGGCGAACCTTCATATCAATGGCAGGAACAAATATGGTACTATCAGTAACAAAGTCTTCATTTACAAAAAGGAAAAGGAAAATAAATCCAATTTTTTTCTAATTTACAATAGGAAGGTGTGAAATTGTTAATCAAAGATGGGTAATAAATTGTTAATCTTATCTATTTTATCTACAATAGTGTAAATTTGATATGCTATAAAAGCCACAAGGAGGAGTTGGGGAAGGAGTGAAGGAGCGAGTCCCCTATATTTTTTTACGAAGTGAACATATATAACTCAGGTGGAAATAATAAGACACCAGTAAAGAGAGTAATCTAGTTATTAAACACAATGAGGTCAGTTAAAACACAGGCTAAACAAATTTTCAGAAGTACCAATTTATTGATCAATTAGCACATAAATGTGGCTTATTTACAATGATTATATGTAGACTAGGGAACAGTATTGGAAAAGCAGCTAATGTGGTGTCAGTATTGAAAAACAACTACAATTATTATCTAAATCTCTAGAATATAAAAGAGAATTATAAAAAATGTTATCTTTGAAATATGAACAAAATGAAAGATGAACACAAAAAATAACTTGTGGTATTGGTATGTGATGCAATGACAAATAGATAATTTATCTACTTGACATGGTGTTAGAATTATTCACATCATATTTATGAAAGAATGTGGAAACCGATAAGAATGAGATTGCAACACTACAATTTCTTTATATATAATCAATGATTAAACCCGAACTCGATGTTGAAAATGATAATTTTTAGGTTGCAATACCGTGATCTCTTACAAATTAGTAAAAACAACAAGTGGTTGGGTCTTCGTTTTCCATGAAATTGGGACGATAATATGGATATGGAAATATTGTTCCAAAATTTATCATTTTTAGGATATAATTATACATTAATATTTAGACTATTAAGCTTCTTAACAATGATATTGATTTAGTATTATTAAGTTATTATTGTAATATTAATGTATTAACAATATGATTAATATGATTTTTATTAACTACAACATTATATATATATATATATATTGTATTGGGGAATCGACAACGTGCGGTTCTCGTATTCGCGTGACACAGGGTCAATCCCTGTCGACTATCACTATAACTTCAGGTGTAACCACCCAACCCACAAGAATGGAGAACAAGTAAATTGGGGTGAGAATCAAACACGAGACCTCATTTTTACAAATTTCCTTTCATTTACACGACACTTACCAATCCGTCTACACCCCTATGAGCAACGACAACACTATATTATTAACAAAAATATTTTTCTAATATTTTATCGTACTAAGAAAGTGTAGTTTATTTAAGATATTAATTACACTTTAATATTTATATTATTAAACTTTCTAATATTATTAATGGTTTAATATCAATGTATTATTAATACAATAATAGTAATTTAATATTATGACTATTAAGATTCTTATCAAGTATAATTCAATATTATTAATGTTTTTATTTATTATTAACAAGAATATTTATTCTATATTATTTTTGTTTTGGGTTTTGATTTATTAGGGTTTAGTGTATCTTTAATAATAATACCTTGTCATCGTGATACTAATATTTAACTTATATTGTAGTACCACTATACTATTATAACATTATTTATGGATTCATTATGATACTTTATTAATAGGTTTTTGTTTTAGTTATTTGTATTAATTTGTCTTATTAATTTTTATTTTTTTTTATACTAGGGGAATCGGTAACAACGACAGTATCGTACTCGCGTGACACGGGGTCGAATCCTCCCGGCTGCCTTATAAACCCTAGGGAGAAACGCACAGCCCGCAAGCACGCCCTCCGAGTAAATCGAGGTGAGAATCGACCTTGAGACCTCATTTTACATAGTTCCTTCCATTTACACGGCACTTGCCAATCGGTCTACACCCCTGCGGGCATTTGTCTTATTAATTTAACCAAGCTCTTTTATGTTAATTTAAATTTATTATTTTATTAATAATTCATTAATAGTCTTATATTTGTTTATAACTTGTTTAGTATAACTTGAGTGGGTTTAATGGTTAAGAATATGTGTTTCTTCCTTGGAGATCACAGGTTCAAATTTAGAACGGGTAGGGTATGTACACCTCCATAGACTTTAGTAGTTAAATCGCTGCACATAGGGGATCCTTTGTCATACAGACAAGGGGGTCTCATACACCAATTTTTAGTTTGGCTTGGTCATGACCTTAAAAATAGCTTATTATTATTATTTTGGTTCTCGTTTTCTTTTAACATCTATTATTAATTATTATTTATTTGTGAATGCTAGGGTTTCTAATAAGCCGATGTAATCCTATATGATGCGTCTTGCATCTCTTATATTAATGGATCTAATCTGCATTCCTTACCTTTGACTCATTGTTTGATGATGAATCCTAGTATAAATTTGAAACTTCGACCTAAAAATGACTATTGTGGGTAATGCTTTGAGAGATTTGAACTCTCAAAATACACACCAGAGAAATCTTAAAACTCTAATAAAAGATTCTTTAGGAAAGTTATCCATAGTCAACAAATCATTGTTATGCAATATGCTTCAAGTCTATATACTCCCCTCCAAATATAAAGATTAAAAATCCATCCACAATTTCATAACAAATGCATTATATGTAATAAATAACCAATGGTTATTAGCTTAAATTCAAAAACACATTTCTCGTATAACTACTATAAATTTAAATGTAATTGAAGTCACTAATTCGTTGGACATAGCTATGAAGTTTTGTCCTCAATTTGTCATAACTACATTTTTTCAATAGTTAATGTGAAGGCTAAACAAGATTTGGATCTTGTATTTGAATTGAAATAGTGATTATTAAGCTAGATACCACAGTAATTATCATTTTTTAAAACCCATCATTAGCTATGCTTTGCTATGGGATACTATTGTAAATGCACCTATAGGGACTAAGCAAGAAATATGTGTAAACTTAAGTAGAAAAGTGCAAGCACAAGTTTAAATTATGGTTAGTGACTATTATCTCTCGAGATGTTCCCAGTTGTTATTGGAATGATGTTGAGGCTCCCCAGGGGCTAAAACTTAGGATGAGTCTTAAAGCCATATGTTTAGTAAGGTAACTGTGCAATATTTGTTAGATTTTTATCTCTCTTTCTTAACACTCTAGGACCTCAAACAATCTCAGATCAAATGATAAAAACCCTCAACTCCAAAAGGCATATGCCCACAAGTGTTTCAGACAATCTAGATTTAAAGTTGGGTGGAATGGTGAATTAGAAGAAAAACAAGATAAACATACATGGCGTTGTTGAGAAGGAGTCATGCAGCTTATGGAAAAAGAACAACGTGTTGAGTAATTAAGAATTTAACAGTTCTAAAAAATGTATCCAAATCAATGAAAACATGCTTCAAACAGATAACATCCTCATACATTCAAATACATGGAGGTACCATCTGCACATCATTTAAATGTATAAAGAAATGATAAGAAATGGTCATTCATTAAGAGGAAATCACTTCTATGTCATAACTAGACCTCATACGGTAACATTGAATATGGTGAATAGTTTGTTGTCTAAAATATTATAAATCGGATCTGATAAAGAAATCCAAAATGGGAGAAGATGTTTTACAAGAACACAAACACAATAAGAAAGATAATTACAAACTGAAACATAACATAGAGGATGAATCTCTAGGTGCTTCTTGGATTCACCATATCTCTTTGCTCGAGGTTTGTAATCTAACAACTTTGGTTAAAAGAGCCTCTTAAATTTCCCAAAGTGTCGACCTTAACAATGAATGCCTTCATTCTCTTTTATTCTTCATGCTCATATTTCAAAACAACTCCTAGAAACCATTTACTGCTTCTTTAGTTTGCTTACTACTTCTTGTTTCTTGAATAGTTTCCCCTTGGTAAAAATTGCTTACTTTTACATGCAAAAATTTGTTACATGAAAAAGTCATGGAGTGGCTCAACATTGACAACCAACATACCCATCATGCCCCGCCCCTTAAGAGTCCCTTTAATCATTTCTTTTGATTGTTGGATATCCAAGATTAACTTTGTAGAAGTTGTGAAACTCAACAACCGTTGGATCAAAACTTGGCAAGGAATATCGACCATGGATATGCGCCTCATTGGAGTTAATCCCACATTCATCATGAGATTCGATTTGGAGGGCTTTATATTTTAAAGGCGTTGCCATGTAGTTTGAATGTGAATGGGTGGGCTACAAAACTTTGCGTGAAACATTACCTTTTAGATGTAGGGCCTAGCTCACGAAATCGACTTTAACAATGAGTGCAATTAACCCAACAAATGATAGCCTCGATGCTAGGTGAGCCCGATGGATGGGCGATCGGGGACTTAAACATCCTGGTAGCCCGATGTGCTTGAAGGATGAAATCAAATAAGGATCGTCGATCTAGAGATCAATCAAATGCGAGTCGTTGATCTGCTTTGATCAAATCGAAATCCATTCAAGTTATAACAACGTCATTGTTGAAATCATATTGGTCCTACGGACTTGTGGTGACTTTACATTGGTCTATGTTGGCATTGATGTGGCAAGGGAGTTGACTACATTTCGTCGAGCATGTTCTGTTGTTCTATGTCCCTAGTGGGTTCCCTTTGTCCAGGTGGCATTATCTTATTTTCTCTGACGATCACTTTGTTAGAATGCCACACTATCGTTAGCCTTCCCAAGTGTCCCTGGTGGAGTGTTGAGTCAACTCCACGTGGGAGGTTGACGTGATCACTAGATCGAAAGCAATATGGGAAGTGTTTTGCTGCATTTGACTCTCGATGGACCGATAGATCCCACACATGTTGATGTGGCATCAGATCGAGAAAAATATGGGAAAAGCTTTGATTGAGGTTGATTCCCAAGGGCTCGATGGAGCTTCGGAGTTGAAAACAAACGTGAAGCCTTGATCTGGGACCCAAAACCAATGTGAGTCCTTGATATTATCTCGACCAAAATCAAAATCAATTAAGTTACAACAACGTCATTATTGCCGTCAACATGGTCCCACAGACATGTTGTGGACTTTATAATAGACCATGTTGGTGTTGATGTGGCAAGGAGCAGACTACATGTTGTCGAGCTAGGCATGTTGTTCTGTGTCTCTAGTGGGTCCCCTTTGTCCAGGTGACAACTTTGGATAGGTTCTAACAGGTGCTCTGCTAGCATGCCACGTTGTCACTGGTCCTTTGCGGGTGTCCCTAATGGCAAGCCAAGTCAGTGCTACGTGGAATGTTGAGTTGGCACAGGACCGAAAACAATATGGAGAAGTGTTTCGATTGAAGCTCAGTAGCTCGGTGGCCCAATGTACTTCGAGGCTAAGATCATATGTAGACTGTCGATCTCACACCCGATCAAA
The DNA here is from genome assembly GCA_010110895.2 of Picea sitchensis. Lineage (NCBI taxonomy): Eukaryota > Viridiplantae > Streptophyta > Pinopsida > Pinales > Pinaceae > Picea > Picea sitchensis. The sequence goes on along the minus strand of SNQJ01S0006932.1, from coordinate 127,447 downwards.
TCGGGACCGCTGAGCTTCAAACGATCTACATCGCTTGGACTTGTCAGCGAGATTATATTTGAGCCATTGATCTCCCCCCACTTGTAGGTCTCACACATGTTGGTGTGGCACCAAACCGAGAATGATATGGGAAGAGTGCTTCAATTGAAGTCCAGTGGCCCAGTGAGCCTAGTGGCCCGGTGCACTGACTATTGAGGACTTACGTTGAACTTGTTCGCAGGGTTAAAATGTACGAGTGGCCTGATGCACTTGGGTGTTGAAGACCATATCTGGATTGTTGATCTCACGCTCGTTCAAATCTAGCCCGTCCGATCTGTCTCGCCTGAAGGTCCTGCGTATTTGCTAGCGCTTGGTTCCTAGGCCACAATCTTGTGGTAAGCTGCTTGGCGAATAAACTTAGGTCCTTTCTAGGTGCAAAAACCCCTTTTTGATCTCCGATTAACACCTAAGTGCTTAGATCTTGCCTCAGGCACAAAAAGGGCATGGATTTTTTGTTTTTTTCTTCCATTTGCCTCAAAATAACTTAGCAATTTTAGTTCATAGGCTCTAAAGGCTTGCTCTTTGTCTCTAGCTCATCTAGTCTTGGCCATGCAACCTTGGGGAACCTTCATATCAATGGTAGGAAAAAATATGGTACCAATAGTAACAAAGCCTTCATTTACAAAAAGGAAAAGGAAAATAAATACAGATTTTTTTCTAATTTACAATAGGAAGATGTGAAATTGTTAATCAAAGATGGGTAATAAACATTCTTAATGTGTTACCTTCAAAAGTATGTTCTTTATGTGTACGAAATTAGTCATGTGTATACAAATTGCATTCCATTTTATTAATATCCTTAATCATTAATATATCATTTATTTTAATTAATTTAGTTAGATATTGTGTTCATGGCGTTGTTTAACTGTTCTACGAAATATTTTTTTTGCCAGAATCCGACGACATAAATCTGCACGAAATCACTATTTTTTGTTGTTTAAAATTCATTTGTGAATGTAGAAATGGATTTAGCATGCTGAAAACCCCCTGGGGCCCTCAGATGACACATAAATAATCACTCAAATCTGATGATCTAACATTTTATCATCGGATTTCGAGTAAAGATGCCCGAAAAATATCAACGAAAAAGAGCTATTTCGAAGAACATTAGACTATGACTTATGTTCATACACGTGCTATTAAAATTGAGACTGGAAGATTGTTATAAAGGGATTTTGTCAACCCATAAAATGGCGGACCTTATTTTCCTTACATATTCAAGCATTCACTCTATTGGACTTTTACCTCTTTGACTCCAATCGGTGCATCATTGGATTGGCACTGGTCTTGGGATTTTCCATCATCTTTTTGTTCTCACTTACCATTCATTCTTCCACCTATGCTACAACCATGTGTTTTGTTGAGGCTAACTCTTTAATCATCACCTAGAGCCTCCACTCCATAGCCTTAGCAATCCTATCTTTAGGGAAGCCCCCTTTGAGTTAGAGGAGAGTTGATGAAAAGAGAGAGGAAGAGCTACTCAAGTGACAATGGGTAGCCTTCCTAAGTTACAAAAAAATGACACCTCGTGCTTAGGACTTTACACTTTTGTGAGTGCTAAATTTTGTTGTAACACAATGATACTTATAAACAAGGCTTTTGGGAGTAAAGTTCTGGGAGTGTTTTTGTTAGGGACCTAACCTACCTAACCCCTCAAGTGGATAGAATAATATATTTCCATGTAATAAAGGTCAATATTAATAAGGCCTAACAATAAGGAGGAATAAATCAACTGTAAGAAGACCTAATAAAAGCTTCCGCTTCTAGAAGCATCTTCCTCTAGATTGTTCTTTTGGATAGATAGATTTAGTATAAATAAGAGTAGAGGATATGAGAAGTTTTTTCTTGGAAAATTATTGTAATAGAGCTCTGCTCTGCTGGAGGTTTCCCCCTCGAAGAGGCAAGTGAACATTGTTTCCTATAAATAAAGGTATAATTCTGTTGTTGTGGTTCCATATAATTTGTTGTTCCGTTGTTATCTCTACAATATTTTTGTATTTTGTTGCTATCTCAGTATTATTCTCTACATTATTTCTCTATTCTGCTAAAATAATAGATCTGGTACCTTACAAATGGTATCAGAGCATTTTCCTTGGTAGAAAATTGTGGGTTAATTTTTTTCCAGGGTAGAGACATATTTCAACATCTTAAAGCTACAGAGATATGTCATTACGTTCATAAACCCGCAGTCGGGGTGTCATATACGCAGGAAATACAAGTGGTACCTAAGCGCACATGTGTTGGACACCCTTGTAACCCCTGTTGGTACCCCTTTGAGTGGTAGCGCATCATACAACACCTGTGTATGGATCGACCTAGATCTCCTAAAGCCCTCCCTAGATAAACTGATTGGCCGCCTGACTGTTATAGCGCCATTGAGAACAACACTCAGGAATATACTCTCTAGTACTTAGGTAGTACGACTAAGGGAACAATCCAACCTCCTTAGTTGGTGCCCTGAGATATTGGGTCGAGTACTATTGTTGGACCTCGCATGTATATCAAAGAGCTATAGCATAGGGCAAGCCCTTTTCTGTAGAAACCATTAATAACCTAACCCTTGGGATGGAAACAAAAACAGAACAAACAAGATCTATTGCCGCACAACTGTGCCTTATGCATTTGGGCATTTTGTCATTGTAGTATTATTCAGGTTGGAGTATAACTCCGCAGGAGTAAATAAATTAAAAAAAGAAAAGTATTGTGGTCACACCAACATACTTATTTGGGACCTATCCCATTAGATTCCCTTTTCTCCTTGATTGCAGTCATACCTTTCATTTTTAATCCTTTTTTATTTTTATTTTATTTTTTATTTTTTTTTCAGTGGACCCGAACACTTCTCAACTTCTCTATTTTTCCACCTATTCCATTATGTTTCCCTTCTCATCCTGATCGTCATGGTACCTATCACTTATAAATCGCTTTTATGGTCCCAACCACCCATTTTTACTTACTTGCACTTCCCCTCTCCAAATGGCCACCACTTGCATGCAAGAACTGCAAGATTCCATCAATCACGTGACATCTGATATTGCTTCTACCAATTCTCACCTTGCACAATTCGAGACACAAGTCGAGCACAAATTTGACACCATGGAAGCCAACTTCATCAACCAATTTAACACCCTCCAGTCTATTGTCAACCAGTTGTGGAACCACTGATCCAGATTTTATGAGCAGAACGAAATGAATACAGATTATTATCAAAATATGCTTAACAAAGAATAACATATATTTAGTAAAATTTGTTTTCTATTCAATAAGGAAATAAGCTGAAACTGTAAAATGCAGCGGAAAACAAGCTTGTTAGAATGGTGGCGGCTTATCTCTGAGAAGAGATGTGACGGCTGCGCTCATTGGCCAGAATATGATTACAATGAGGATCTCAAGGCCTTTTTACAATAAACATGAATTTCAAAAACCCTAGACATTCAAAAGCCTAACCCTAGGAGATGAAGCGCCAAAAGTCATTTGGGCCATGTTTGGGTAAGTTAGTACATCAACTTCACGAGGTTCTAACTTTTGCATACGATCTCCATTTTAGGTGCACGATATCCCATTGGAAAGGTCTATCCGAGGACTACACATGTTTCCTATGGTGAACCCTATATCTCACCATTGTGGTGAGCCCTAAAAACGTTTTTTAGGGCCTCAAAACGACCTCTTAAGTCATGGACCCAAGAACTAGGAAAAAACTGCCGAACTGGAAAATTGCCAAAATGAGCTAGTTGGAATAGGAGGGAGGCCACCGACATCCAAATAAATGAATCCTCCCCCCTTAGGAATAAATGGTCCCCATTGTGTTGATTTATCCCATTAGATGAGGAAATTTCTGCTAAATTTGGCCTTGGGTGAGCCACTTGCCTTGGTGCAGGAGCTGCTCTGCTTTGACAACTCGATAAAGATGGATCCTTTGTTGGTGAGTGCACTTGACCTATTTGTCCACAATTTGATCATTGGATGCATGTTTTATGCAGTCAGGGTTGAGCTCTGTTGGTGTAAGATGTTCTGTTATCTCTGAGGTGTCCAATAATAGTGGGAAATAAGGTCGAAGGAGATCCACATTGAAGACTGGGTGTAGGCCAAGGAAAGGAGGAATGTCGAGCTCAAAAGCATTATCACCCAAAGCCTTGGTGATGGTGTATGACCCATAATGAAGTGGAAGAAGCTTCCGATGGGGTCCGATAAGGCGTTCTTTCTACAAATGTAACCAAACTTTGTTTCCCACCTGAAACTTATGTGGCACCCGATGTTGACTATTGCACTACTTGTAGTTATCATTGGACTTCTGTAGGATATCCTGAACCTGTTGGTGGATTTGCTGGATTCGCTCAATGAACCAGGTGGCTTTGTTAGCTTCATTTGAGTCAGGAGATGAGGCGACCGAGGTGACCACAAGGGGTAGCGCAACATCTATGGGACCCAATGGTTGGAATCCCAACCCCACCTAAAAGGGGATGTGGCCAGTTGAGCTATGAAGGGCTTGGTTGTAGCTATGTTGGACGTAGGGAAGACTGTCATCTCATGTGCGAGGGTGCTTGGAATTATACATGCGTAGGATATGCACGATCATTGAATTTACGATCTCAGTTTGTCTATCTTTCTAGGGGTGGAAGGCCGTGGATTTGTTGAGCTTGGTGTCCAGTAGTGACCAGAGGCTCGACTAGAATGTGCCGAGAAATTGATTGTCCCGATCTGAGAGACTGGTTTATGGGATTCCAAAATGTACCCAGACTCATTCATAGAAGAGCTTGGCAATGGCCTCTGCTGTGATGCTCTTCTTGCAGACGACCATAATCGCCATCTTAGAAAAGCGATCAACAACCACAAAATCACAGTCATTTCCCCGCTTGGTGGATTCCCATGGCCTGTTAGGAGTAAGAAGAGGGGTGTACAGGCCCTGTTTCTTAGTGGTCGGTTTGGAAATAACGCATGTAGTGCAGGACCTGATATACTTGCTGACCTCCTGTCGAATTTTTGACCAGTATAAATGTTTCTGTAGCATTGCCACTGTCTTTTTGACGTCGAAGTGTCCTGCCACCTGACTGTAGTGGGATTCCCAGATCAGCTTCACTCGTTCACTTGATGGAACGTAAATATGGCCCAAACGACACAACAATCCATCCCAAAGATGGAAATTAGCGACAACTGTGTTTGTGCCGAACATTTGGTAGGTGGTGGTGAAGTCTGGGTCTATCTCATAGAATTGGGGCCATCCAGAGGTCTCATGGTCGCAAGAGTCTAGCACCATGGTGAGTGTCATGACTGGAGGTCTGCTAAGACAATTAACGACGTGGTTGGTGCTTCCTGTTTTATACTTGATGTTGAGGTGGAATTGTTGCAAGTATGTGGATCACTTCTAATGGCGGTCATTTTGCAATTTTCCTTGGGTCTGCATGAAGTGTTGTGGCTTATGATGAATGTGGATGACTGTCTCCTTCCAAAGAATGGAATGTCTCCATTGGTGTCAGGCTTGCACAATGGAGTACATTATTTTGTCGTAATTAGGGTACTTATAGATATCATCTGATAATGTCTCACTATGATAGGCCACAGGGTGGCCGTGCTGAGTGAGAACGATGCCCACAACATAGTCTGAATCATCTATCTCGATCTCAAAGGGTTGCTGCAGGTCCGATAGTGACAATACTAAGGCTGAGCACAAGCGTTGCTTCAAATCATCGAATGCTTGTTGTTGGGACCAACCCCACACAAATTTTACCTTACCACCACCCTTGGTTACTTGGATGAGGGCCCATGCAATATGGGAGAATCCCAACACGAACCTGCGGTAGAAATTGGCAAGCCCCAAGAAGCTTTGAAGCTCAATGAGTGTGGTTGGGGCTGGCTAGTCACGAATGAATTGGATCTTGGCTAGATCCATATGTACACCATGTTGATCAACGATGTAGCCTAGGTAATGGACCCTGTCGATGCTGAAGGAGCATTTTTCCAAGTTGGCGTATAGCTTGTGCTGCCGCAGAGTGTGCAAAACCTACTAAATATGATGCAAGTGTTCTTCCCAAGTCTTGTTGTAAATGAGAATGTCATCCAGATACACCACTACAAAAGTATTGGTGAATGGTCACAGGATGTTGTCCATCATCCTCATGAAAGTGGCTGGATCATTTCTCAAGCCGAAGGGTATGACCAACCATTCAAAAAGACCTTCCTTGGGCTTGAAGGCGGTCTTCCATACATCTGTATGTTCTATCAGGACCTGGTGGTAGACAAACTTCAGATCAATCTTATTGACGTATTTGGCCCCCATGAGTTGATCAATGAGGTCATCGATTCAGGGAAGCAGGTACCGGTTTCTGACTGTGATTTTATTCAGGGCCTGGTAATCAATGCAGAGTCACCAAGTTCCATCTTTCTTTTGTACCAACATGATTGGGCTTTCGCAAGGTGATGAGCTGGGATAGATGTGCCCCTTGTGGAGCAGTTCTTGGATCTGCTGCTTGATCTCTTCATTCTCTAACAAAGAGCGATGGTAGACTGGCCCATTGGGCAGCGATGCAGTGAGAGTCAGATCGATGGGGTGCTTGACCTGACAGTCCAGAGTTACCCCGATAGGTGAGGAGAAGATATCCAAGTATGCTTCCATGACCTTATCCACTCACTTCTGCTGTGTGGAGAGCTAAACCACGAAGACCCTGGATGTGGCTGCAATCTTTCACTCATTCTGAGAGTGAATCACGAAGAAGACAAACTTCACCATTTGAGAGATGACCTTCCTGCATTGCTTGGAAGAGATCAAGGAAATAAGACTAGGTGGGACTGCCTCCGGTATCCTGTACAATTTATTGTTCAAAGTAATAATAACACTGTGAGGCCTAGACTCATATACAACATGGTGTTTCCATAAATATAGTTGTCCCAAAAGAACATTACAAACTTCGATAGGGGCAACATTACACAATACCTCATCTTTGTAGGGATTGATGCCGTATGACATGCGACATTGTTGGCTGACGCGGATGTCGCTTCCTTGGAGGAGCCATCCGATGGTGTAGGGCTGTGGGTGCAACATTGTCGACAGAGCGAGTCGCTTGGAAACCTCTGCTGAGATGAGGTTCTTTTGGCTACCACTATCAATGATGAAGTGTAGAGGGGTACCCTTCACCCACATTTGTGAACGAAAAAAGGCACTCACCTTCCTCTGGCTCGTTTGGTTCACCGGGGTGGAGCTTGGTGGTAGCAACAATAGCTCTAGGTTCTGCATTAATGATTTGTCTCCCCCTTTTTGGTTCTGACTCAGATTCGGAACCCACATCTGATTCTGAGGATTTCACCTCAGCCACCAACAACTGCTTTGAGTGGCAATCAATAGTGTTATGCCAGGGGCTCTTATGGAAGTCACACCACTTCCTAATATCTTTCTTTGTCTTTATGGTGTCCTTATTTACTTGTGGTCTGGAATGGTTGTATTGAGGTATTCCGTATTTTCTTTTTCCTTTATTCTGTAGGTTGGGGCCACCCTTTCTTGGCTTTTGCTGTGAGGGGTTCCCGGGCCCAAATTGTTGTGTGTTTTGTTTGAGCTTATGCTTGATTTTGACGACATATCGGTAGGCCGCGCCCAAGGATGAGATGTCCAGAAACTCCATTTCGTCCTGGATGTATCTATGCAGACTGCCACGATACTTGAGCACCATATGTCGCTCAGAATATTTGATACCCAACTTGGTGCGCAAGGTATGGAAGATATTTGTGAACTCGACCACTGCTTGGTATCTTTCCTGCCGCAATGTGGTCCATTTTGTATACAGGTCGTCATAACTTCCAACATGGTAGTATTGTTCCTTAATATCATCTCTGAAGGACTCCCAGGTGACCACGACTATAAATAATGAGGGTTCCTCTGTTTCCTTGTACTCACAGAAAGTTTCCCACCAATATTTGACATGGGGAATGACTTTGAGGAGCACAAAAGTAATCTTTTCTCTATTCGAGAAGTTATGGACAGAGAAATACCCTTCTAGCAGATCCAACCATTTGTCTACAACATCTGCGTCTATCTGACCTTCAAATATAGGAATATCGAAGTTGATTTGTACCTTGAAGGGGGCGGCGATTCCATTTGAGGAAAATGCATCGCCTGTTGGTAGCCATCGAAGGATTTGCGCAAAACTATCCATCATCTTGTTCCTCTATTGCGTGAGCGCTTCCTCGAGCAACTTTTTGAAGGGATATCTTGTCCCTTCATCTTTCTTTTCTCCCACCATGAGAGGTCGCTTGGGCATGCGAGATCTTTTTTCCTCAAGGGAAACAAGCTCGAGACCCAATTCTTTGTACCCTGACCTCGTTGGGGACATGCATTAAGAATGACAAGGAACAAACCAATTTGATACCACTAATCCAGATCTTATGAGCATAACAAAATGAATACAGATTATTATCAAAAGATGCTTAAGACAGAATAACAGATATACAGTAAAACTGGTTTTCTATTTAATAAGGAAATAAGCTGAAATTGTAAAATGCAACGAAAAACAAGCTTGCTAGATTGGTGGCTGCTTATCTTCGAGAAGAGATGTGACGACTGCGCTCATTCACCAAAAGATGATTACAATGAGGCTCTCAAGGCCTTTTTACAATAAACAGGAATGTCAAAAACCCTAGACATCCAAAAACCTAACCCTAGGAGATGAAGCGCCAAAAGTCATGTGGATCCCGTTTGGGTAAGTGAGTACATCAACTTTCTGGGGTCGTAAATTTTGCATACGATCTCCGTTTTAGGTGCACGATAGCCCATTGGAAAGGGCTATCTGAGGATACACATGTTTCTTGTGGAAATCCATACACATGTTGAGTGTGGTGATACCTAAAAACGATATTTAGGGCCTCAAAACGACCCCAGAAGTCAGGGACCCAAAAACTAGGAAAACAATTTCGAAATGGAAAATTGCCAAAATGAGCCAGTTGGAATAGGTGGGAGAGCATCGACATCCATCTAGATCAACCACCCTTCGATTCCTTCCTCCTCGGACCCACCCGATGCTACTGATTCCTCTCATTCTCTGCATTTTCAATCCAACTCCTTGCTGCGTGACCCTCATCTTCCTCGCGTCGAGGTCAATAAATTTGATGGATCCGATCCTATAGGTTGGGCCACTCAAATGCAACATTATTTTTCTTTGCATGGTATTACTAATGAGTTGGTCAAACTTCGCTATGTTGTCCTCAATATGGATCCTAAAAGATGGCAATGGTGTTAATGGCGTAAAAATTCATGTCGAGGGTATATTGCCTGGACCCAGTTTGTTGCAAAGCTCTATGACCACTTTGACACTGATACCCACTATCTTGGTCGTTTGACCAAGTTGAAACAGTTAGGCACAATGGAAGACTTTATAACTGCTTTTGATCATTTGGCCTTTCGAACCGAGGGCATGTCAGATTGTTTCTTATGTGAATGTTTTATTAGTGACCTAAAGAATGAAATCCGATCCCAGGTTCTCATGGCCCACACTCAGACTTGGTTGGATTCTACTAAACGTGCTAAAGAATCCCAACAAGTTGGTTAACAAAAAACTCTCTTTTGTTACTCGCCCCCATCCCACTAATACTAACCCGCCTGTCACTCCCCTCAAGTTTCAAAAATTAACTAGGGATGAAATGGTTGAATGCCAACTGAAGGGTGTTTGCTATAATTGTGATGAAAAATATTTTTCGAGGCACAAGTGCAAGGAAAAAACACTTTTTGTGGCCATTTCCAAAGATGTTCCTAAAGAAGATGTGACAGATCCACTTGTTGAAGAGCCATCCCTTCCCAATGCTAACCAGGAGCCCGCTGACCCACCTGAAGTCGAACCACTCATTTCCTCTCATGCCCTCACTGGCTTCTCTGCTCCACAAACCCTCAAGCTCATTGGGTACATTAAGAATAGGAAGGTCATCATCCTTGTTGACTGTGGTAGCACCCACAATTCTATTCATCGTCGCATTGCCCAGGAAACCAATTGCTATATTTGTGTTGCCAATCATTTTCAAATCATAATAGCCAATGGTGGCCATTGTGAAAATGTACGTCTTCAAATTGGACATTACCACCTGAAATCTCATATGTTTTCCATTGGAATGGGAGGGTGTGACATTGTGCTAGGTGTTGAATGGTTACGCACTTTGGGTCCCATTCTTATGGATTTTAAGGAATTAACCATGCAATTCCAAGAGGAGGGACAAAGGTATCACTTCCAAGGTCTCACAGCTGGTTCTCCTAAGATCATATGATAGATTGCATGGAAAAACTCCTCAAGAAAGGCCACTCCGGTATTGTTGCTCAAATCCATTCTATTCACGCGGTTGAGACAGCCTTTGTGCATCATGAACTCCAAGCTATTGTCTCCAAACACCAAGCTGTTTTTTCCAGTCCTCAAAGGCTTCCGCCTTCTCGTGGTGTTCATGATCATTTCATACCCCTTGTTCCTGACAATATTCCTCCCAATGTTCTCCCTTATCGTCATCCCTTTGCCCAAAATAATGAAATTGAGAAAATCGTGCAGGAATTGCTAAAAGCGGGTGTTATCTGCCCCAATACCAGCCCTTATTCTTCTCTTGTGGTCATGGTACTTAAGAAAGAAGGTAATTGGCACATATGTACTGACTTTCGTGCCCTCAATAAACTGACCATTAGGGACAAGTTTCCCATTCCTTTCATTGATGATCTCTTGGATGAGTTGAGTGGTGCTCAATATTTCACCAAACTTGATTTGCGTTCTAGCTACCGCCAAATACGTATGCAAGATGTTGACATCCCTTAGACTGCCTTTCGAACTCATGAGGGTCACTATGATTTCTTGGTCATGCCCTTTGGCCTATTTAAGGACCCCTCCGCCTTCCAAATCCTGATGAATCATGTCTTCCATCCCTTTTTCCGTCATTTTGTCTTAGTTTTCTAAGATTATATTCTTATCTACAGTAAAACTTGGCAATCCAATCTTGCCCATGTGGATCAAGTTCTTCATCTACTCTCTCAACAACAACTTTTCCTCAAACACTCTAAATGTGCCTTTGGCGCCTTAAAAGTCGAGTACTTGGGTCATATTGTTCGCAAGGCTAGAGTTCGGGTGGATCCTAAGAAGATTGAAACCACGCAGGATTGGCCTCACCCAAAGACTATCAAAAGCTTGCGTGGTTTCTGGGTTTAACAGGATATTATCACAAGTTTGTTCAAAATTATGGAAATATTGCGGCGCCTCTCACTGCTCTACTTAAAAATAATTCTTTCACTTGGACTCCCACAATTGATTAGGCCTTTCAAGCATTGAAGGCGACTATGTGCACTACTCCGGTCTTGGCCCTTCCTAATTTCACAAAGACCTTTTTCCTAGAATGCGATGCCTCTCGGAGAGGAATTGGAGCAGTCCTTATGCAAGAGGCAGACCTTTGGTCTTTACCAACAAACAATTGTCTGACCGCCATTTGGGCCAATCAATTTATGAAGAGGAAATGTTGGCTATTTTGCATGTAGTGGATCTCTGGTGCCCTTATCTCTTGGGGCAACGCTTCCAAATTAAGACAGATCATCAAAGCCTCAAGTATATTCTAGAGCAATGACCTTCCTCTCCAGAGCAACAAAAATGGGTAACTAATCTCTTTGGATATGATTATGAGATCATTTACAAGAAAGGAAAATAAAATGTTGTTGCTGACGCTCTTTCTATAAAATGTGAAGATGAAGGGTCCCTTTTCTCCCTATCCTTATTTGTACCATATTGGCACCGAGATTTTCACCAAGAATGGCTACAAGATCCTAAAATTTCGAATCTGATCCAATAGTTGAAAGACAATTCTCCAATTTCTCCAGGGTACTCTTGGCACAATGATGAGCTTCGCTACAAAGGTCATTTGTATTTAAGTAAACAATCACAACTTAAATTCACGGTGCTTTCTGAGCTTCATGCTACTCGCACAACTGGGCACTCAGGGTTTACCAAAACCTATGACATGGTCAAACGTTCTTTTTTCTGGGATGGTATGAAAAAGGACGTTCACACTTTTGTGGTAGAGTGTGATGTTTGTCAATGTAACAAGGGAGAAACAATCAAAGCCCCTATCACACACCAACCGCTTTCGATTCCATCCGCTATTTGAAGGGACATCTCTATGGATTTCATTGGGGGATTACCTAAATCACGCGGTAAATCATTGATCATGGTGTTAGTTGATCGTCTTTCCAAGTATGCACATTTCTATGCTCTTCAACATCCATTTACTGCATCCACCGTGGCTCAAATTTTCATGGATCATGTCTTCAAGATTCATGACATGCCTCATTCTATTGTTTTTGATCGATACCCCACTTTCACCAACAATTTTTGGCAATAACTGTTTAGGCTACAGGGCACCCAATTTCATCTCAACACCGCCTATCATCCCTAGACTGATGGTCAAACTGAAATTGTCAACAAGTGTTTGGAGACTTATTTGAGGTGTTTTGCCTCTAAAAGAAAAAATCAATGGGTTCAATGGTTACCATTAGCTGAATGGTGGTACAACACTTCTTACCATACGGCTACTCGCATGACTCCTTTTGAAGCAACATATGGACAAAATCCACCTTTCATTCTCTCCTACATGCCAGGAAACCAGCCTGCCCGAGTTGGATGAAGAAGGATCCATCTGGTTGCAACCGCAAGACGTTTTAGACCAGCGTGAGCGTCGTTTTCATCAGTGCACCATCAAGGAAGTGTTAGTCTAGTGGAAGGATGTTGGTAGTACGAATGTCGTTATACCAAAACCTACAGGTGATTGGTAAACTCACCACCGCTAGATTTCAAGGATCCACGAGAGGCGATTAGTCCCTTGTCATGATACACCGGGGAGCACTGAATACTTGCAATTTCATGCAACAATCTCTCCCTCAGCGCGAGCCGAGTGTGTATCGAACTCGTGATCTCTAGCTCTGATACCATTTGTTGGTAGTACCACTGTCGTTACACCAAAACCCGCAGGTGATTGGTAAACTCACCACCGCCAGATTTCAAGGATCCATAAGAGGTGACTAGTCCCTTGTCATGATACATCGGGGAGCACTGACTACTTGCAATTTCGTGCAACAAAGGATACCACTCCAGCCGATGCCACCTGGGAGCCAGCTAGCATTCTGTAGCAATTTCCTCATCTCAAGCCTCGAGGACAAGGTCGATTTTAAGGGGGAGGGCATGTTAGGGACCTAACATACCTAACCCCTCAAGTGGGTAGAATAATATATTTCCATGTAATAAAGGTCAATATTAATAATGCCTAGCAATAAGGAGGAATAAGTCAATTGTAAGAAGACCTAATAGAAACTTCTGCTTCTAGAAGCATCTTCCTCTAGATTGTCCTTTTGAATAGATAGATTTAGTATAAATAAGAGTAGAGGGTATGAGAAGTTGTCTTGGAAAATTATTGTAATTGAGCTTTGCTCTGCTGGAGGTTGCCCCCTCAAAGAGGCAAGTGAACATTGTTTCCTATCAATAAAGGTATAATTTTGGGGTTGTGGTTCCATATAATTTGTTGTTCCGCTGTTATCTCTGCAATATTTCCATATTCTATTGCAATCTCGGTATTATTCTCTACATTATTTCTCTATTATGCTAATATAATATATCTAGTACCTTACACTTTTTTCACAGTATCTATTTTGATGCGTATATATTCAAAAAAATGCAAAATGTCCAATTAGCTGCGGAAAACATGATAACATAGATTTAACTATTGGATTAATGATGATCACTAAAGCATTAACCATTTAGTACACATATAACATCAATCATTAAGCAATTATAACTTAAAACATTGTCATAAAATGATCAACCATAACATCAACCTTCAAGTTTCAACATATAACATTTGTTATCAACAAAATATAGTAGATAACATCAACCACAAAATGAAATAGAACCTCATATTCATTACCAAAGAGATGTAATACACAATCAACTGTTCAAACATCAAAGATAGGTTCAAAATTCAAAGTTTAAAATTAAATTGTCATATAATGTTTACAAAATAGGCCATAATTGTTAACACTAAATTTACCCTTGGTGAATTCAAGTGTTACCTTCATTATTATTCATGAGCACATATGGGATTAAATTAGATGTCTTCTTATTGTATCTTTATTCTTCAACATCAATAGTTCACAAACACATTCTCAATGGGTCCTATAGCCATGATCCTTTACCCTAGAGTTGTTAGATTTCAGTGTCTAAAGTTTTAGTTACATTACAGAGTTTGAGTTTCAAAGATCAGTGTTTCCAAGGGGGTTATTACATGATTGTGCTATTTTTAGAAAATTTCTAGTCCATGCTTCTGGAGGTTGCATGTGGTGTTTTATGAGATATCCATATTCCTCACTGCCAGATGAATCGGTTGAGACCATTTTCAATGACATGGAAGATGTTTCGAGACACTGTTATTTCTAGCAAGTGGAGTTAGGGAACTCAAATAGGAAAATATACAACATATTCTTGCTCCTTGGTGTAATATGAGTCATATCGTCCTATTTTAGAGGACATGTGAGATGGTGCTATTTTTATCAACATATATTTTAGATATTCTATTCATATTAAGTGTTCTCACATGTAGTATTTTGGTATTCCAGTCCAGTTGGAAACTATACTATTTTAGTAAATTTATATTTTTAGTAGGTAGGTATTGTGTTGAGAAGACATGCATGTGAGCTGTCAGTGGTTCTGTTTGTATTTGGTCATGGTGGTGAACTTCAATTTTCCTCGGTTCCAATGTTTGTGGAAGTTGTTGCTTAATTAAGCACGTGGCATGTGGCAAAATAGCATAGAAATATTTCGCATATTTTGTTGGTTTAGTGGACTTGTCTTTGATTCAATGTAGTTGAGTTTTATGTGTTGAAATATTGTAAATTCAAAGAACATTCTTATTATATTTGAGTTATTTTTTTATAGATCAAATCCCCTTTTGTGGATTGATCATGTCAGGTCTTGTATAAGACCAAATCCCCTTTTGTGGATTGGCCAAACCATATTTATATGGTGGTATTTGAGAAGTCGGCCCCTAGTGTTTATAAAGTGGTTTTAAGCACTCCTAGAAGAAGTCGGCCCTACTAAGTGAAGAGACATAACCATAGTGCCTCCTCAACTAGTATTTATATGTGAGGATGGTGCCTCACTTGTTCACACACACACACACACACACACACACACACACACACACACACATCTAGTGTGCATATCTTGCAGTTGCAGGAGGAAGGAGAAGAGAGGCACATGCTCAGTCTTGGTTTATTCTTAGTGTTTTGGTCTTAGTCTTGGCATTGTATTGGCAATCTATTACTGATGAAGTTTTTGTTGGGTTTTCTCCCCCATAAGAGTTTCCCATGATAAAATGTTGCGTACCTTGTGATTGTGTTTCTTTCAGAAATCCTCTTTATGCTGTTGTTTTGGAAATGCATTGAATGCTCATGTAATTTGGAATTAATCTAATAACAACACTAAAACCTAACATGGTATTAGAGCTTGATTGAATAAAGCATCTTTCACCGTGTATCTAGACGTCATTGTTGTCGTACAAGTAAATTAGGGCTTTCTACCGAAGAAGAATTTTTGAATAAAAACTATCTTGGGAAGTGCGTCCTGCCCTAGCAACTCTTTTGGAAGCCAGAGCGAACTTTTCCAGTGGCCAGTTTCTCCGAAAAGTCAAAACCTAGTTTTGACTGATAGGAGAAATAATAGGACACCACACACTAGTAAAGAGAGTAATCCAGTTATTAAACACAGTGAGATCAATTAAAACACAGGCTAAAAAAATTCTCTGAAGTACCATTTTACTAATCAATTGGCACTTGAATGTGGCTTATTTACAATGATTATATGCAGACTGGGGAATAATATTGGAAAAGTAGCTACTGTGGTGTCAGTATTGAAAAAATAGCTACAATTATTATCTAAATCTTTGGAATATAAATGAGAATTATAGAAATTATTATCTTTTAAATATGAACAAAATGAAAGATAAACACAAAAAATAACTTGTGGTATTGGTATGTGATGCAATGACAAATAGATAATTTATATACTTGACATGGTGTTAGGATTATTCACAGCGTATTTATGAAAGAATGTGGAAAACGATGAGGATGAGATTGCAACACTACAATTCTTTATATATAATTAATGATTAAACACGAACTCGATGTTGAAAATGATAATGTTTAGGTTGCAATATTATGATCTCTTTAAGTTGCAATACTGTGATCTCTTACAAATTAGTAAAAACAACAAATGGTTGGGTCTTCATTTTCCATGAGATTAGGAGGATAACATGATATGGCAAGTTTGTTTCAAAATTTCTCATTTTTAAGATATTGAAGGTATTAATTATACATTAATATTTATACTATTAAGCTTCTTAATAATGATATTGATTTAGTATTATTAATATTATTAAATTATTATTATAGTATTAATGCAATATAATTAGCACGATTCTTATTTACTACAACACTATATTATTAACAATAATACTTTTCTAATGTTTTATTGTACTAAGAAGGTGTAGTTTATTTAAGATATTAATTACACTTTAATATTTAAATTATTAAACTTTCTAATATTATTAATGCTTTAATATCAACGTATTATTAATACAGTAATAGTAATTTAATATTATGATTATTAAGATTCTTATAACTATAATTCAATACTATTAATGTTTTTATTTATTATTTACAAGAATATTTATTATTATTTTTGTTTTGGGTTTTGGTTTATAAGGGTTTTAGTGTATCTTTAATAATAATACCTTGTCATCGTGATACTAATATTTAATTTATAATATAGTACCACTATACTATTAAAACATTATTTATGGATTCATTATGATATTTTATTAATAGGTTTTTGTTTTAGTTCTTTGTTTTAATATTTCTTATTAATTTAATCGTTAATTTAAATTTATTATTTTATTAATAATTTATTAATAGCTTTATATTTGTTTATAATTTGTTTAGTACAACTTGATTGGGTTTATTAGTTAAGAAGATGTGTTTCCTCCTTGGAGATCACATATTCAAATCTAGAGGGGGTAGGGTATGTACACCTCTGTAGACTTGAGCAGTCAAATCGCTGCACATAGGGGATCCTTTGTCCCACAGACAAGGGGGTCTCATACACCAATTTCTTGTCTAGCTTGGTTGTGACCTTAAAAATAGATTATTATTATTATTTTGGTTCTCGTTTTCTTCTAACCTCTATTATTAATTATTATTTATTTGTGAATGCTAGAGTTTCTAATAAGCCGATGTAATCCTATATTATGTGTCCTGCATCTCTTATATTAATGGATCTAATCTGCATTCCTTACCTTTGACTGATTGTTTGATGATGAATCCTAGTATAGATTTGAAACCTCAACCTAAAAATGACTATTGTGGGTAATTCTTTGAGAGATTTGAACTCTCAAAATATGCACCAGAGAAATCTTAAAACTGTAATAATAGATTCTTTAGGAATGTTATCCATAATCAACAAATCATTGTTATGCAACATGCTTCAAGTCTATATACTCCCCTCCAAATATAAAGATTAAAAATCCATCCACAATTTCATTTTTTTTTCCAAAAAAAAAAGCGTAATTTTTATTCCTTGGGAGGGACAAAATTACATTTTGTAGGTGCTTCTAGAGCACTACACACTATGAAAGTGTGTGCTATAGCTGAAGATATGTGGACATTTGGGTGCCTTCTCTTCATGTCTATATCAGGGAAAAAAAAATCAAAATCTCTCCCATGACTGGGTGTATTGTTTTATGATCATAAGAGTCCTTTACATACAAGAGGACATCACCACTATTGTGGTTTATGTCTATCTATTTATCAGAAATAAGAGCAATTTTTGAAGCCTTCAATGATGCCTTTATCCGTTGCTGAAAAAGTAAGTAAAAAAAGTGTCTAAGCTGCTTAGTCTAGTGTAGATTGCTTGTAAGACAATCTGATTTGTATCTTTGGTTCGAAACTTCAAAAATGTAGTAGTTCTTGTTCTTCTATAAAAGACCTGTGATAGTAAGCATTTGTGTCTTCCCCCTTTTTTTTTATTTTTCATTTATTTTTTATTTTTTATTTCTGTGATATGCCAATGCCCTTGTAGGAGTTGCAATCCTTCTTTGGACAGAGTTTGCTATCATGTTTCTGTCCCTGTATACATGTGAGATAGCCACAGTATCAAATGTGTCCAAAAGCCTGTAGATTTCCTCTAGAATAGGAATTAGCAAAATGCTATGACAATTTTGTTTCTTATTTGTCCAATTTATTACATTCATAGAATCTCCAAAAAATTGTAAATGATGTAATTCCTTTTCTTTGGCAAAAAGAAGTAGAAGCTTTAAGGACATTAATTCAACAAAGTTGTTGGTTCCCCTTCCTAGTCCCATTTTTAGGTGGAAAAAGTGGTTTTCAAAGATATGTAGGATAGCTCCTCCTCCACAGACAAAGTTCCGAGCAACACCATCAAAAAAAGCCCAAGGTTTTGTGGTATCTATTATCTCTTGTTGTCTTGTCCTTAATGTTTTTGAAAATTTGATCTAGGGATAACGGGCAAGTATTGCGAGACTTTGTGCTACTAAAAGTTCTGAGAGAGTGGCTTTTTCCTTGAAGATTTCTGAATTTCTTACTAGCCAGATTCCCTAGTTTATTAGAAGAGGAGGTGCTTTGAAGGCTTTGTTTCCTGGGGTATTTGTCCAATTTTTCTAGGCAGATTCCATGGAGTCTCCTGCCCATAAGAAATTTTGTTTTAGACTTTTTGATGTTTCAGTCCAAACTTTTACTGTGAAGGGACATGTGAGGAGCAAATGTAGAGTGGTTTCATTTGCATTTTGCAGAGTGCACGTCTTCTTGGGGCTTCTATTTGATGCTTATTTGAGTTCTCCCAAGTTGGGATTCGATTGTTTAACGCTGCCCACATGAAGATTTTTGCTTTTTGTGGGCATTTTTGCTTCCAAAGGCTTTTCCACCACCATTTGGGATTTTGTTGCAATGGGAGATTTAGTGCTATGTACCCTTCTTTCGGGGTGTAGAGGCCTGTTGGATATTTTTGCCAAACTAGTTCATCCTCCCTGTTGGTTAATCTGATGTGGCTTCTTTTGAGTGCAACTATATAATTTGTCAAGGATTCTGCTTGAGGCCCAACGAATCCGAGAAGATTTGCATTTTTCCAGCCTTGGTTCCAAATAGTTGTAGTTGGGCAGTTGGATAATTGAGAGAGATAGAAGATACCTTGTCTGTGGAGTTGTTCAATAAGGTCCTCCGACAGTATGTGGGAGTTCCCGTTTCCTGGCCAAGGATCAGTCCCTATTCGTAAATGATTTCCCTTACCCACCTTCCAAGCCAGACTGTCCCCAACCACTGTGAATGAAAAGGTCATTGCTTTCCAAATAATTGAGCCATTTGTTGAAGCTTTGTGTGGGCTTCTGATCCAATCTTCAATTGTATCTGGGGAAATATAGTTTTTGGCTATTACAAGTGTCCACATGCTGGTGTCTAAGATGAGCCTCCAGCAGGCTTTTGTTGCAAGGGCCTTTGAGAAAAGGAAAATGTTTTTGAGCTCCCAACCTCCTAAAGCTTTTGGCAAAGCTATGTTGTCCCATTTTGACCAAGGTTGTGTATATTTTTATCCCGAGCATGACCAGATGAAACGTGCACATATTTTTCTGATTTTCTCTAAGACTCCTTTTGGGATCCAAGCTAGCGACATCCAATAAACTGGAATGGCTTCAAGAACTCATTTCGTCAGTGTGAGTCAACCTACTCTTGATAACCATCTGAAGCTCCAACTGTTTAGCCTTTTTTCTATTTTTGCTATCAACCATTTCCAATCTTCTTTCTTGTAGATGTTTGGTTTTAGCTGAAATCCCATGTATTTTATTCCTTGCGAGATGTCTTGCATAGTGAAGGGAAAGAGTCTTCGATATACTTCCTTTTCTTCTTCATCCAATTTTGATGTGGATACTGTAGAATTCTGTTCATTTATTATCATACTTGTGGCTAAACGAAACAACACGAGGATGTCTGCGAAAGTTTCAGCATCTCCAGATTTTCCATTACAGAAGATGAAGATATCATCCACAAATAAAAGGTGTGTGAGTTTAAACCCTCATGATGTTGAGATTCCCTGGAAAGTCCCTGTTCTAGCTGCTGCATCTAGGGGTTTACTAAGGCCTTCCGCTACAAGAAGGAAGAGGAGGGGTGACAAAGGACATCCTTATCTCAGTCCTCTTTTTGATTTGAAGAAAGGGGAGGCTGCCCCATTGATGAGTACTACGAAAGAAACTGAGGTGATGCAGGCCATTATCCATTTTATAAAAGGGACTTGCAAACCTAGGTGGGTGAATAGAAGGCGGATATAAGCCCAATTTACTTCGTCAAAATCCTTGGAAAGGTCAATCTTCAGGATTGATCCTTTTGATCTTGTGGTCTTTAAGCCGTGGAGGCCTTCTCGTGCAACCCCTATTGCCTCATGAATTTGTCTTCCTTCAAGAAAACCAAATTGTTCCATTGATATGGCTTTTGAAAGTATGGGTTTTAACCCGTGGGGTATGATTTTGGCAATAATCTTGTAAATACAATTATAGAGGGAGATTGGCCTGAAATCATCGAAAGTCCGAGGATCATTTACCTTTGGTATGAGGGCTATAAAAGTGGAGTTGAAGGGCCCATGAATTCTACCATTTGTTCTTGATTCCTTGATTACCTTTAGCAGATCTTTGATGAGTAGATCAAAGAATCCCCTGAAGAATTCAATTGTCCACCCGTCTGGGCCTGGGCTTTTATCCTTTTGAAAGCTTTCTAGGGTTGCTTTTAACTCATCTTCCATGACTTCGGCAAACAAATATTGGTTCCCTTGGTCATTTACAAAGTTTGGGAGGAATAAGGCCACCTTTATTATTTCTGCAATTGTTTGTGTTCCTGTCTGCTTTAAAAAGGGTCTGAAAGTAGTTTTTGCCTAGGTTTGCTAGTTCATCAAAGGTTGTGCAGGGTCTGCCTTCCTGATCTTTTAGACTCCAAATTATGTTTTCAACTTTCCTTCCTTTTGCATAAGCTTGGAAGAATTTTGTGATTTCATCCCCTTTTTCCAACCAAATAGCTCTGCTTTTCAGTTTCCAAGTATTCTCTTGTTCCATGAGCAAGATTCTTCTTCTTGCTTCTAAAGTTTTTAAAGTTTCACGAGCTTCAGCAGAGAGAAACGCTGTCTCAGGGTCTTCTTGAAAAAGTTTGATTTTTACTCTATTTTTTGTAATTCTTGTTCCTCTGAATTCTGTTTTGCTTTTTTCCAGAGAATGACCAGTTTTTTTAGCATTTTGAGATTTGACGCAAACTGGATGCCTACAGGAGTTTCTTCAGTATCTCTTAGGGTGCTCCAGTTTGTCCTGATTAGTTGTTGGAAGCTTTCATCATTTATCCAAGAGGGATTGAATTTGAATGGAGATGCCGGTTTAATGGGAGTTCCTTCCAGTTCGAGCCATACAAGTGAGTGATCCGATTCCTCCCCGCTTCCAATCCATTGACGAAATTGAAGAGGGAGCATTGCAACGAGCTCATAGATCAAGAAACGATCTAATCTTTTTGCAACTTTGGCTTCTTTTGTCCTCATATTCCTCCAGGTGGGTAACATTTTTAGTGGAGCCACACCAATAAGACCATTTGAAGCCATCAAATGGCTAAAAAACCCTGCTTGGTTGTCTGGGTGGGCTATTGGTCCCCAACTTTCTGCTTCCCCCAAAGAGAAGTTTAGGTCACCTCCCAAGATTAGTAGCTCTGAATTTAATAGTTCTTTGGAAAACAAGTTAACCCTAAAAATGTTCCGATTTGTGTGTGGCCCACAGATGTTAATTATTCTGAATTCCTTCCAACAGGAAATCACCTCCTAAAGTAGAGTCCATTTCCCAAGAGTTTAGGAGTTTTAATCTTCGAGATCACCATTTGATAACTAGGCCCCCCGATCTGCGTTTGGGACTTTGACCCATGAAGGCCCATCCTGGGAGGAGAGTAGAGAGCATTTTTGTCGCCACTTCTTCGTCTGAGAGAGTTTCTTGAAGAAATATGATGTCTGGTTGGTTTTTCAGTACCAACCTTTTGATTGCGAGTTTTTTGGGGGAACTCGCCAAACACCTGCAATTGTAGGTGAGGAGCTTCATGTGAGAACCCTATCAAGGGTTTTCGCTGCTCTAAGCGCCCCAATAATTGATTTTTGACGGCCAGAGGCAATATAAACCAAAGCTTTGGATTGAGCCTTGTACAGGTGGGAATTCCTTCCACGACCCTTCTTTGTTTTCTGGATCTCAGGGTTTGGTCTCAGTCCCTTGTGTTCAATGTTTGGTATGGAGATGGTCCTGTTGCGGAGTTGGTATCTGATGACAGAGTCTTCGGGAGGAGGTTGGGGGAGAGTGCCAGCCTCCGAGTCTTGTGAAGGGACAGAGGGGGAAATGGGCGGAGAGTGCAAGGGCAGAGGAAAGTGTGGGGGAGAAAGGTTGGGGTAGCAAGACGAAGGAGGGATCGGGGGGGAAGACCTCCATTCAAAACTGAAAAACTAAAATCCTTAAAAAAAACAAAAGCTGAGCGGGAAAAAGTAATATGCCTACCTTGAGGGCTGTCGACTAGAAAATGTGGGATGGCCTCTGAGCCTGCTGCTGAAGCCGATCTCTCTCTTTCGATTGGGACTAGTGTCAGCCCGTATCCTCCTTGCGTGGGTGAAACCTCCACTTCTTCAGCCCGCGACACAACTTGTTCGCTTGTATTGCCTCCTATAGAGGATTTCATAGAGGGTGAGCTGGTGTCTTTGGAGAGTGGCATCTTGTTGCTCCTCCTATTTTCTGCATTGGGATGAGGGTTTCTGTGTCCTTTCGTGCTATATTTGCAATCCTTGATGATGTGTCGATATTCATGGCACCTCCTGCAGTGGAAAGGGATTCCTTCATAGTACAAAATTTGCACCCTGGTTCTTCCCAAGTCTGTTAGGTTTAAGTATTCCTTTAAGCCTTCTCTTATGTTTAGTAGAACTAAGATCCTTGTTACCACCATCTCCCATGAATCTAGGAATCCCAAATCCATAGTTAGGAATTCACTAAGGTGATTCCCGATAGCTTGGAAGCACTTTTCATTACAGAGGTGAGGGGGAAGTCCTGATAAGCGGACCCAAATGGGGATGGAGTCCAATCGCTCATTATCCGCGTCAAAAGTGGGGTTCCAGAGTTTCAGAAGTATAGGGGAGGAGTCTATGAACCAACTTTTTTGGAGGACTGAAATAGCCTGAGAATTATCTGAGAAAGTAAGGATAAACCAACCTCTAGACAATCGGTTAATTTTTGGCAGTGGGTTGTAGAACTGATTCCAGGTTGACGTCACCTAGGCTTTTAGCGATTTTTCACTAAATTGACAACCATGTGCTTTTCCAATGAGGGTTTTGTCTGCCATTTCTGGAACTCCTGAAAGGGTTAAGTCGTTACCCAGGGTGAAGTCAAGATTTGTGGTTAAGGAACCTATGCATTTGTTGCGTTTCTTGTGTCTTGCCTCATCGGCTCGCTTACATAGACGGGTTTGTTGGTTTTGTGCGACATTTGTTGTCTCCCCCCTGAAGAATGAGACCCACTTGCTGGAGTTTGTTGGCCAGAGATTTGCTGAAATAAACCCTTCTTTCACCATTAAAGTGTGATCCTGAAAGTAAAACTATTCCTCGAAAGGGTAGAGGTGGGCCAGAGTCGAGCCATGTTCTACTGGAACCCAGTCTGTGATGGTATGAGTAGGAGAGGGTGATCCTAATCCTTGAAGGGGCGGTGAGAAAAAACTTTGTTCGAGAGTT
>SNQJ01S0006932.1:62156-100977 GCA_010110895.2 Picea sitchensis | reverse complement strand
CAGTATCAAATGTGTCCAAAAGCCTGTAGATTTCCTCTAGAATAGGAATTAGCAAAATGCTATGACAATTTTGTTTCTTATTTGTCCAATTTATTACATTCATAGAATCTCCAAAAAATTGTAAATGATGTAATTCCTTTTCTCTGGCAAAAAGAAATAGAAGCTTTAAGGACATTAATTCAGCAAAGTTGTTGGTTCCCCTTCCCAGTCCCATTTTTAGGTGGAAAAAGTGGTTTTCAGAGATATGTAGGATAGCTCCTCCTCCAGAGACAAAGTTCTGAGCAACACCATAAAAAAAGCCCAGAGTTTTGTGGTATCTATTATCTCTTGTTGTCTTGTCCTTAATGTTTTTGAAAATTTGATCTAGGGATAACGAACAAGTATTGCAAGACTTTGTGCTACTAAAAGTTCTGAGAGAGTGGCTTTTTCCTTGAAGATTTTTGAATTTCTTACTAGCCAGATTCCCCAGCTTATTAGAAGAGGAAGTGCTTTGAAGGCTTTGTTTCCTGGGGTATTTGTCCAATTTTTCCAGGCAGATTCCATGGAGTCTCCTGCCCATAAGAAATTTTGTTTTAGACTTTTTGATGTTTTAGTCCAAACTTTTACTGTGAAGGGACATGTGAGGAGCAAATGTAGAGTGGTTTCATTTGCATTTTTGCAGAGTGCACATCTTCTTGGGGCTTCTATTTGATGCTTATTTGAGTTCTCCCAAGTTGGGATTCGATTGTTTAAAGTTGTCCACATGAAGATTTTTTCTTTTTGTGGGCATTTTTGCTTCCAAAGGCTTTTCCACCACCATTTGGGATTTTGTTGCAATGGGAGATTTAGTGCTATGTACCCTTCTTTCGGGGTGTAGAGGCTTGTTGGATCTTTTTTCCAAACTAGTTCATCCTCCCTGTTGGTTAATCTGATGTGGCTTCTTTTGAGTGCAACTATATAATTTGTCAAGGATTCTGCTTGAGGTCCAACGAATCTGAGAAGATTTGCATTTTTCTAGCCTTGGTTCCAAATAGTTGTAGTTGGGCGGTTGGATAATTGAGAGAGATAGAAGATACCTTGTCCGTGGAGTTGTTCAATAAGGTCCTACGACAGTATGTGGGAGTTCCCGTTTCCTGGCCAATGATCAATCCCTATTCGTAAATGATTTCCTTTACCCACCTTCCAAGACAGACTGTCCCCAACCACTGTGAATGAAAAGGTCATTTCTTTCCAAATAATTGAGCCATTTGTTGAAGCTTTGTGTGGGCTTCTGATCCAATCTTCAATTGTATCTGGGGAAATATATTTTTGGGCTATTACAAGTGTCCACATGCTGGTGTCTAAGATGAGCCTCCAACAGGCTTTTGCTGCAAGGGCCTTTGAGAAAAGGAAAATGTTTTTGAGCCCCCAACCTCCTAAAGCTTTTGGCAAAGCTATGTTGTCCCATTTTGACCAAGGTTGTGTATATTTTTATCCCGAGCATGACCAGATGAAACGTGCACATATTTTTTTGATTTTCTCTAAGACTCCTTTTGGGATCCAAGCTAGCGACATCCAATAAACTGGAATGGCTTCTAGAACTCATTTCGTCAGTGTGAGTCTGTCGACTCTTCATAACCATCTGAAGCTCCAACTGTTTAGCCTTTTTTCTATTTTTGCTATCAACCATTTCCAATCTTCTTTCTTGTAGATGTTTGGTTTTAGCTGAAAGCCCATGTATTTTATTCCTTGCGAGATGTCTTGCATAGTGAAGGGAAATAGTCTTCGATATACTTCCTTTTCTTCTTCGTCCAATTCTGATGTGGATATTGTAGATTTCTGTTCATTTATTATCATACTTGTGGCTAAACGAAACAACACGAGGATGTCTGCGAAAGTTTCAACATCTCCAGATTTTCCATTACAGAAGATGAAGATATCATCCACAAATAAAGGGCGTGTGATTTTAAACCCTGATGATGTTGAGATTCCCTGGAAAGTCCCTATTCTAGTTGCTGCATCTAGGGGTTTACTAAGGCCTTCCGCTACAAGAAGGAAGAGGAGGGGTGACAAAGGACATCCTTATCTTAGTCCTCTTTCTGATTTGAAGAAAGGGGAGGCTGCCCCATTGATGAGTACCGCGAAAGAAACTGAGGTGATGTAGGCCATTATCCATTTTGTAAAAGGGACTTGCAAACCTAGGTGGGTGAATAGAAGGCGGATATAAGCCCAATTTACTCCGTCAAAATCCTTGGAAAGGTCAATATTCAGGATTGATCCTTTTGATCTTGTGGTCTTTAAGCCATGGAGGCCTTCTTGTGCAACCCCTATTGCCTCATGAATTTGTCTTCCTTCAAGAAAACCAAATTGTTCCATTGATATGGCTTTTGAAAGTATGGGTTTTAACCCGTGGGGTATGATTTTGGCAATAATCTTGTAAATACAGTTACAAAGGGAGATTGGCCTGAAATCATCGAAAGTCTGAGGATCATTTACCTTTGGTATGAGGGCTATAAAAGTGGAGTTGAAGGGTCCATGAATTCTACCATTTGTTCTTGATTCCTCGATTACCTTTAGCAGATCTTTGATGATTAGATCAAAGAATCCCTTGAAGAATTCAATTGTCCACCCGTTTGGGCCTAGGATTTTGTCCTTTTGAAAGCTTTCTAGGGTTGCTTTTAACTCATCTTCCGTGACTTCGGAAAACAAATATTGGTTCCCTTGGTCATTTACAAAGTTTGGGAGGAATCAGGCCACCTTTATTATTTTTGCAATGTTTATGTTCTTGTCTGCTTTAAAAAGGGTCTGAAAGTAGTTTTTGCCCAGGTTTGCTAGTTCATCAAAGGTTGTGCAGGGTCTGCCTTCCTGATCTTTTAGACTCCAAATTATGTTTTCAACTTTCCTTCCTTTTGCATAAGCTTGGAAGAATTTAGTGTTTTCATCCCCTTTTTCCAACCAAATAGCTCTGTTTTTCAGTCTCCAAGTATTCTCTTGTTCCATGAGCAAGATTCTTCTTCTTGCTTCTAAAGTTTTTAAAGTTTCTTTAGCTTCAGCATAGAGAAACGTTGTCTCAGGGTCTTCTTGAAAAAGTTTGATTTTTCCTCTATTTTTTGTAATTCCTATTCCTCTGAATTCTGTTTTGCTTTTTTCCAGAGAATGACCAGTTTTTTTAGCATTTTGAGATTTGACGCAAACTGGATGCCTGCAAGAGTTTCCTCAGTATCTCTTAGGGTGCTCCAGTTTGTCCTGATTAGTTGTTGGAAGATTTCATCATTTATCCAAGAGGGATTGAATTTGAATGGAGCTGTCGGTTTAATGGGAGTTCCTTCCAGTTTGAGCCATACAAGTGAGTGATCTGATTCCCCCTCACTTCGAATCCATTGACGAAATTGAAGAGGGAGCATTGCAACGGGCTCAGAGATCAAGAAACGATCTAATCTTTCTGCAACTTTGGCTTCTCTTGTCCTCATATTCCTCCAGGTGGGTAACATTTTTAGTGGAGCCACATCAATAAGACCATTTGAAGCCATCAAATGGCTAAAAAACCCTGCTTGGCTGTCTGGGTGGGCTATTGGTCCCCAACTTTTTGCTTCCCCCAAAGAGAAGTTTAGGTCACTCCCAAGATGAGTAGTTCTGAATTTAATAGTTCTTTGGAAAACAAGTTAACCCAAAAAATGTTTCAATTTGTGTGTGGCCCATAGACGTTAATTATTCTGAACTCCTTTCCAATTCCTTCCAAGAGGAAATCACCTCCTAAAGCAGAGTCCATTTCCCAAGAGTTTAGGAGTTTTAATCGACGAGATCACCATCTGATAATTAGGCCCCCCGATATGCCTTTGGGACTTTGACCCATGAAGGCCTAGCCTGGGAGGAGAGTAGAGAGCATTTTTGTCGCCACTTCTTCGTCTGAGAGAGTTTCTTGAAGAAATATGATGTTTGGTTGGTTTGTCAATACCAACCTTTTGATTGCGAGTTTTTTGGGGGAACTCGCCAAACCCCTGCAATTGTAGGTGAGGAGCTTCATGTGAGAACCCTATCAAGGGTTTTCGCTACTCTAAGCGCCCCAATAATTGATTTTTGACGGCCAGAGGCAATATAAACCAAAGCTTTGGATTGAGCCTTGTATAGGTGGGAATTCCTTCCACGCCCCTTCTTTGTTTTCTGGATCTCAGGGTTTGGTCTTAGTCCCTTGTGTTCAATGTTTGGTATAGAGACGATCCTGTTGTGGAGTTGGTATCTAATGACAGAGTCTTCGGGAGGAGGTTGGGGGAGAGTGCCAGCCTCCGAGTCTTGTGAAGGGATAGAGGGGGAAATGGGCGGAGAGTGCAAGGGTAGAGGAAAGTGTGGGGGAGAAAGGTTGGGGAAGCTAGACAGAGGAGGGATCGGGGGGGGAAGACCTCCATTCAAAACTGAAAAACTAAAATCCTTAAAAAAAACAAAAGTTGAGCGGGAAAAAGTAATATGCCTACCCTGAAGGCTGTCGACTAGAAAATGTGGGATGGCCTCTGAGCCTGCTGCTGAAGCTGATCTCTCTCTTTCGACTGGGACTAGAGCCAACCCGTCTCCTCCTTGCGTGGGTGAAACCTCCACTTCTTCAGCCTGCGACATAACTTGTTTGCTTGTATTGCCTCCTATAGAGGATTCCGTAGAGGGTGAGCCGGTGTCTTTGGAGAGTGGCATCTTGTTGCTCCTCCTGTTTTCTGCATTGGGATGAGGGTTTCTGTGTCCTTTCGTGCTATATTTGCAATCCTTGATGATGTGTCGATATTCATGGCACCTCCTGCAGTGGAAAGGGATTCCTTCATAGTCTAGAATTTGCACTCTGGTTCTTCCCAAGTATGTTAGGTTTAGGTATTCCTTTAAGCCTTCTCTTATGTTTAGTAGAACTAAGATCCTTGCTACCACCATCTCCCCTGAATCTAGGAATCCCAAATCCATAGTTAGGAATTCACCAAGGTGATTCCCGATAGCTTGGAAGCACTTTTCATTCCAGAGGTGAGGGGGAAGTCCCGATAAGCGGACCCAAATGGGGATGGAGTCCAATCGCTCATTATCTGCGTCAAAAGTGGGGTTCCAGAGTTTCAGAAGTATAGGGGAGGAGTCTATGAACCAACTTTTTTGGAGGACTGAAATAGCCTGAGAATTATCTGAGAAAGTAAGCATAAACCAACCTCTAGACAATCGGTTAATTTTTGGCGGTGGGTTGTAGAGCTGATTCCAGGTTGACATCACCCATGCTTTTAACAATTTTTCGCTAAATTGACGACCATATGCTTTTCCAACGAGGGTTTTGTTTGCCATTTCTGCAACTCCTGAAAGCGTTAAGTCATTACCCAGGGTGAAGTCAAGATTTGTGGTTGAGGAACCTACACATTTGTTGCGTTTCCCGTGTCTTGCCTCATCGACTCCCTTACATAGACGAGTTTGTTGGTTCTGTGCAACATTTGTTGTCTCCCCCCCGAAGAATGAGACCCACTTGCTGGAGTTTGTTGGCCAGAGATTTGCTGAAATAAACCCTTCTTTCACCATTAAAGTGTGATCCTGAAAGTAAAACTATTCCTCGAAAGGGTAGAGGTGGGCCGGAGTTGAGCCGTGTTCTACTGGAACCCAGTCTGTGATGGTATGAGTAGGAGAGGGTGATCCTAATCCTTGAAGGGGCGGTGAGNNNNGTGGGGGGGGGGGACAAGAAACTTGGTACCACGGGGTTGGGTAAAGACCAGGAAAGAGTTGCAGGGGAGGAGGAGAAAGGGAGACTGCAATGTAAAGGGGAGGGAAATCATGTGATATGGAAAGAGGACAGGAACATGGGATCTGGGAAGGTGGTAATGGCCGAGGTTTGAGGTGAGACAACACCGCTTAGCCAAGAGAGGTCTTTGGGATCCCGACACTAAAATTTTCCGGAGATGCCTGAGAGCTGTGAGAAAAATTCCTCCTGTGGGACCGGCAGTGAAACCCCACCAAATTGATTCGAGAAAGTCTGGTCTAGACTGCCAGCTGTCGCTAGCCAAAGTAGCGGTTCTCCAGGCTCGGGAGAGTAGTCCACCACGTCATCATAACCAACCATGGTGGCTTGGTAAGCTGAGCAAAGAGAACCCAAGAGAAGGCCCTTGTTCAGTCTGCCACATGAGGTTCCCGATATCCAAGGAGATTTGTGGGGATCCCAACTAATTAAACCATTGAATAAAACCGACTGCTATGGAATAGTTCAAGGGTGTTTCTTATGTGACCTGCAACAAATGCTTGTCCATAGGTACGGGCCTCAGGGGGAGTGTGGGCCGCATAGCTCTCCAAGTCAGCGGGGAAAAGGATCTAGAGTGGTAGGAGGCTCGTGACCGCAGTAGGTGACCCGCGGGCCTCCGGGTCTAGTAGACCGCAAATCTCCATCCCCTCCCTGAGTGGGTCCCCATCCACAATTTCATAACAAATGCATTATATGTAATAAATAACCAATGGTTATTAGCTTAAATTCAAAAACACATTTCTCGTATAACTACTATAAATTTGAATGTAATTGAAGTCACTAATTCATTGGACATAGCTATGAAGTTTCGTCCTCAATTTGTCATAGTACATTTTTGTAATAGTTAATGTGAAGGCTAAACAAGATTTGGATCTTGTATTTGAATTGAAATGGTGATTATTAATTTAGACACCACAATAATTATCATTTTTTAAAACCCATCATTAGCTATGCTTTGCTATGGGATACTATTGTAAATGCACCTATAGGGGCTAAGCAAGAAATATGTGTAAACTTAAGTAGAAAAGTGCAAGCACATGTTTAAATGATGGTTAGTAACTATTATCTCTCAAGATGTTCCCAGTTGTTATTGGAACGATGTTGAGGCACCCCAGGGGCTAACACTTAGGATGAGTCTTAAAGCCATATGTTCAGTAAGGTAACTGTGCAATATTTGTTAGATTTTTATCTCTCTTTCTTAACACTCTAGGACCTCAAACAATCTCAGATCAAATGATAAAAACCCTCAACTCCAAAAGGCATATGTCCACAAGTGTTTCAAACAATCAAGATTTAAAGTTGGTTGGAATGGTGAATTAGAAGAAAAACAAGATAAACATATAGGGAACTGTTGAGAAGGAATCATGTAGCTTATGGAAAAAGAACAACGTGTTGAGTAATTAAGAATTCAACAGTTCTAAAAAATGTATCCAAATCAGTGAAAACATGCTTCTAACAAATAACATCCTCATACATTCAAATACATGGAGGTACCATCTGCACGTCATTTAAATGTATAAATAAATGACAAGAAATGGTCATTCATTAGGAGGAAATCACTTCTATGTCATAACGAGACCTCATACAGTAACACTGATTATGGTGAATAGTCTATTGTCTGAAAAATTATAAATCAGATGTGATACAAGAAAGTCAAAATGGGAGAAGATGTTTTACAAGAACACAAACACAATAAGAAAGAGAATTATAGACTGAAACATAACACAAAGGATGAATCTCTAGGTGCTTCTTGGTTTCACCATATCTCTCTACTTGAGGTTTGTAATCTAACAACTTTGGTTAAAAGAGCCTCTTAAATTCCCCAAAGTGTCAACCTTAACGATGAATCCATTCATTCTATTTTATTCTTCATGCTCATATTTCAAAACAACATCTAGAAACCATTTACTGCTTCTTTAATTTGCTTACTACTTCTTGTTTCTTGAATAGTTTCCCCTTGGTAAAAATTGCTTACTTTTACAAGCAAAAATTTGTTACATGCAAAATTTGTGGAGTGGCTCAACATTGCCAGCGAACATACCCATCAAGCCCTACCCCTTAAGAGTCCCTTAAATCATTTCTTTTGGTTGTTTGATATCCAAGATTAACTTTGTAGAAATTGTGAAACTCAACAACCGTTGGAACAAAACTCGACAAGGAATATCGATCGTTGATCTGCGCCTCATTGGAGTCAATCCCAAATTCATCGTGAGGTTTGATTTGGATAAATTTATATTTCAAAGGTGCTACCATGTAGTTTGAATGTGAATGAGCGGCCTACAGAACTCTGTGCGAAACATTACCTTTTATATGTGGGGCATAACTCACCGAATCGGCTTTAACAATGAGTGCAATTAACC
This sequence comes from Picea sitchensis, assembly GCA_010110895.2. Classification (NCBI taxonomy): domain Eukaryota; kingdom Viridiplantae; phylum Streptophyta; class Pinopsida; order Pinales; family Pinaceae; genus Picea; species Picea sitchensis. The sequence goes on along the minus strand of SNQJ01S0006932.1, from coordinate 92,919 downwards.
CAACAAATGATAGTCTCAATGCCATGGGCGATCGAGGACTTAAACATCCTGGTAGCCCTATGGCCCAGTGAGCCCAATAGCTCAGTGTTATGGTGAGCCTGATGCACTTGAGGGATGAAATTAAATATGGATCGTCGATCTAGAGCTCGATCAAATGTGAGTCGTTGATCTGCTTTGATCAAATCAAAATCCATATAACAATCTCATCGCTGGCGTCATACTGGTCCTACGGACATGTGGCGACTTTACACTAGTCTATGTTGGCATTGATGTGGCAGAGGAGTAGAATACATGTTGTCGAGCACATTCTATTGTTCTATGTCCCTAGTGGGCACCCTTTGTCGAGGTGGCAATATCTTATTTTCTCTAACGAGCACTTTGGTGGAATTCCACACTTTCGTTAGCCTTCCCGAGTGTCCCTGGTGGAGTGTTGAGTCAACTCCATGTTGGAGGTTGACGTGAGAACCAGATCGAAAGCAATATGGGAAGTGTTTTGCTGGATTTGACTCTCGATGGCCCAATACCTCCCACACATGTTGACGTGGCATCAGATCGAGAAAAATATGGGAAAAGCTTCGATTGAGGTTGATTCCTGAGGGCTCGATGGATCTGAAAACAAATGTGAACCCTTGATCTGGGACCGAAAACCAATGCGATTCGTTGATCTTCTCTAGACCAAAATCAAAATCCATTAAGTTACGACAACATCATTGTTGCCGTCAACATGTTCCCATGGACATTTGGTGGACTTTATACTGGCCCATGTTGGTGTTGATGTGGCAAAGAGTAGACTATGTGTTGTCGAGCTAGGCGTGTTGTTCTGTGTCTCCGGTGGCTCCCCTTTGTCCAGGTGACAACTTTTGATAGGCTCTAACAGGTGCTCTGCTGCCATGCCACGTTGTCATTGGTCCTTTGCGGGTGTCCCTGATGGCAGGCCAAGTCAGCGCTACATGGAATGTTGAGTTGGCACGGGACCGAAAAAAAATATGGAGAAGTGTTTCGATTGAAGCTCAGTGGCCCAATGTGCTTCGAGGCTAAGATCAGATATAGACTGTCGATCTCACACCCGATCAAATCGGGACTGCTGAGGTTCAAACAATCTGCATCGCTTGGACTTGTCAGTGAGATTAGATCTGAACCATCGATCTCCCCCCACTTGCAGGTCTCGCACATGTTGGCATGGCACCGAACTGGGAATAATATGGGAAGAGTGATTCAATTGAAGTCCAGTAGCCCAGTGAGTCTGGTGGCCCTGTGCACAGACGATCGGGGACTTATGTTGAACTTGTTCAGGCTTAAAACGTACGAGTGGCTCGATGCACTTGGGGGCTGAAGCCCAGATCTGGACTGTTGATGTCACGCTCAGCCAAATCTGGGCCGTCCGATATGGTTCCCTTGAAGGTCTCGCGTATTTGCTAGCACTTGGTTCCTAGGCCACAATCTTGCAGTAAGCTCCTTCACGAATAAACTTAGGTCCTTTCTAGGTGCGATAGCCCCTTTTTTACCTTTGATTAACGCCAAAGTTCTTAGATATTTCCTCAGGCGCAAAAAGGGCATGTATTTTTTATTTTTTTTCTTCCATTTGCCTCAAAATAAGTTAACAATTTTAGTTCAGAGGCTCTAGAGGCTTGCTCTTTGTCTCTAGCTCATCTAGTGTTGGCCCTGCAACCTTGGTGAACATTCATATCAATGGCAGGAACAAATATGGTACTAATAGTAACAAAGCCTTGATTTACAAAAAGGAAATAGAAAAGAAATCCAGTTTTTTTTTTTCTACTTTACAATAGGAAGATGTGAAATTGTTAATCAAAGATGGGTAATAAACACTCTTAATGTGCTATCTTCAAAAGTATGTTTTTTAGGTGTAAGAAATTACGTTATTTATGTGTAAGAAATTAGTCATGTGTATACAAATTGCATTTCATTTTTTTAATATCTTTAATCATTAATATATCATTTATTTTAATTAATTTAGTTAGATATTATGTTCATGGTGTTGCCTAACTGTTTTACGAAATGTTTTTTTTTTTCACAGGAATCCGACGACATAAATCTATATGCAATCACTATTTTTTGTTGTTTAAAATTCATTTGTGAATACAGAAATGGATTCAACATGCTAAAAAACCCACGGGTCTTCAAATGACACATAAATAATCACTCAAATATGCGGATATAACAATTTCTCGCCGGATTTCGAACAAAAATACCTGGAAAATATCACCAAAAAAGAGCCATTTCGAAGAACATTCAGACTACGACTTATGTTCATACATGTATTATGTAATAAAGTCATAATAAATGATAAAGCTTTGATTAACTTATATAAGGTACTCAACATGCATGTCCCATGGCGATTATGTATTGTATAACTTATTCAACATGCATCTCCAAGGGCCATTACGTATTTAGACATTTCACATGAATGAATCATTCATAGACTTTCCTCCCTTTCTTTCATCTTGTCTATTTTATCTACATCAGTGTAAATTCGATATGATATAAAAGGCACAAGGAAGAGTCAGTGTAAATTCGATATGATACAGGTTGCACCGGGATTTTATTAAGAGCTAAAAGCATGAAGAACCATTCAAAATCCTGAAATAAAGAAAGAAACGAATAGTATCCATATAATACTCTCAAAGCATTGTGAAAATAAATTATAACTTATTTCTGACCCACTTATATTGTATCGTAGCCTTTTCAAACTTCAAATTCCCAGTTACAAAGTTGCTTTTGGGCTTTAAAATCTCAGTGATGCAGATTTCAGACTACCACAAGCAAATTTCATTCCATGAAGGGAAAATACAAGTTATTCTTATGAACTGTAGTCTAATAACTCCAACTTGAAAGTTGTTACCCCAAAGACCAAGAAGCAAACCTTGTAAGATATCAAAACTGAGAATGGCAGATTGTTATAAAGGGATTTTGTCAATGAAATGTCTTTCTCCAGGGCCCCACACTTCTCAAAACATCTTTCCTCATCAGTGTAAGATGTTTCAAAATCACTATGTAAGTATAAAGCAACACATAGCATTGCATCAAAACTAAAATTTCTCAATCCATAACAAAAAATGAACTTAATAACAAAGAGTAATAAAACAAGAAGAACATAATTTATTTAGACTGACCCTTTAAATTATAAAGTAATCCATAACAAAAAATGAACTTAATATCAAATAGTAATAAAACAAGAAGAATATAATTTATTTAGACTTACCCTTTAAATTATAATTTAAATAAAAAGAAAGTTAATAACATATTAATACAATATAATTGGATTTTCTCTTCACAAACCATTCCTAATGCTCAACCACAATGGCTTGGTCCAAAACATCGAAATAAAAATAAATGTGGCATATCCAAAAGATTCTATAAACAAGAATACTACATGTTGCTTTGATGATCTATCATTTTCCTAATGTTGGATGATGTATATGATATATAATCCATCAATGATGGTGTCGTAGGTTCAAGCCTAGGTGGAGTTTATATTTTGTTGTTATCCTAATGGGGCTTTGCTAAAAGATATAACTTTTATTTACATGGTACAACACATTGATGGAGTGCACCCCCTCATTCACAAACATGTTCATGGTGATTTAATCATTTAGTGATTATTTGGAGATGGACTATGGTAATATTAGAACATTAACCTTTGTGTACACATGTTGAGGTTGATTTAACCATCAATGGTTAAATTAATTATTTTTATCTTGGTGAATGTTAGTTGCTTGGGCACCCTACTTCATTTGGCATATTTTCACACTTGAAGGGGTTTATTTGGAGCATGCTTAGTGTTCTTGATGGAGTGTTCCCTTCTTTGGCACATATTCCAAAGATGCATGTATTATTTTTACTATTTTGGGAGAGGATGACAAACTTCTCTACACACTTTTCTTGTGCACGAGATTTTAGTAAATCGGTTAATGGTTTTTCTAAACAACACATAGTTTTGCACATTATTTGATGAGTTGTAATCAACTTGAAGTATTTTGTTGGGCAATTGATTTTGAAAAAATTAATGTGATCAGATGATTGCGCATTGAAGGTAGCACTTTTCGATTTTTGGGAAGTTGTTGAAGGTCCCAAGACCTTTGACCTATCATGCATGTGAAACACTCATACTATTTAGCCATTTGCACACTTTTCTATGTAGTTAGTTGGAGTGACCTACTTTGGGTCAACATGTGGGAGGGATATGTCACTCATGATACCCACACATGCTTCATGGAGCATGTTCAGGCACCTTATGGACCACATTACTATTTTTGGGTCTCATTCCCTAGGGAGATTATTTTATTATCATCTCACTTATCCTTATTGGAGATCACACATATGGAGGAGTATATTTTATTATTTTATGGAGCCTTGCATGCTAGAGGTTGTAACTTCAAATTTTATCATTTATTGACTAGTCCTATGGAAATGGTTACTTGAAGAGCATCGTTTTACTATATTTGCATGCATGCATCTTGTGGACCACTTGCTATTTTGGGATGTTGGTTATGGAGTATTCTCCTAGGAGAAGTATTTTATTATTTTAACATCCAGGCATCTTCGAGGGCACACTTATTGAGCCTTTCTAGGTGGATCTTGGAGCACATCCTCCAATGCCAATGCTTATTTTATGTATTATTGAGCTAGAACCTTGGAGGGCGCATTGTATGTGTACCAATTTGGCATGTTGAGATGGTAAAATGCTTATTTTAGTTGTGCTCTCTCTCTCTCTCTCTCTCTCTCTCTCTCTCTCTCTCTCTCTTTGAGGATATCTTGCACACTACATTCTATTTTTGGACGGGGTGAACTCTCTTCAGACTAGCGTCCACATAGCATTTAATATGTCATTCAGTTAGATAGCAAATAATGTATTTCATTGTAAGAGAGAAGAAACCCCCTCTATAAAGGAGTTTTCTCTCCATTTGTAGTTGTTGGTAATTTGGGGGTTAAAGGAGTTCTCCCCTTGGACTACATTGTATATCATTTTGGAAAGCTTAATTGAAAATTGGAGGTATTGATTCTACTTTATGTGAGGCCTTTTTATGTTTTCAATTCTTTCACATGTTCATTGTTGTTGTAGGAAACCCTTGTAGTATGTTATGAAGGCCTTCTAACAAAGCATGTCATTTGGATAATCTAATGTGAGGATTTAATCCCTCTTATATCTATTGTTTTTGTGTTAAAGCTTGCATCAAATAAACATGGTTGTTGCTAGAGTAACATGACATCACATTCATAACAAATGCTTAAGAATGGCACCCCTAGATTTCAAAGGATAATTGTTTGCATTAATTTTCAGCAAGCTAAGGCTGAATTGTGGCATGTATAGCATACCTTATTTTCCTTACATATTCAAGCATTCACTCTATTGGACTCGTACCGCTTTGACTCCAATCAATGCATGATTGGATTGGCACTGGTCTTGGGATTTTCCATCATCTTTTTATTCTCACTTACCATTCATTATTCCACCTATGCTACAACCATATGTTTTGTTGTGGATGACTCTTCAATCATCACCTAGAGCCTTCACTCCATAGCCTTAGCAATCCTATCTTTAGGGAATCCCCTTTCAATTAGAGGAGAGTTGATGAAAAGAGAGAGACAGAGCTACTCAGGTGACAATGGGTAGCCTTCCTAAGTTACAAAATAATAACACCTCGTGCTTGGGACTTTAAACATTTGTGAGTTCTAAATTTTGTCGTAACACAATGATACTTATAAACAAGGCTTTTGGGAGCAAAGTTATGGGAGCATTTTTGTTAGGGACCTAACCTACGTAACCCCTCAAGTGGGTAGAATAATATATTTCCATGTAATAAAGGTCAATATTAATAAGGCCTAACAATAAGGAGGAATAAGTCAATTGTAAGAAGACCTAATAGAAGATTCTGCTTCTAGAAGGATCTTCCTCTAGATTGTTCTTTTGGATAGATGGATTTAGTATAAATAAGAGTAGAGGGTATGAGAAGTTTTGTCTTAGAAAATTATTGTAATAGATCTCTGCTCTGCTGGAGGTTGCCCCCTCGAAGAGGCAAGTGAACATTGTTTCCTATCAATAAAGGTATAATTCTGGTGTTGTGGTTCCATATAATTTGTTGTTCTGTTGTTATCTCTATAATATTTCCGTATTTTGTTGCTATCTCGGTATTTTTCTTTGCATTATTTCTCTATTATGCTAATACAATAGATCTGGTACCTTACAAGTGGTATAAGAGCAATTTCCTTGACAGAAAATTGTGGGTTAATTTTTTTCCAGGGTAGAGACGTATGTCGACGTCTTAAAGCTACAGAGATTTGTTGTTACGCGCATAAACCTGCAGTCGGGGAGTTATACATGCAGGAAATATATTTGATACCTAAGCGCACATTTGTTGGCCACCCTTGTTACCCCTGTTGGTACCCCTTCGAGTGGTAGTGCATCAAACAAAACTTGTATACAGATCGACCTAGATCTCCTGAAGCCCTCTGTAGATAAACAGATTGGCCGCCTGACCGCTATAGCGACACCGAGAACAACACTCGGGAAGATACTCTCTAGTACTTGGGTAGTCGGGTAGTATGACTAAGGGAACGATCCAACCTCCTTAGTTGGTGCCCTGAGATATTGGGTCGAGTACTATTGTTGGACCCCACATGTATATCAGAGAGTTATAGCACAGGGCAAACCCTTGTCTGTAGAAACCCTGAATACCCTAACCCTTGGGACAGAAACAAAAACAGAAGAAACAATATCTATTGCCGCGCAATTGTGCCTTCTGCATTTGGGCATTTCGTCAACGCAATATTATTCAGGCCGAAGTATAACTCCGCATGAGTAAATAAATTAAAAAATAAGGTATAGTGGTCTCACCAACACACTTATTTGGGACCTATCCCATTGGATTCCCCTTTTTTCCCTGATCCCAGTCATACCTTTCATTTTTAATCCTTTTTTTTTTCAATGGACCCGAACCCTTCTCAACTTCCCTATTTTTCCACCTATCCCATTATATTTCCCTTCTTGCCCTGATCGTCATGGTACCTATCATTTATAAGTCCTTTTTGTGGTCCCACCCACCCATTTTTCCTTCCCCGCACTTCCCCTCTCCAAATGGCCACCACTCGCAACCAAGACCTGGAAGCTTCCATCAATCACGTGACATCTGAGATTGCCTCTACCAATTCTCGCCTTGAACAATTCGAGACCCAAGTCAAGCACAAATTTGACACCATGGAAGCCAATTTCATGAACCAATTTAGCACCCTCCAGTATGCTGTCAACCAGTTGTTGAACCACCCTTCGAGTCCTTCCTCCTCGGACCCACCCTATGTTGTTGATTCCTCTCATTCTATGCATTTTCAATCCAACTCCTTTCTGCATGACCCTCGTCTTCCCCACATCGAGGTCAATAAATTTGATGGCTCCGATCCTACAGGTTGGGCCACTCAAATGGAACATTATTTTTCTCTGCATGGTATTACTGATGAGTTGGCCAAACTTCACTATATTGTCCTCTATCTAGATCCTTAACGATGAAAGCAATGGTGAAATGGCATAAAATTCAACGTCATGGGTATATTTCTGGATTCGTTGTTGAGCTCTATGACCAGCATTTGTTCCCACTATCACCGATTCGGTTGACCAAGTTAAACGATCAAACCGCAGTGGAAGACTTTATAATTGCTTTTGACCATTTTTCCCCTTCGAGCCAGGGGCATGTCAGATGCTTTATTCTGTGAATGTTGTATTGGTGGCCTAAAGGATAAAATCTAATCCTAGGTTCTCATGGCCCATCCTCGGACTTGGTTGGAAGCTACTAAATGTGTCAAAAATTATAAAATTGTTTTCCTAGAGACAAAACCCTCTTTGTTACTAGCCCTCAACCCACTAATCCCTGCTCACATCCCGCTCCTCTCAAGGTCAAATTAACTATGGCTAGCAAAATAGTTGAAAATAGCTGAAGGGTCTTTGCTATAATTGTGATGAAAAATATTTTTAGAGGCACAAGTGTAAGAAAAATAAGATTTTTATGGCCATTACTGAGGATGTTTCTGCAGAAGATGTGAGTTCCACTTGATGAAGAACCATCCTTCCCAATTCTACCAGGAGCCGTTGACCCACAACTCCCACCTCATTTCCTTGCATGCCCTCACCTGGCTTCTCGCTCCCACAAACCCTCAAGCTCATTGGCTACATTATTAAGGAATAGGAAGCTTATCATCCTTGTTGATAGTGTTAGCACCACAATTTTTATTTCATGCATTAGCATTGCCGAGGGAAACCAATTGCTATATTGTCGCGCCAATAATTTTAAATCAAACTGATGCGTCAATGGTGGGTCCATTAAATGTGGATGGCGTTGTGAAAATATGCGTCTTCAAATTGGACATTACCATGAAATCTCATATGTTTCCCATTGAAATGGACGGTTGTGACATTGTCCTAGGTGATTAATGGTTACGCACTTTGGGTCCATTCTTATGGATTTTTAAGGAATTAACCATGGAATTCAAACATGAGGGACAAAAATATAACTTCCAAGTCTAGGCTGATTCTCATGAGATCATTTGTTGTTTCCATAACATGGAAAATCTCCTCAGAAAGGCCACTCGCTATTGGTAGCTCAGCTCCATTCTATTCTAAGGAGTTTTGGGGCACTTTTGTGCATCCTAACCCTCAAAACTATTCTCACTAGAAGCACCAAACTCTAGGCACCACTCCTCAAAGGCTTACGCCTTCTAGGTAGTGTTCATGATCATTCCACACCCCTTGTTCTTGGGTCTTTCTCCCAATGTTCTCCCTTATCGTCATCCTTTATAGAAAGATAAAATTGAAATGGATGCGAGGAATTGCCTTTACAAGCGAGATTATCCTCCCTAGTACTAGCCCTATATTCTTCTCCTGTGGTCATGGTACTTAGGAAATAAGGCTCTTGGTGCATGTGTCCTAATTTTCATGCCCTCAATAAAGCCGACCATCGGGACAAGTTTGCATTCTGTCATTGATGATCTCTTGGATGTGACTTGGTGGTGCTCAGTAATATTTCACCAAAACGATGCGTTTTGGCTATCCTGCAATCATTATGCAAGATCTTGACATCTAAGGCGCCTTCGAGCCTCATGAGGGTCACTATGAGTTCTTGATTCATTTCCTTTAGCCCTCTGGGTTGAATGGGGTTGGACGGGATCATCTACAACAAAACTTGACAATCACATCTTGCCAATAATGGATCAAGTTCTTCATCTACTCGGCATCAACTTTTCCTCAAACAAACTAAATGTGCCTTCAAGCTTTCGAAATCAAGTACTTGGGTCATATTGTTAGCAAAGATGATGTCTCGGTGGATCCTAAGAAGATTGAGCCATCGCGGATTAGCCTCGCTAGAACTATCAAACAAGTAGTTTCACAGGTTTAACGGGGATATCTCAAGTTTGTTGAGTATGGAAAGATTCCTAGCACATCCTTTGCTCTCCTTAAAATGATTCTTTCACTTGGACTCCTGCTATTGATTAGGCCTTTCAAGCATTGAAAGTGACTATGTACTACTCAGGTCTTGGCCCTTCGATTTCCTAAAGACCTTTGTCCTAGAATGTAATGCCTCCAGGGGAGGAATTGGAGGCGATCATTATGCAAGAGGCTGAGCTTTGGCCTTTACAACAATTGGTCAAAGCGTTTGGGTGAATGTGATATGAAAGGTGTTGTTGGCACAATAGCCGTGAGTGATCTCACAGCATTCCCTTATCTCTTAGGGGGCATGATTCCCGAGTAAAGGCAGTCATTAAATCCTCAAGTATTTTTACGGAGCAACGACCTTCCTCTCGGAAAGCTGACAAAAATGGGTGAAGAAGCTATTTGGATATGATTATGAGATCATTCTGAGAAAGGAAAATAAAATATGGTTCTTGATGCTCTTTCCCGAAAAATATGAAGATCAAGGGTACATTTTCTCCATATCCTTCATTGTACCAAATTGGCTCTAAGTTGTTTGCTAGGAATGGCTACAGATCCTAAAATTTCACATCTAATACAACAATCACAGTCCAATTCTCCATTTTCCCAAGGTACTCTTGATATGATCCAACAGTTGAAAGACAATTCTCTAGTTTCCCTAGGGTACTCTTGGCACAATGATGAGCTTCTCTACAAAGGCCATTTGTATTTAAGTAAACAATCACAATTTAAATCCACGGTGCTTTATGAGCTTCATGCTACTCCCACAGCTGGGCACTCAGGGTTTACCGAAACCTATGACAAGGTCAAACGTTCTTTTTTCTAGGATGGTATAAAAATGACGTTCGCACTTTTGGGATAAAATGTGATGTTTGTCAACGTAACAAGGGAGAAACAATCAAAGTCCCTGACACACTCCAACCGCTTCTGATTCCACCAACTATTTGGAGGGACATCTCTATGGATTTCATTGTGGGATTACCTAAATCAGGAAATAAGTCAGTCATCATGGTGGTAGTTGATCGTCTTTACAAGTATGTGCATTTCTGTGCGCTTCAACATCCATTTACTGCATCCACTGTGGCTCAACTTTTCATGGATCATGTCTTCAAGCTTCATGGCATTCCTCATTCTATTGTTTCTGATCGAGATCCCACTTTCACCAGCAATTTTTGGCAAGAACTGTTTAGGCTACAGGGCAGCCAATTGCATCTCAACACTGCCTATCATCCCCAGACTGATGGTTAAACTGAGGTTGTCAACAAGTGTTTGGAGACTTATTTGAGGTGTTTTACCTCTGAAAGGAAAAATCAATGGGCTCAATGGTTACCATTAGCTGAATGGTGGTACAACACTTTTTACCATACAACTACTTGCATGACTCCTTTTGAAGCAATATATGGACAAAAGCCACCTTACGTTCTCTCCTACATGCCAGGTGTCGAAGGTTCAGGCGGTTGACCAAATGTTTACAATTCAAGAGTCTATTCTCCGTACCCTCAAAGAGAATTTGGTCATGGCTCAAAATCACATGAAGCAACAAGCCGATCAAGGTCGATCAGAATGTCAAATTGTTGAAGGAGACCATGTATTTCTTCGTCTGCAACCTTATAAACAAACTTCACTCAAGGTTGAACATTGTTAGAAACTGGCGCCCAAATTTTTTGGTCCTTATTCAGTTGGCCTATCAGGACACGTGACCTATTAGTTAGCTTTGCCTAGTTCTTCTAAGCTCCATCATGTTTTTCATGTCTCCTGCTTAAAGAAGGTAATTAGAACTAAGTGTCAAACTCAAACTAGCCTTCCCAAGTTGGATGAAGAAAGATCCATCTGGTTGCATCCGCAAGCAGTTTTGGACCAGTGTGAGTGTCGTCTTCGTAAGCACACCATCAAGAAAGTGTTAGTCCAGTGGAAAGATACTACTCCAGTCGATGCCACCTGGGAACCAACTAGCATTCTGTAGCAATTTCCTCATCTCAAGCCTTGAGGACAAGGTTGATTTTAAGGGAGAGGGCATGTTAGGGACCCTACCTACCTAACCCCTCAAGTGGGTAGAATAATATATTTCCATGTAATAAAGGTCAATATTAATAAGGCCTAGCAATAAAAATGAATAAGTCAATTGTAAGAAGACCTAATAGAAGCTTTCACTTCTAGAAGGATCTTCCTCTAGATTGTTCTTTTGGATAAATAGATTTAGTATAAATAAGAGTAGAGGGTATGAGACATTTTGTTTTGGAAAATTATTGTAATAGAGCTCTGCTCTGCTGGAGGTTGTCGCCTCGAAGAGACAAGTGAACATTGTTTCCTATCAATAAAGATATAATTTTGGTGTTGTGGTTCCATATAATTTGTTGTTCCGATGTTATCTCTGCAATATTTCTGTATTCTATTGCTATCTCGGTATTATTCTCTGCATTATTTCTCTATTATGCTAATATAATAGATCCGATACCATACAATTTTTTCATAGTCTATATTTTGATGCATATATATTCAAAAAAATGCAAAATGTCTAATTAGTTGCGAAAAACATGATAACATAGATTTAACTATTGGATTAATGATGATCATTAAAGCATTAACCATTTATTACACATATAACATCAATCATTTAACAATTATAACTTAAAACATTGTCATCAAATGATCAACCATAACATCAACCTTCAAGTAGGTTCAAAATTCAAAGTATTCATTACCAAAGAGATGTAATACGCAATCAATTGTTCAAACATCAAAGGTAGGTTCAAAATTCAAAGTTCAAAGTTCAAAATTAAACTGTCATATAGTGTTTACAAAATAGGCCATAATTGTTAACACTAAATTAACACTAAATTGTTACCTTCATTATTACTCGTGAGCACATATGGGATCAAATTGGACGTCTTCTTATTCCATATTTATTGTTCAACATCAACAGTTCACAGACACATTCTCAATGGGTCCTATGGCAATGATCCTTTACCCTAGAGTTGATAGATTTCAGTATCTAAAGTTTTAGTTATATTACAGAGTTTGAGTTTCAAAGATTAGTGTTTCCAAGGGGGTTATTACATGATTGTGCTATTTTTAGAAAGTTTCTAGTCCATGCTTCTGGAGGTTTCATGTGGTGTTTGATGATATATCCATGTTCCTCATTGCTAGATGAATCAGTTGAGTCCATTTTCAGTGACATGCAAGATGTGTCGAGAGACTGTTATTTCTAGCAAGTGGAGTTAGGGATCTCAAATAGGAAAATAGACAACATATTCTTGCTCCTTGTTGTAATATGAGGTATTTTGGTATTCTGGTTCAGTTGGAAAATATACTATTTTAGTAAATTTCTATTTTTAGTAGGTAGTTATTGTGTTGGGAAGACATGCATGTGAGCTGTCAATGGTTTTGTTTGTATTTGGTCATGGTGGTGAAATTCAGTTTTCCTCGATTCCAATCTTTGTAGAAGTTGTTTCTTAATTAAGCATGTGGCAAAAGAGCATAGAAATATTTCACATCTTTTGTTGGTTTAGTGGACTTGTCTTTGATTCAGTGTAGTTGAGCATGATATGTTGAAATATTGTAATTTCAAAGAATATTCTAATTATATTTGAGTTATTATTTTATAGATCAAATCCCCTTTTGTGGATTAATCATGTCAAGTCTTGTATAAAACCAAATTCCCTTTAGTGATTGGTCAAACCATATTTATGTGGTGGTATTTGAGAAGTCGACCCCTAGTGTTTATAAAGTGGTTTTAACCACTCCTAAAAAATGGGAAATAAACACTCTTAATGTGCTACCTTCAAAAGTATGTTCTTTATGTGTAAGAAATAAGTCATGTATATACAAATTGCATTCCATTCTTTAATATCCTTAATCATTAATATATAATTTATTTTAATGAATTTAGTAGGATATTATGTTCATGGCGTTGTCTAACTGTTCTACGAAATGATTTTTTTCGCCAGAATCCGGCGACATAAATCTACACAAAATCACTATTTTTTGTTGTTTAAAATTCATTTGTGAATGCAGAAATGGATTCAACATGCTGAAAAACCCATCGGACCCTCAAATGACACAGAAATAATCACTCAAATCTGTGGATCTAACAATTTCTCGCCGGATTTCGAGCAAAGATGCCCGGAAAATATCACCGAAAAAGAGCCATTTAGAGGAACATTTAAAAACTGTTATGTAATAAAGTCATAATAAATGATAATGCTTTGATTAATGAAGAAACTTACATAGGGTACTCAACATGCATGTCCCATGGCGATTATGATTTGAAAATTGTATAACTTATTCAACATGCATTTCCCATGGCCATTATGTATTTAGACATTTCACATGAATGAATGGTTCATAGACTTTCCTCCCTTTCTTTCATCTTGTCTAATTTATCTACAACAGTGTAAATTCGATATGTTATAAAAGGCACAAGGAAGAGTTGGGGAAGGAGTGAAGGAGAGAGTCCCCATATTGTTTACAAAGAGAATACATATAGAACTCAGGTGGAAATAATAGGGCACCAGACACCAGTAAAGAGAGTAATCTAGTTATTAAACACATTGAGGTCAGTTAAAACACAAGTTAAAAAATTCTCTGAAGTACCATTTTATTGATCACCTGGCATCTGAATGTGGCTTATTTACAATGATTATATGCAGACTGGGGAACAGTATTGGAAAAGCAGCTATTGTGGTGTCAGTTTTCGTTAAGAACAGACCTTGACATGTGCAGTCAACTATTCGCTCAATGTTTCCATTTAATACAGGTTGCACCAGGCTTTTCTTAAGAGCTAAAAGCACGAAGAACAATGGAAAATCCTGAAATAAAGAAAAAATCGAATAGTATCCATATAATACTCTCAAAGCATTGTGAAAATAAATTCTAACTCATTTCTGACCCACTTATATTGTATCGTAGCCTTTTCAAACTTCAAATTCGCAGTTACAGAGTTGCTTTTGGGCTTTAAAATCTCAGCAATGCAGATTTCAGACTACCACAAGCAAATTTCATTCCATGAAGGGAAAATACAAGTTATTCTTATGAACTGTAGTATAATAACTCCAACTCGAAAGTTGTTACCCCAAAGACCCAGAAGCAAACCTTGTAAGATATCAAAACTGAGAATGGCAGATTGTTATAAAGGGATTGTGTCAACCCATAAAATGATTCAGATGTTGTTGTTTTAAAATGGCCAATGAAAAGTCTTTCTCCAGGGCCCCACACTTCTGAAAACATCTTTCCTCATCAGTGTAAGATGTTTCGAAAGCCCGAGTTCAATTAAAAAAATAACACTACCTTGTAATAAAATAAAATACTCCGGATTTTAGGAAAAAACAATCTATTGATCACTCGACTTCGATTCCTCTAATTACACAAAATGATTGTCCATTTTGTCACAAAAGTATACTATTTATTCATGTCTTTTTGTTCACGCAACAATATTTCGTAAAGAATGGACCTACCTCTTCATCTAAAACAAATTGATCTAAGTAAATACTTTTAGAATTTCACTATTACAAGCTCCTCGATAAAAGCCATATCAAATCAAATCATATGTATCAGAAAAAGATATAAGCAACACTTGCTTCATTAAACTTGTGAATTTGCATACCACGATGAAAATGGCTTATTATTTGTTGATCTCTTCGGAAAAACTCTGCTGATGAATTTGAAACGCAAAATAAAACCTCTTCAAAATTCATTGTTCAGATATAAATAAGCACATTTGGCATATACCCAAGGAAATGTTGGTATCAGACTAATCTTCAAGCTCAATTATCTTAACAACAGCTGAGCTCCCTATTTGTTGGCATACAACAATTCGATCATGAGGCTTAATTAACCCTGTTGCTTTACCATGATCCAATGCAATCTTCAATACAGACTCATTTGTCGCATTAATTGATTCTTCCTGCAATACGACAGATTATGACAATTTATAAGAAAAGTTAAAACTTCTCCATCTGTGATGCTGCCCAAATCTAAAAGTATAAAGCAACACAGAGAATTGCATCAAAACTAAAATTTCTCAAAGTAATCCATAACAAAAAATGAACTTAATACCAAAGAGTAATAAAACAAGAACATAATTTCTTTAGACTGACCCTTTAAATTATAAAGTAATCCATAACAAAAAATGAACTTAATAACAAATAGTAATAAAACAAGAAGAATAGAATTTATTTAGACTGACACTTTAAATTATAATTTAAAAAAATAAATAGTTAATAACATATTAATACAATCTATAATTGGATTTTCTCTTCACAAACCATTCCTAATGATCGACCACAATGGCTTGGTCCAAAACATCGAAATAAAAATAAATATGGCATATCCAGAAGATTCCATAAACAAGAATATTGCATGTTAAAGGACACATGTCAAATTTCTCAAACATCTGTGATTAGAATTGAACATATTGCATACTTCAAGAGAGAAATATTGGCATATAAGTAATTCCCCTTTTCTCCCTGATCGCAGCCATACCTTTCATTTTTAATCATTTTTTTTTTTTTCAATGGACCCAAACCCTTCTCGGCTTCCCTATTTTTCTACCTATTCCATTATATTTCCCTTCTTGCCCTGATCGTCATGGTACCTATCACTTATAAGTACTTTTTGTGGTCCCACCCACCCATTTTTCCTTACCTGCACTTCCCCTCTCCAAATGGCCACCACTCGCAACCAAGACTTGCAAGCTTCCATCAATCACGTGACATCTGAGACTGCCTCAACCAATTCCCACCTCGCACAATTTGAGACCCAAGCCAAGCACAAATTTGACACCATGGAAGCCAACTTCTTGAACCAATTTAACACCCTCCAGTCTATTGTCAACCAGTTGTTGAACCGCCCTTCGAGTCCTTCCTCCTCGGACCCACCTGATGCTGCTAATTCCTCTCATTCTTTGCATTTTCAATCCAACTCCTTTCTGCGTGACCCCCATCTTCCCCGCGCCGAGGTCAATAAATTTGATGGCTTCGATCCTACATGTTAGGCCACTCAAATGGAACATTATTTTTCTCTGCATGGTATTACTGATGAGTTGGCCAAACTTCGCTATGTTGTCCTCTATCTAGATCCTAAACGATGGCAATGGTGGCAATGGCGTAAAAATTTACGTCAAGGGTATATTGCCTGGACCCAGTTTGTTGTAGAGCTCTATGACCTTTTTGACACAAGTGTAAGGAACAAAAACTTTTTATGGCCATTTCCGAAGATGTGACAGTTCCACTTGTTGAGGAGCCATCCCTTCCCAATGCTACCTAGGAGCACGCTGACCCACCTGAAGTCAAACCACTCATTTCCTTGCATGCCCTTACTGGCTTCTCTTCTCCACAAACCCTCAAGCTCATTGGCTACATTAAGAATAGGTAGATCATCATCCTTGTTGACAGTGGTAGCACCCACAATTTTATTCATCGTCGCATTGCCCAGGAAACCAATTGCTATATTTGTGCTGTCAATAATTTTCAAATCATGATAGCCAATGGTGGGTCCATGAAATGTGGTGGGCGTTGTGAAAATGTACGTCTTCAAATTGGACATTACCACTTGAAATCTCATATGTTTGCCATTGAAATTAACGGGTGTGACATTGTGCTAGGTGTTGAATGGTTACACACTTTGGGTCCCATTCTTATGGATTTTAAGGAATTAACCATGCAATTCCAAGAGGAGGGACAAAGGTATCACTTCCAAGGTCTCACAACTGGTTCTCCCAAGATCATTTGTTCCCATCGCATGGAAAAACTCCTCAAGAAAGGCCACTTCGGTATTATTTCATAACTCCATTCTATTCATGCGGTTGAGACACCCTTTGTGCATCATGATCTCCAAGTTATTCTCTCCAAATACCAAGTTGTTTTTTCCACTCCCCGGGGGCTTTCGCATTCTTGTGGTGTTCATGATCATTCCATACCCCTTGTTCTTGGCAGTCTTCCTCCCAATGTTCTCCGTGTTGATGAATGCAGCTATGGGAGACATCCTCTAGCTTACAAACCTGTGAGATGTGGAACATAGCAGCTATGTGAGTCTTTCTTTCAGCTTACAAACCTGAGAGAAAGCCCCTAAGAAGGGTACGTGGTTCCTGCCTGAGACAGAGCTAGGAACATAGAGATGAACTCCTCCATGACATGAGTGAGAAGAACTCCAGATGATTATCTGGTGGAAAAGCGATCTGTTGAGTTAGGACGTGCCTGTGGCTGAGCACAAGGTGAATGTGGGAAATCCCAAAAGTGTTGGGCACATTGTCATGTGAACAGAAATGAATATGATGTGACAGCCTCCTCTGAGCAGCAGAGTTGACGAGAAGACTCCAGATGATTTTCCTGTCGGTGGTAGTGGGAAAGTAGATCTGTAGAGTGGACGTGCCTGTGGACGAGCACAGGTGAACATGTGAATACCCGTTTCATCTGTGTAATGCAGTAAATTAGATCTATGACATCCCTATGGATGTGCCCCTAGTGGATGAGCACTAGTGGGTGTATCAGAGCCTTTGCTATACACTGTTCAAGAGTCAGACCTACATGTAACCCTAATTGTTATGTAAAGGGTACAGGTCGGCCCCACCTTAATGTGATTAATATTAAATGTAAAAGATAATTAATATTAATATTAATTATTATAATAATAATAATAAATATATTTGGCTTAGAGAGGTCGGCCCTGTTGTGCCAATAGACGCCCTTGTTAATTGGTCAAAATCTAATATAAGTAGGAGATGATTCTCCATTGTAGAATCAATATCCTTCTTGTGTGTTTTGGAAATTTCAGCAAGTACTTCTCTTTGGCAAAGGTGCGCACCTCTCTTGGGCGATAGTCTTCTAGGGCTTATGCACCCTCTTGTATGCTAAGTCATTCTTGGTGGTGAAAGGTCTTTCTCTTGAAGAATATAGCAAAGGATTTGGCTGGGTTTTTCTCCCTTGTTGAGAAGGGTTTCCCAGGATATATCTTGTGTACTTGTGCATGGTGTTTCTTCTTGTGATCTTGGTTGCTGCAACATTGTTGTTTATGGTTAAGGCATGATGAAATTAAAATGAACTACATGCTTAACCTAGCTTATGAAAAATCAACATGGTATCAGAGATCACCCACAATGTGTTGAATGGGATTTATCCAAGGGTGGGCATATGGTCACGACTCACAACACAAACATAATCATGTATTATAAAGATGCTTGTAGACATGCTTGATCCTGTAAAGAACAGGTGCCACTGTTTCATACTGTTCAAGCATTGGACAATTCATAATGTCATGATTATCATGCTAGAGCAGATTTAGCAAACATCCAAGTAACAGTTGAACTGACTGTGGGCATCTATGGTTTCATTCAGAAGGCAGTAGACGACAAACCATCCAAAGCTCCAAAAGATTTAGTTAGCAGACTCTCGTCTTGTTTGTAGCTTACATCATGTTTGACTGAAAATAAGGATTGAATTGTTGATTGTGCTTATATTCCTCTCTCTCATTCATGTCGTCAATATGGAAAAACTCACACAGTGACACACACAGTTTACATCAACTACAATAGCGTTTCCTTTTCACTCAAACAATATTGATTACAGCCAGTGAAAGAACTAAAGCACAGTAAATTTGAAGAATTAATCCCATATACATTACTTCTTTAGTGAGACGTTAATTTAGTAGATATTGCCATGAAATCAAAATCAAATCTGGTCAACATTGGGAATGCTGAAGAATCTTACCGGATGTCGAGGATCTGCTAGCATAGGGAAAACTCCTCTAACAACAAGAGTCTGTCTTGCCTGCATCAAAATAAAACACAGTCAATGGATCCTTTTGTATCTTGTTTCTTATAATCACCCTATTAAACTTCTCTCTTTCTACAATGATGTGAGACATATTTCCTTCCTAGTACCACTTGATCTACAAGTACAAGCTAATAATGAAAACAATAATTTCCGACTTTCATTCAAACTCAAAACAGCACCATAAACATCCAAATTTTATAGCATAAATTTAAAAAATACCAACAATCTATGTAGTTACATGATGCACCTAACACTATCAGCTCCACAACACGAGTTCTATCGAAGTGCAAAGAAATTATAAGGTTAAAAAAATCCCAGCTTTAAAATTAACAAAACACCCAAGGAAAATAGGGGCTTTTAATATATGTTTCTCCAGAAATTATTTCACAAGGATGCCAAATGCTCTATATCTCTATTTCCAGGCAAATCAAATAGGCCACAAGTGATCTTTTTCACCATTCAGCAGTTTAGTTCCAGATGGTAGTTAAAGCCATGTTAAGTCATAAAACATCAGTACAAAAGTTCAATAACAAATTGAGTCCTTTTAGAGTAAACTGTATGACAAAGCTCTCTTGCAGAATCGGATTACATAAATTTGTAATGTTAATGTAATATGTGATAGTTATGTATATAGGCCAGCATTAAATGTTTGTTGTCATAATGAAAGCCATTGGTCAAATATTTCTCAATGTAAAAGCATTAGCCTTTGAAGCTGCTGAAACAGTTATCTAAGAAGCTAGACCATAATACGGCATCATGTCTTATCTAACGTTGAAGACATTCCGAAATATCGATGAAGTCTTTTCTTTCCTTAATTTTTTCTTCAGCAAGTTCAAATTGCAACAACCAATCACATCACTCTCTATTAACTGAAAGAAGAAATTACAATGCAATTAGCTCAAAACTTCTATTTTCTAACCAAACTAGTGAAGCACCTTGTCTCTTTTATAGAACAAGAGAAGAGAAGGGTTACAATGAAACTAGACGTGCAAGTGATGCGCCCCACTTGACAGTGTCAAACACTAACCCTAATGCACCTAAGAGAGTGTCCCCTCATGCATGGATAGGGTGCCTTGAATAGAACATTTAGTGGAACAGAATGAGTCCATGCACCCTCTAAAGATAGCAAACCTCCTCATGCAATAATCCCTTCCTAACTTGAGATCTGCACCATCTAAAAATAGTGCATGCATGTGCCCTCTCTCTCACTAGAAGTCTATGGTGTCCCTGATCTTCTAAATGGGTCCACTCGTTCGGTTAATTCATCAATTCTCTCGATCTGTTCATTAAGCTTCCTTGTACTCTCGTCCTTATCGTCACCCCTCATTAATAAATAGTTATTCCATCGTTCCTCCGATGTGTTAATAATTTTGTCTTTTTTATTGATTTTTTCCAATAGTGTTTTTTGTACTTGCCAAATTCCTCCTGACTCTTCTCAACTTTACTGAGATGATATTTAATGTTGTTGATTTCACTTCTATGACAATTAATATCTACTTATGACTCCTCGTTCTTTTTCCTACTTCCTTCCATATTTTTATTTTTAAACAATATATATATATAACTTTTACTTTATATGTATATAAAGTTAAAGTTATGATATTTAATTAATTAACAAGTTGCCCCACTTTTTTTTTAAGTTAATCAACTTCAAAAAAAAATTAGAAAATTAAAGGTGATCTAATGGGTGTGACTTTATAAAAAGTCACCACTAACTTTAAAAAAAAACGATTTGGAGGAGACCACGGTGTACGGATGGAGGGAATGTGACGAAGGGGAGGTCGTACGACGACGGAGGCAGGTAGGACGGTGGCGATTGGCAGGAAGTGCAGCAGTGGTCAGATTCGTACGGGTCTAGCCACGGAAAGAGCAACGGGGGTGTACGGCAACAGCATGGAAAATTTACAGTGACGGTGACAAGGACAGCGATGGACAAGGAAATACATGTACGAATGGCAGCGAAATTAAAGTACTGACGACAGCATAAAAAAAGGTACGGACGACAACAGCAGTATGGATTACATTGGAAGTACGAAATAAATGATTAGCGGCTGGTACGACTGACAACAACAATTGTATGGTTGTACGAGTTTGCAGTGTGCCAAGGATTCGGCTCTGATACCACTGTAACAAGTAAGCTTGTTATTTAAATACAGACAGATACTCTGAAATGTATAAATAGTGACTGATAGAATTAATTATAAGATGATGTTACAATCACCCTCGTGATGGTTTACTTATAGCATTCACTGGTCACTAGGTGAAGAGGTACGTGTCTCTTGATCTTTTCATTTATTTATTTAAATTATTATTATTATTATTATTATTGTTATTATTATTATGTATTTATATTTATATTTATTTTATGTATTTATGTTTGTAAGAGGGCAAATGAATATGGAGTGGGGTGATGATGTTACTTATCGAGTGAAGGGATTGGGTTCCATTTCCTTCCAAAAGCCATCAGGGGATGTTCTTGAGTTCAATGATGTTTTGTTTGCTCTTGCTTTGAAGAAAAATCTTCTTTCAATTTTTTGTATGACAAATTTGGCTAGAGGTATGTGAGATGGTGGCCTTTACAGGTTACTAGTTCATCCTGTGGCACTTGTTCATGCCAGCATGAAGTTAGAGGATCTTTCTAGTTTTGAGGAGACATATGAAAAGAATATATGGCGAGATGCCATGAAGATAGATTCAAAACCTATTGTGAAATCAATAATTGATTTGAAGCTTGCAACTGATGAGAGTGTTGAAGAGTACCAAAATAGGGTTGTTAGATTCTCTCAAAAAGTAAGTTGACCTTGATGGAGCTCTTACTCTAGTTACTGGAGGATTCTCTTGGAAAGAGAGTTGAACTTGTTGAGGGTTTTGTTTCAGTGGTCGAAGGTTTTGAGGTTGCATGGGTGAGATATCCATGTTTATAGTTTGTTGGAGGCTTTATTGGCTACACTATAAACTTGGTATTTCAAGATTGATGAGTTGACTTGTGCAGATTTTTATCTTTGTGATTTTGATAGATCTGATCCACTTGTTTTGGCCTTGTATGGAGATCAATGTTATCAAAACTGGAAACTGAACCGAACCGATCAACCCCAAAAATGCCTGGACCGGACAAAAAACTACATAAAATATTCAAATTTTGAAAAAAAAACATATATTTTCATGTGCATCCATATGAATCCAAACCATTTATACACAAATGTGCAAAGTTTCTCATTTATATAGCAAGAGTGCATATAACCAAAATAACACAAAGTGCAGTCCACCTCTGAACCAAAATACATCAACAACGAGCCTTTAAATGGCCTCTAGAATCTAAAAAAATCATGCTACAACAAATAACTACATATCATCAAGATCATTATTTATATTAGAATCCTCATCATCAATGTCACCCTCTAAGCATTAAAATAAGATAGAAAAAGATTAACATGCCTAATAAGTGATTTTACTTTAGTGAAGGGTACATTTTTACTAGGGTCATGACAGAAGAATTCAACAATCAATGTCATCAACATCGAGGTACATAGAGGGGTTGGTGCTCTCGATAGAATCCATTGGAAACGTTGCAATCGTACGAATCTTGAAATCCTGAAAATTGTTAAGTCTGTTGAATTTTGAATGGGACCTAAAATTCTACTTTCTCCATATGAAGTCCAATGAGGTTGGAAGTTGGAACCACTCTCAAACATCTTGAAACAATTAATGGTAATGTTAAAAATTTAAATAAAAGGATGAAAATGAAAGATAAAGGAGAATGTCACTTTTACTTTATGAATTTAACATTACCATTACCCTAGGGTTAGGTAATAGATCCCCCTTCCATTAAACAATTGTTTTTTTTTCTAAAAAAAATTGAAATCTGCGAGCCTAGATGCATTGTACAGAATTGATCGATTTGGTGAAAATGGCCAGTTCGGTACTGAACCGGCCAAAAGTGGTTATGTTGCACCAGTCAGACCATTTTTCTCTCCAAACCGATTCAACAAGGTCGTTTTGTTGGACCCGTCTAGTTTAAATAACACTGATCGATGGAGAAGTGATCATGTAGGCAGGAAATCTTGTATATCTCATTATGTGGTGTTTGAAGATTTTTGCCTRTGAAGTTGATATGAAGGATGTCRTAGTTTGGTAGGTTATTGATGGCCCATTTTCCTTCAGATTCACAAGTGGTTAGTGTTCTCAAGAGGGTTGAGATGTTGTGATAGTATCTTGGTTTGTTGGATATGGTGAGATTTMTAAAGCTTACAAGATATGCATTCCATCATAGTGGAAGACTATAGTGAACCAAATGTGAAGTTTGATGAGGACGTGTTGTCCTCTAGATCATATGTATTCCCTTCAATGATTGAAGGGAGTATGGAGGTTGTTATTCCAAAGACTAATTCAGAGGTTAAAGAAGAATCAAATCTAGACGTGAACGAGGTATGATCCTTGAGGTTCATAGCTATTGCAATGAACATTCCATGCTTATGTAAATAATTCCAATTTTTCGCTAGGGTCTTAACTTTTGGCATTACTCTGAAAGTCTTTACACCATGCTCGAGGCCCGAGGGTGCTTCATGTGATGTGGGGTGCATGGCATGTTGACTACCCTTGGTTGTACCATCATGGACATACACATTAGAGATAGCTTACTCATGAATTGTTATACATTAACTTGATGCTCATGTGTTGCAATTTATTAGGAGGATGGAGACCTATGTGGCTTCGTGACATTCTTCATGGGGCATGCACATGGAGGGATTAGTTACTTGCTTGGGAGGATGTTCATTTGGAAGAGGGGCATTAGGCATCTAGGATGAGGGTTTTGACTCTTGAGTAGTAGGTAGAATGGGGCCACATGGTTGCTTACATGTTGGCTTGTGCTAAACTCGACAGTGCTTGGGTCGAGAAATGTTCATGGAGGTGTCGTGGGCTCCACGGTGCACATGGCTTAGGAAGGAGAGTTGGAGCATTAGAGGAAAAGAGTTGGACACTTCTTGTGGAGCACTCACCTTTGAACCCTTGCGTGTTGGATGTGCATACCATGGACCTTGACATGCATGACTTGGAGTTGAAGCACCTTACATGTGGACCTATCTAGTGCTTAGTTAGGTTGCTTGTGGTGGACATTCTCCACTTTATTATAGTTGACCTCCCTCGCCTTTCATATAAATAAAGCGAGGACAAAGTCTTTTTATTACATCATAGTGATGACATAATTGTATTAGAGATGTGAGAGCTAGAGCGACTTGCAATTGGATAAATGATGGATCTAATTCAGTTGACTTGAACATCATAATCTGTATAAACCAGAAATCAATTCCACCAAGTCTACAACAACATTAAGGGGAAATTTAAGCACAAGAGGTTAGCTTAACTAATTGTTGCCAACGACACTGGGCATTGGCTAGTTCCATGCCAGCGGGTGCCCGGTTTGAATCCCCTTGGGTTAGATACACTAGCCTATGCTGATAGGTTTACTAAGGATGCCATTCGCGAATGTGGGGAAGCATCCCTTGCATTTACCAGCAAGGTTTTCCTTGGAAAAAAACAGTAAGTGGCAATTTAAAAAAAAATATACTAATTAATTTAATTTGAAGATCCTAATTGATATATCCAGAGTGATTCCAGACAAATTAAATGACAAAACAGTAAACTTCTGACTTTATTTCTGTAACATACTTGAAATGCACCAGTAAAGCTCCATCTCAACTGATTTGTTGTCAATCTTGGGATGACAACAGATAAAACTGGCATGGTAGGACGGTATTTTGCTATTAACCTGAAGCAAACAAGAGACGAATTTAAGCTCAGAGTCAGGACACATAAATGGGGTTTAATATCTATTGCAATGCAATTTTTGTTTTCACACAATTCCACCAGATTAAACATTAAATAAGAACAAATTTGTACCAACTTCACTAAGCCTAAAAATAAGTTATGTAAAATGGTCGAGTACTAAATCAGAAATGTTCTTTGGAAATTGATAAAATAATGCCATTTAGTTGTTCTAAAATACTATAAGCTAACATTGAAAATGATACCTAAATTTCAAAATAATAACATTTATAATAAACTGGCAGTGTCGATAGTTAAATGAAACGAATTGGGATTTCTCAAAAGTCTTTCACTTTCCCCTGTTCTGATCATCAAGAGAAAGTGAAATAAGTAAATAGATGATAATAAATACCTGGCAGTTTGTCCAGTTGCTGTGAATACGACAATAACTGAAGCCTTCACTTTGATTGCAGCACTTACCTGCAAATAAAGCATATAAAATATATGGAGCTTCTTTGGACAAATTATTAACATTTTCCAGGCCTTTAAAGAAGGATCTAAAATAGTTATCACCAGCTACAGTTTGTTGTAATAATGAGTCAACAAAATTGCCAATACTGCTTTCATTATAATCCACCAGTCATAACAATAAGATTTAATACTTACTGCAGTAGTTGCAATAGATTCCAAGTGACTCGTTGGTTCATTGCCATATTTCATAGTCTTTTTAAAATAAATAGCTTGATTGTACACTTTCTCTGCCTGCACTTAATTATCTAACTTAGCATCCAGGGAATATTAAAACTGTCATACGGATAGAAATAAGCTTTGCAATTGTTACTTTGGATATCTTGCAATACATGACTAATGAAAAATAACAGGAGGAAGACTGTAATACCCACTTCTGCACAGATCTTTCCTACAATTGAGATAGTCTGAAAAGGGTATAATCCACGGAAAGTTTCTGCACCTAATAGAATTGCATCTGTACCTGGAATTATGAAGATTGGAAGATATAAGAATATCACATCTATTTGCATCAAAGTGTTTTCAGTACTAGTAGTAACAGTTCCACATGCTAACATGTCCTCAGATCACTAAAATCTACAGAGTAAAGGATTTAGTATTTACTAACCATCCAAAACAGCATTTGCAACATCAGTTGCTTCTGCACGTGTCGGACGTAAATTACCCGACATACTGTCCACAACACGTGTGACTACAGCAGGCTTTCCAGCCATGTTACACTTGTGGACAGCAGCTTTCTGGAATAAAAACACCTGCAATGTACATTTTTTTGAGTTAAATGTAGATAATGAGGAAGTTTTTATTTTTGTACAAAAACTGTGACATTCAATTAATCAAAAGGTTTTTTCAAGCTGTATTTCTTGGTTTGAAATTGAAAATATGTTTTTGTAAAAGCTTGAAATCCAAAATTTGATATAATGGATAATTTGAAAAGTTTACGCCAAATGGATGTTCTGTGCCTACATTTCATGGTTTTTTGTGAAGCCTATTTCATTCATGGTGATCTTCGTAAAACCTGTGCATTTCACAGAAACTGCACGAATATAATTTGCGTTTATGCTAAATAGACTCTCTCTTCAGCTACAAGGAACGTTATAGTGTATACTATATAGACAAGAGAGTCATATTCTGAAATCCAAATATATCAAAAATGTGGTGGTGAAAGGAAAAACAGTAAATAAGAAAAAATTTAAAAGACATGGCAGATACAAGATATTTGTTAAGCAAACAAAAAACAGAAATTTAGAATCCTCATATAAAAAACTTTGGCAAAGCTCAAGTCTGCAATGCAATTCAAACATTAAGCATTCCACCATACAAACATAGTGATAAGCTCCCGGATAGGTCAAGTTGTGCTGCTGAAGCACTGGATGTCGCTGCAACCTGATTCCTAAATCCAAATAAAAAACCATAGAGAATTTTTTACATGATCAAGTTCCTACAGAAAAATCTAGAAAAACAGTACCTTAAAGTTACTTTGCCCCTTCATAATCATTGAAAATTTTGTAATTTTTCAACATAGTCATGGCATGCTAATTGATAAGGGGAAAAACTCCATTCTCAACTTTCTTTGCACAATGACACAGAAACATTGGATAAAAGGGTCGAAATGTCAAGCAAGCTTTTTCTGACACTATGGGTACTAATGCAGGGGACATGACAATCCTACCACCACTTTTTCTTTTAACATCTACATAACTTTTCCAACCTGATGAAAGGATTCCTTATGAATAGGAAATGCACCCCGTTTGCTCAAAGCACCATTCACATCATAGACAAACTGTAGTAAGCTTTCAACCATTGAAATTGGAGGAAATGGCGGAGATCGCAACTGACGAACGCAGTTAGGGTTCCTAACCCTAGCTGTCACCATTGATATCTCAAACCTGAGAATGGAAAAATACAGAGGCATCTATCAACCCTGAGGATCTGCAGCTGCCAACAATCAACCTAAAAAAGGGATGCCACAACTACGAATATCAACATTTTGGTAAGAACTGTTTGAAGCATCCTCCCTTGCGGCCCCAGAATCAGAGGAAGCGTTTCAAAGTGTCTCAAACCCATCCAATCGAAGGAAAAGACAGGCCGCTCCTCGTGCTAGAAATGAGACAAGAGTAGATCCAAACCAGAACTGCTTCTCAACCCTCAAGAATATTCACAAGGAGAAAGCACTCATTCCAACCCCAGAGGAGAAACAACAAACCATGGTGATAGAAGAAACCCCCCAAAGCAGCAGCAAATTTCAGCGATAGAAGAAACCCCCCAGGGACCCCTCATGAGTAAGTCGGATTTAAAACAAGTGGAAGAAGTGAATCTTGGCATTTCCACAGCTCGAGAGGAAGCATTGATCCTGGAAATCCGCAAAGAGAGAATCCAACCTCAATCAAGCTTCTTTGAAACCATTCAAAATATTAACCTAGCCTTCAACTTTTCAAGAGAGGCCTTGTAGCAAAGCAACCCAAGGAATATTGCAAATCAAGTATCTATTGAGAGGTCGAGGACTCTCATCCATGAAGCTAGGAAAAATGTTTATTATTATGTAATCAATTTGGGAGAATCTACTCATGCCAATATGGCAAAGAAAGAAATTTTGTTGTAAGAGAGAAATTGTTAATTTTGGGTTGCTCCGAAAGTGTTTACATCATGCTAGGGGTGCACTTTGTTAGTTTTTGGGGTAGCTCGGGCAAGTACTTCTGCATTGGCGGTGCCTAGCATGCGGAGGTGTCTGAGCGACACTCTCTAAAGTGGATTGTATGTAATGACTAAAGTGATTTAAGTCATCTCAACGAGAGATTAAGTCACAGTCGTTGATCTCAAGAAATTGAGATCAGATCTTGATCGTTGATCACTTTGGAGATAGGGTTTTAGTCATTAGGGGATTATAAAAGCAGATCTAAGGAGAGTGAGAGGCATACAATGAGTGCATAGGAGCAAGGGAGAGTTTTGTCCATGTACTTGTGTCCGAGGGCGCAGGGCCAAGGAAAGGGTGCAAGGGGCAGCAAGGGCGATAGCAGCCAGGTGGGCTAAGCTATCAGGTACAACATTGTAATTCCTCTGATGGGCCATTATCCCAAGACAAGAGGCCAGGATTTTATCTAATAAAATAAAACTCAAAACAGGCTTTCTCGCAAGGGTTTTTCTGTTTACCTAAATCTCCTATGCAAATGTGTATGCAAATGTGTTTGGTTTCTGTGTTATGCTTTCGCTTATATTTTCGTTGAAAACCTAGTTGTGTTAATAATTAATAAATAGAGTTTATTTGGATTGTTAGTCGTGTGTTAGGTTTAACAGAAAATTCAACATGGTATCAGAGCCTAGACTTTGAAGACGAAACCAAGGTTTTGCACGAGAGACGGGATTTTGCAGAGAAGAAATTTTTGCAGGCTTGTCTGCGGGAAGTTGAAGGGTAATAATACAAAAAAACGGGAATCATACGTACAGTCACCGTACGATGGTGTCGTATTGTTGTGCGGTGAAAAATCACACTACATCCGCGTGAGCTGCAGAGATGGAGGATCCATGCGTGCTCAGGTAAAAGGTTAGGCTGGTGTGTGGATCGGAGTCTGAGAGAGGCCGCTATTGAACGATCTGCCAGCAAAATCGTGAATCAACTACTGAGAAGGAGCAGCGGGCTATGCATTGTTGTGTAGATCGAGTGGGTGCGTCTGCTAGATGTGCGGGCTAAGAGATTCGTGGAACTGACAGCCGCGATGCAGAGAAAGAGTCACCGGTGGGAGCATTGAAGACGCGGCTAGGAGGATCCGCGGCTGAGTGAACAACGAACGTAGAGAACAGTCGCAAAAATTGTTCGGCCGCCAGCTGTAGACAAAGTCGTCGGTTGAACACTAGATCGTGAGCACCGAGAGGACGGCCGACAAGTCCGTAAGACAGGAACCGTGTGAAGAGAACCTTCGGGAGCCAAGACACAGACCGTGGGCGCAGTCGTGAGGTGACGGCCACAGCAGATGGGTCGCAAGCTGGTGTGGGTTCAGCAAAGGAGCAGAAAAGGAGGCTGACAGTCAACGCGTGGCGGCTCAGTGTGACGCACGGGCCGAGTGTTGGGGAATTGGAAGCTACAGACAGATGGATGCTGAATAAGCAGTTGCAAGAGCCGACATAGCTGACAAAAGCGTGTAGAGGTTGCAAGCGTCGGGTCGGTTGTGGTAAAGGGTGGTCGCGAGGGCAGTGAAGCCTCGCGGGGGGGAAGTTTTTCAGCCGACGACAGCTGCAGAACAGCCCCCTGCCGCCAGTTAGGCCGTGGAGCTGGCCAACCAGCAGGATAGCAGGGGTCGGGCAGCCCCAGGCAGCGGGCAGACTGCACAAAATTTTTCGGGTAGCAGGCTGAGATAGCCAGGCAGAGGCCAAGATAGTTCGGGCAACCCAGAAAAGGACCTGGGTAGCAACGGAGGCTACGGGCAAGGGTACGGGTAGCAGGCAATAGGATCGGGCAGCAGGTAGCAGAACCAGGCAGCAGGTTCGTGAAGTGAAATTTAAGTTTTTCAGTAGGTTGCCGAGATGGCAACGTTGGGGATGGGTTGTGGGCAATGACTCATCTCACAAGATGACCGGAATGAGGTCAGTGTTCCTTAGTGTTTCAGAGACAGGGTCGGACTTGCATGTGAGTAGTGGAGCTAGCACCATGCATGCAGTGAAGGGGGTTGGATGCATTAGATTCCAGGTGGTTCTCTGGAGGTGGCAGGAGTAATATATGTCCAGGGTTGAAGTTGCTCTCAGTATCAGCCTTGGAGGACATGGGGTATGCAGTCATGTTCGAGGATGGATAGGTACTCATATGTTCAGAGGGAGCAGATACCCAAGATGCAACAATGAGGCTTGGCATCAAGGAGGGTATGTTGTACAAGGTGTTGGGACAGCCTAGAGTGGGGTCCAAGGGAATCTTGGATCGTAGATCAAATTAAAGTGCATCGAAAGTAGCAGGAGGGTCTTCCAGTTCGGAGGGAGCAGTTACAACAACATTAGATTTGATGGGGTCAGAGATTGATCAAGGAGGAGGTTCTTCCAGAAGTACCTCCCTTGCTAAGTGGGAGTGTTAATTTTTGGGGTAGTAGAGAGATTAAGTCACAGTCGTTGATCTCAAGAGATCAAGATCAGATCTTGATTGTTGAACACTTTGGAGATAAGGTTTTAGTCATTAGGGGATTATAAAAGCAAATCTAAGGAGAGTGAGAGGCATACAATGAGTGCATAGGAGGAAGAGGGAGTCTTGCTCATGTACTTGTGTCTGAGTGGGCTGGGTCGAGGAAAGGGTGCA
>SNQJ01S0006932.1:51864-62146 GCA_010110895.2 Picea sitchensis | reverse complement strand
TTGTCGTCATTTACTAATGAAGGCTGCAGCAAAAGATATCACCTTGTTACTTCATTGTCAGTTCAGAATGATTTTCAAAAGTACATATGACAATGCATTCATATTTGAAGTTTGCTATAATGCATCTACTTGAAATTTGTCAAAGAATAAGAAGAAACAAGCATCATAGAAACAGATCAGCCTAAAAATTAAAAGCCATAAAGTAGCACTATGAAGTTGGTTTCAGAAACACAGCTTGATAGATTTTTTTATATGTGAGATCCATCATAGTAGCTAGTAACAACACAAGCTCAGAACATGAGCAAGAACGTAACTTTGATGTCATCTTTCTTACTTGTATAATGTCTTCAGCATGTCGTGTGTATGACAAAGAAAGAAAGTCAATGTTGTTACGAACTCCCCAAGTTGCAATAACCTACAAAGTACAAACAACAGTAATACATCAAATTCCAAACCTTATAAGAATCAAATCACAAGCTGCACAATAAACCTTAACACAAAAATAGACTAGTGCCCTGCATTTTGTAAGGCTACATTTACCCCACCAAAACAAAACTTGCACTGTCCAGTAATCAAAACCATTTTGAAGAGCAAAGGTTACCACAATAAATAGTAAATGCACAAATTAATTTATTTGTCACTTTAAATTCATGTCAGTTACAGACTGCATGCTTTCAGTTTATAAGGTTTAACCTAAGGACCCTGATGAAAGCCAATATTGCCTTCTGCCATAGCTTGATGAACATTTGAGGAAGGGTGTGTAAAATCCAGATCAGGCATAAATATAGGCGTGCATGACCTACACTGCACAAGTGAAAAGAACCCCCGCATGTGTGTTGTACTTTTGCCTGATCAATATCAACTCTGAGTTGAAGACAACATTGAAGTAATTGAAATTCAAAGATCAGGAATAAATGAGGAAGCCTATTATATAAGGGAAACTAACTGACAATAAATCCAGTTTAGAGATATGCCATCCTCCATATTAATATTCATTAGGTTGGGAACAAATAGAAAATTAGCACTAGGTTTCTAACTTCCAGAAGGTCTCACAATTGTTTGAATTGAGCACCCCTAGAGATAACAAAGACTGAAAATATTTTGAAAAATTGGATTCTATGAGCTTCTAGAGGCATTATGTTGTCAAATATTGCAGATGCCCCAAGGTGAGAATTAACCAGGTAGATGATACCCCAAAAAACGTCCATTAGATTTTATAAACTACAAGTAAATCTTGTTCTGGGTGTAAGATCCAACTTACAATAATGAGCATAGACAAACTAACTAGTGGATAGATAGACAGTGAGTAAAGTTCTCAGCCCAATATGTCAAACAACTATGACTTTATTATCAAGTGCTCATTTGCCACACATTTGGGATGTGAAAAGGTAACTAGCATTTGAATGTGTAACATCCAAGTTCAAGATTGCTAGTTTATAATGAGAATTTAGTGATAAAAGAGCAGGGTAAAAGTCATCTATATATAAACCTATTGGCTTCACATTTGAACATTCTTATTCTGATACCCTAAATTCATAAATTAATACATCAGGTTTCATTAGGTATATTCTCTGAAACATCGTACTATCCTTCAAGCCAAGTAATAGAAGACTCAAGAGTACTGCCATTTCTGTGGAAACTGTGTGTATGCTCTGGAGTCTGAACCTTCCTCCTTGTTGATAAGTTAATGTTGGATATATGATCCATTGGTTATTTAATTCTGTGAATGCTATCAGCCTGTCATAGATTGCTTCTGTTATTTTTTCCTGTTGATAGACAGCTTTTTAAGCCTCTTGTTGACTGCAAAGCCCAATTTCTTGGCTGACACACACTTAAACAAAGCCAAAGCAAACTTTGACTATTAGCAAATAATGTCAAAGGGAAAAAAAATAATCTCTGAATTTAGTAACAATCTATGCCCAAGCAAACTACAAAATTCTATGTGCTTCATATCCACATAAATTCTACATCAATTGGGTTTCACACAGACCATTTTTTTCAACCCATATTTAGGTAACTCTTACATTTATCAAACCTCCAGAGATGACGCATCCCTAGCCACTATTTATTAGTATCTGACTTGAAAACCTAGAAAAACAGTGAATTTTGACACATCGTCTGCCAGAAACAGCAGAAACATTCCACCTTACCCATTTGTAATTCTATGTGTTAAACATGAAATTCCAGCATTAAAACAATTCCAGTCAGTTCTCCACCATGGACCTTATGTCTAAAAGCATAATAACTATATTGGCAACTAACACAGTAATCTCCACACTTGCAATTACTTACATGTTTATCTGCATCGCTTAGTGTTGGAAGATCAATATGAACTTGAGTGACATGCATTGTAAACAATGAACCAGCAAGAGTTGCACTGTTTTTGACACAACAAACTATATCTTGATCTTTAATCTCTGCAACCTGCACTTAGATCAGTTAGCATATTTTTTCAACACTGGAGATGTATCTATATCAAGATAACATGTGCAAATGTTCCTCTGCTTGGATATTCACAAACAGTGTCAGAAGAGCATTAACCTCAAGCCAGACAGAAGTGGTCTCACTTCCTGTAAAGAGATATTGACCAACAAAAATGGTATCCCCTTTCTTCACTGTCTGTAGTATAAAGAGCCAAAATACAATTCAGTGTTAGTCCGTGAGAAACATTATCTGGTTCCAATAAAAACAAAACACGGCTGAAAGCAGTACATACCAACATGATACTCTAGTCTCTATCCCTTTGCAAAAATGGGCATAGAGTGAAAAGGAAACATAATCAGAAATTAGAATACCTAATAGATGGTATGTATCCGTCCACATGATATATTTGATTTTGCACCTATAATATTGCAATGCTGACAATTACCATTTCCAGTCAACCTTAATTTTATTAAAATGTTGAGTAATATTATGTATATCCTCTCAGAGAGCAAGCATATTAACGATGAAAACAAGACAGATAACAAGTTATGAATTGCACATATACAGACACTCGCAATTTATTCTTTAGATTCAAACACCCGGGACCACAGAACGAAAAAAAAAAAAAAAGATGTAAACCCATTGCAAAAATCAGTGATTTTCCAATTTTTCAATGAGTACAACGAAAAATGAGAGATCACATTCAAAAATCACAATCACAAGTACAGTGTTTTATAGCACCTTGTGGTGCGTGTAGTTACTGAGTCAGATTCTCTCTGTCTGTGATGGCAGATGTTGTTGCTGATTATGGATGGTTGCCTCTTCACTGATTATTTCTAGCCAATGGTTACAAGCATCCTTTCTGGATAATGGTTGAGTTTCTTTGCTGGCCAATCGTTGATGAATCGTATCTTGGTAACATGTGATGTGTTCTCCTCAGTAATCATTATTAAGCTTTTATATTATGTGTTGGCTACCCTTTGGCTAGACCAATGTCGTAAAACTCAGAATCGACCGAGGGTCAACTCCGACTTGACATGAACTTGGTTCAGAATCGGACCGGTTTGATTTTTATGACTTGGTTTACTAAAAATTACACAGAATATTAAAATTTTGATGAAAAAAATATATTTTAAAGAATCCAGACAATGATTCCAAACCATTAGAGACAAAATATGCAAACTCTGCTCATGTGCATACCATGTAAGGGTGAATATATCAAAATGGCACGAAGTGCAATACATATCTGAAACAAAATACAGAATCAATGAGGCTCTAAATGCCCTCTAGAGTCCAAAAAACAACATGCAAGATACTTCAAGTTGCTACCCTACTACATATCACCAATCAACGTGATCAATCATCAAACTTATCACCACTGCTCACTCTAAATCACAACTCTTCAATTCTACTCCAAATGCTCACAAATGCTCAATATAATGTAGGAGGGTCACTATATAGTATATATTGTGTTTTTAGGGTTTACCCATGACAGAATCTAGGTTTTAGGTTAAAAAGAATTTAAAAATTAGTTTTTCCTTAAGTTGTGTGCCATGGTGCCAAATCATACCAACTCAGCCGAGTTGAAGTGGTTTGGTATTKAACCGATTGAGTYGTACATCAACCCAAACTATTTAGGAGGCTGAGTCAATATAGTTTAGTGTTGACTCAATCAACKCAGTCGAGTTTGAGTTCGAATCAACCATTTTTTAAAACTATGGGCTAGACTTTGAGTGATGATAGTGGGACTCCTTTCTGGGATGATCCCTTGTTCGATGTGACTCATGTGTGACCTAATGATTATGCCCTTTATGGCTTCTCCTTATTTGATATGTTGTTTGTGCACTTAGCCATGATGATGTCCCTTCTTTACAATACATGTGTTATGTAGGTACTAATGTTTTAATCAATTAATAGTAGATGGTGGTCCTAGACTCACCATCCCCCTTGTGCTTGCTTTTATGGATGATTAAGTATAATAAACCTAGACAACTATGAGATTGTCAAGATTGTGATAAGCAATGATCCTTCCATGATTGATGATTTAGTTAACATTAAATGTCCTTGATAACGGTTATGTAACATTGGTAATTCTTAGATGAGGATTAGCATGATTAGTCCTTAATGGTATGGTTGATATTATATACATTTGTTATTTAACATGCGTAATGTTGATGCTCTAGAAAATGATGATGATATCGCATGAAGCATTGGTATTCTTGATAATGGCTAGGTAGCATTGATGACCCTTGATGGTGATTTAATATGATCTGTCCTTATTATGATATGATTGATGATGTATACATGTGTTGAATGCCTTGCCATTTATATGTTTCATATTATGATTTACGATGTATACATGTACAGGATGCCCTATCAATGTTATATTTCATATTATGGTGAGATTAATTATGATGATGACATGGTATATACATTGTACCTTGGATGGACTAATCTGTTACAATTTGAGACTATGGCGGACACTAGGGAAATGTACTCAAGGGAAGGGCTCTCAACTCAATGAGGATGACTATCAAATCCTAATGCCTTGGAAGCCTGTGAAATGGGAAAAGACTTGTCAAAATGACATCCAAAGTTAACTTGAGAAAAATGGCAAAAGGGAAAGAGTTGAAACTTACTTTTACCCTATTCTTGACACTTGTATATTCACCCTAAAGCCCAAATTCGCCGTTGCATGAGGAGGAATGCCAAGAGACAAATCTTGGGAAGATGTCATATTGAGATAAATTACAAAAGAGGCTACCTATCCATTGTTTAGGCTGGATAGCTCATGAGGAAATGCTTTGTGATTTTATCACTATTATGTTAGAACATGAGATTTTGGATTTTGTCCTTGGTTGAGTAGAATTGTTAGTTACTCTAACCTAGTCTATGTGGACTAAGGGGTTGGGAGTGTGCCTGCATCTCGAAGGGGTGATTAAGTGCAGTTTGTGCCTAGTTCCTTCTAACATTTTTGGGTCCAATTTGCAAGATGCCATTGTCGAGTGTGATTGTAATCACCAAGACCTAAAGGTGGTAATAAGGAGGCACACCAAGAGACAAATCTTGGGAAGATGTTACATTGAGATAGATTACAAAAGAGGCTACCTGTCCATTGTTGAGGATGGATAGCTCATGAGGAAATGCTTTGTGATTTTATCATTGTTATGTTAGAACATGTGATTTTGGATTTTGTACTTGGTTGAGTAGAATTGTTAGTTGCTCTAACCTAGTCTATGTGGACTAAGGGGATGGGAGTGTGCTTGCATCTTGTAGGGGTGCTTAAGCGCAGTTTGTGCCTAGTTCCTTGTACCATTTTTAGGTTTTGCAGGATGCCACTGTTGGGTGTGATTGCGATCACCAAGAACTAAAGGTGGTAATAAGTTATTTGCAAAGTAGGACACCACCTTCAAAAATCGTTGCAATCATCAAGGTTGAGGGTGGTAATAAGATCTTTGCTCAAGGGGCACCACTGTCTTAGGTGGTTACAATCACTAAGGCTGAAAGTGGTAGTAAGACCCCTMCATGCCAAATTCCCGTGAAGTTTGGCAGCATCGCAAGTCTAGGGGCCTCTCGACCACACTAAGGTTATCAACTAAGAATCTGATATGTGATATGCCTTTGGGATCTATGTGAGTTAATTCTATASGATGACACTACCACGTGTGGTTGCGATCACTAGGGGTTGGAGTGGTAGTAATATAACTACAACCCATAACCCRCAGGAATAGGGAATGAGTTATCTGTTGTGAGTATTATTGTGTGCCTAGATCTTCCTCACCACATTGGGCTTGAGACCTACTCGAGGRGCAACACTTGTGAAGGTGATTGCACTGGTTCRCGAGATAATCGACCCTTGGTGCATGCATTGARCCACTRAATTGAAGACCAATTGATGCRTGTCATCCTTGGGCTATGTGCCCCTCCTAGTATAGATCAATCTCATCATGCAATGCACCCACTACTCTTAGAGAATTGTTCCTTGTCTAAATCTAAAACGGGAATTTAACTAGTGGTGSTGCATGCATGCACACTCTAACAACCTGTCTACATAACAACAATGGTCCTCCCAAAGAAAACTAGTGACGARCATAGCTCCATCTGTCGTCAATGTTATGCACATGCCTCGAGGTACAGATCTGTTGCACCCAGGTATAGATCTATTGTCACTGATGCGCAAAGAAGGGAAACTGACTACCAAGCAAACAAGGTAAAAAAAAACTAACACCCCCTTGAATAAAAAAGGCACTGACTCAAGTGAGAGAACCTTCACATAGTCCCTAAATTGTCCTCCTAAATAACCTAAAAATATTGCCTTTCTTAGCTATATTTTCACAGGTCCAATCTGAGAGATAACAAGATAAATTATTTTTTGGGTTCTACAATGAGGGTCAAAATTCAGAACAAGGAATTATCAGTACGAACCTTCAAGTTCATGGCACAGATACAGCTAAAGTTGGGGTCCTTAACAATGTCTTGCATTTGGATAATATGAGAAGCAAGCTACATTTTATTTATAAATCTGCATAAAGGGAATACAAACATGAGTTTTGTCTTAATCACTTTTTCG
Source organism: Picea sitchensis (assembly GCA_010110895.2). NCBI lineage: Eukaryota > Viridiplantae > Streptophyta > Pinopsida > Pinales > Pinaceae > Picea > Picea sitchensis. Next base: position 55,152 of record SNQJ01S0006932.1, on the reverse strand, counting down.
TTACAGATATTGGGGATAACTATAAGACAACTGCTTCAGGGGAAGTTGATCATGATGCAGGTTTATTTAAGTTCCTTGGTTTCTCTTAATCCAACTCTACTCCATACTATGCTTTTGTGGCTCAAACTGATAACAATAGCAGGTTGTGTCATGCAAGATTGGGACACATAAATTATGGAAAACCATAGCACATGTACAAGCTAAATGCAGTAAGAGGCTTGCCTAATATTTCAGCTACTAAACACGTGTGGAAAGGATGTGTGCTAAGAAATCACCACAGAGAAAAAATTGATAAAGGAAAAGCCTCCTGCACAGAGTACTCATTGCAGCTAGTCCATAGTGATGTTTCCAGCCAAATGAATAACCCTACAATTAAAGGATACGAGTACTCGCTAACATTCATTGACGATTGCACAAGAATGGTATAGTCTATTTCCTTTAACATAAAAGTGAAATCTTTGAGATGTTCAAAGAGTTTAAAACTTTGGTTGAGAACGAAAGTGGCAAGAGGATACTGTGTTTAAGGAGTAAAAATGGAGGTGAATACAACAGGAACAAATTTGAGAAATTATTGTGCTCAATATGGAATAAAATATCAAAGAATTGTTCCATAGACACAACAGAGAAATGAGATCACTCAAAAATTGAATAGAACTTTGTTAGAAATGGCAAGGTGCATGTTGCATTCAAAGGGCTTGACATATAAATTTTGGGGGGGATCAATTGCATGTGCTACACATGTTTTGAATAGGGCTTCTACTAGAGCAATAGGGATGTAAAGACATAGGAAAAATTAATCTTTAAAGATCCTACCACTACTTATTTCAGAGTAATTGGTAGTGTTTGATGGGCACACATACCTCATGGGAAAAGAGCTAAAGCTTGAACCTTAGAGCAAGAAATGCACCGTTGTTGGGTATAGTAAGTAGTGCAAAGCCAACAAGTTATAAGATCCATAAATCAAAGATGTGTTTGTATGCACAGATGTGAGGTTTGATGAAGATTCATGTCCTTCTAACTCTCATCCCTCTGTAAACACTCCCTCAGTTGAAGTCRATTGGTGATGGTTTCTAATAATGATTGCTTGCTTCTAATAATGATGGCATGGTTTCTGATAATTCTACTTCAGCTAGTTCAAATTCTAGGRATGAATTCTTCTTCTATATGAGGATGTGGATAACTCTTCTTCAAATGATGACAAGTCTTATGTTGATACTTCTAATGTTGGCTATTATGACACAAATAACAGCAGGAATTTGTCTCAATAGGTTGGAAAAACCATTGAGGCTATAAACGCTGATGAAGGTGGTCCTTATGAACCAAGAATGACTAGAGGGCAAAGCAATCATACTCCCATGAATAAGGTAATGGCTGCAAAAGATCCAATGATTTATCAGGAGCTCAATGTAAAGAAGAACGGAAAAATGCTATGAAATAAGAGTATAATGCATTACTGAAAAATAAAACTTCGGAGTTGGTTCCACTTCCAAGAAGCAAAAATATGATTGATTGCAAATGGAAGTATAAAACTAAATAAACTTCAGAAGAGCAAGTTGATAAATATAAAGAAAGACTAGTTGCTAAGTGTTTCTCACAAAATGAAGGCATTGATTAAGAAGAGATGACTGCTTCAGTTACAAAAATGAAGACCATCAGAATATTATTTTCTGTAGCAGCAACAAGTTTACAATGGCAAATTCATCAAATGGATGTTAAAAATGCACTCTTGAATGGTGATCTTCATGAGTAAACTCATATGCAGCAACTACCTAGTTTTATTGATGAGGAAAATCCAAAATATGTTTGCAAGTGGAAAAATCTCTATATGATTTCAAGCAGGGACCTAGACAGTGGAATACTATAGTTGAGGATTGGTATCAAAAGATGTAGATCAGATCCAATTCTTCATATAAAGAGGGAAAAGAGTGAAATATTGGTTATGATTTTTTATGTGCATGATTTGGTGATTACTAGCAGTGATGTTGGGATGATAAAATCTTTGAAGGCTAATTTAAAGAAAACATTTCATATGACTAATATTGGGATGCAACTTTGGCGAATTGATGATGGCATTTTTATGTCTCAGTCAAAATATGCTCTTGATGTATTGCAGAAATTTGGAATGAGTTATTGTAAAAGTGCCCCTATTCTCTACCAGTATGTGCGAAGTTATCAACAGATTGTCCTTCGAACTAAGTTGATCCCATCTTGTATAGACAACTTGTTGGAAGTTTGTATCAAGTCCAAGATCTTGGGGATTGCTAATTTATTGTGTACGCTTGTATAGACAACTTATTGTGTACTCTTGTAGACTGTAGATCTACATCTGTATGTATCAAGTCCAAGATCCCCTTGGATCTATTGTCACTTCTTGAAAAGGGCCCCTTAACATTCTTGCCAAGAGCACAACCTCTGCAAACGCCATCATGCTCAATATGTATCTCTGGAAGGCCTGTCACCATCTTCCCCGGAGCGGGAAGAGCTCTATAATGTAAATGAGCAAGTCTCCTATGCCATAGCTCACTCAAGATGATAGTATCATGTAACAAGGCCTAGACTGGTCGGACAGTCAATCTGTACAAACTGTTTTCTCGAACGCCAATCACTCGGGCAGAATCCATGTGTGAGTTCTTGTGCCATGCAAGAAATTTTCCTTCTAAGAAAGTAACCTTGTAGCCTTTATCCTCTAAGGCAGAAACAAAGACAAGGTTCCTCTTCATCCCAGGTACATATAGTACCTCACTTAACTAGAGAGGTATGTCAGAATCTAGTTGGAATGTAGAAGATCCAACTCCTTTCACAATATATCTGGCATTATCACCAAGTACAATATGCAGACGAGACTCTTTCTCTACAAGATCTGTCAGATGTTCTCTATATCCAATCATGTGTCTGAAAGCACCACTGTCGATCAACCAAATATCACTATCAGTAGGAACTATACCTGAGAGTGCTAATATGAAGAAGAATGCTTCATCTTTTATGTCTTCATCTCTCTGATGTGGTTTTGGATCAACATCGACAGTGGATGCATGTTATCTTCCTTTCTTCCTGGTAGGACAATTTCTCGCAATGTGTCCATACTTGTCACATCTGAAACATTGAATCCTTTATATGTCTTTTCTTTGTTCATGACTTGGCGCTACTGAAGTTTTCTTGTCTTTGAATGCTTTGCTGAAACTTCTTCTATTTTTCTACCTCTCTTTGCATGAGAAGCAAGGGCTTGATTGTCATCATGATGGGAGTCTTGCACTCCTCTGGCTATAAGTCTGGTTTCCTCCTGAGTGC
>SNQJ01S0006932.1:28825-42172 GCA_010110895.2 Picea sitchensis | reverse complement strand
GACGCAGAGGATAATCTTGGATGGAGTGAAAGACCCCCTGATTCCACATTTGGCTGAGAAGCTAACAGCCAAGGAGATGTGGGATGCACTGATAAACTTGTACGAGAACAAGAACAAGAACAAGAACGGGAAGATGGCCCTAAGGGGAAAGCTCCACAACACTAGGATCGCCAAGGGAGAGAGTGTGGCCTCCTATCTCACCAAGATAAGACAGGTGAAGGATGATTTGGCAGCTATAGGGGAGACTATTCCAGACTCAGAGTTGGTGCGCATAGCCCTCAAGGGCTTCACCAAAGAGTGGAATGTTTTCATGAAGTGTGTGGTGGGGAGAGAGAAGCTCCCAGATTGGAACAAACTATAGGATGACTTTACTCGAGAGGAGATCCGAGAGGGTTCTCAGAGTAGAGATCAAGAGAAGGAAGAGGGTGGTGCAAACGAGGAGAATGTTGCTCTTGTGGGAAAGAGCAAAGACAAGAAGAAGGACATGAGCAAAGTGAAATGCTTTGCATGTCATAAGACTGGCCACTATGCTAGTCAATGTTCGAACAAGAAGAAGAGCAAGAAGGATTCAGAGGTATCAACATCAGTTGAGGTTGTTGAGTTTACTGAGAAGTTCGAGAAGGAATTTTCTCTAATGATTTGTCTTTCAGGAAGTTGTAGTGCAGAGTTTGGGGACATTGGAGTGTGATTTGTGGACAGTGGTGCATCTCGGCATATTACGGGAATGAGGTCGATGTTCCTCAGTTTTTCAAAGATAGACTCAGACTGCAATGTGGGTTGTGGGACTAGCACCAGACATGCAGTAAAAGGGGTTGGATGTGTGAGATTCCAACTAGAGTCGGGAATTTTTCTGGAGTTGGCCGAGGTATTATTTGTTCGAGAGCTGCCAATAAATTTACTCTCAGTGTCAACTTTGGAGGTTCATGGATGTGGAGTTGTGTTCTTCCGTGGACAAGTGTTTCTGTATAGAGAGGTAGCTACTCCGGACATAGTTGTATTGCTTGGTGTCCAGTATGAGAGGTTATACAAGTTGATGGGGCAGCCTGTGGTTGGATCTAGTGGATTCAAAATCTGTGTCAGTGTCAGAGAGTGAGCAAGTTGCTCAAAAGAGTGAGTTGATACCGAGGACTCGAGCTTCTTCCAGTACTCTCAGAGGACTCACCTGGTATGAGATGACACAATTGAATGCTCAAGAGAGTGAGAAGACTCCTAGAAGCATGTCTTGGATGGACAGGTCTCCAAATCAGAGTTCAGTGCAGGTAGTAGCAGGGGCTTCCAGTTCTAAGGGAGCAAAGGTTTCTAGTTCAGAGGGAGCATCTATAGCAGCAGAATAGATGATGGGGTTGGAGATAGATCCTAGTGGAGGTTCCAGAAGTACCTCCCTCGCTAAGAGGGAGTGTTAGTTTTTGTAGCTTGGAGGTACTTCTGCATTGGCGATGCCCAACATGCAAAAGCGTTGTCGAAAAAGTCGACATCGGCTAAAAGTCAGCGAGGGTCCAGAAAACATCGTTTCGGAAAAAATCGAAAAAAGTCAGAAAACCACGACAAACATTAAAAAATACAAAATATATTCATTTTTTTCAAAATTTTAAACATATAAAGCAACAACATCAGATAAACACATTGGCACATAAATATGGAGAAAGCATTGATATATATGATGTAGTGGATGCCAAATAAAAGATGATACATCAAAGTCGATATCGAATCCTGAACCCTGATAATTATCCAATCAAGGACTCAAAGGTGGAGAACCAATACAAAATGACCTCACATATATAAATGTATCTCATCATCATGAGGTAGATGTACAATGCAATGTTTTAAAACTTGGACTCAACCTCAGAATCGATCGATGGTCAAYTCCGACTCGAACTCGAACACGGATTGACTCARACCGATCTTATTTCAATGACTTGRTTTACTAAATATTACATAAAATAKTTAAATTTTAATGAAAAAATTATATTTTAAAAATTCCAAACCATGATTCCAAAAAATTATTGAAACTTTGAAAGAAAGCATTATGAATAAATGAGCAAGAACATTTAAATGACAAGCAATGTTCCACCATTGCTTATATTCGGATCCTCATCATTAGTATCAATCTTTGCCTCTACCTTGATCCTCTAGAGACATCAGTGAACACCTCCTAATTTTGATGAAACCACCTAATCGAAGCCTTATAATATGGTAGAAAAAGCTTAACATGCCTAATGAATGATTTTGGTTTGAGTGCAAGATACATTTATGCTAAGTCTGTGTCAGAGGAGTTCAACAATCAATACCACCAACATCGAGGTACATAAAGGGCTTGGTGCTCTTGATTAAATGCCAATCCCATACCGTCATACGTGATAGAATCCAATGAAAATGTTGCAATCCTACCAATCCTAAAATCTTGAAAACTTTTAAGTCTACTAGATTTTGAATGGGATATGAAATTCTACTTTCTCCATATCAAGACCGATGAGGTTGGAACCACTGTCAAACATCCTGAAACAATTAATGGTAATGTTAAAAATTTAAGTAAAAGGATAAAAAGGAAAGATAAAGGAATTTAACATTACCATTAATTGCCACCATTTTTGGTCAAACCCTTCAAAAAAAAATTCAATCTTGCATGTTGGTGGGGTCTAGTACCCACTTGACCGAGTCAAGCCCTTCTCCTTCCTTCCCCAACAACGACAAACACAAATGACAAAAAAAACTCAAAAAATCTGCTTTATGAGGATGATTTCCACTAACTGGCCACGACTTTTATGAATAAGTCCCGACTTATTCAAATTAAAAAAATTCCGACTTCTTCTGGACAATTTTTCGTCGGTCAGAAAAAGTCACGAAAAATCGCAGGCTTTTTCAACAGTGTGCAGAAGTGACCGAGCAAATGTCTCCCTCTAGTAACTTGACTTTATAAAGTGATTTTATAAAGTTGTGGGGTCTTTTATTATTTAATACGTAAAAGTGACTTTATAAAGTTTGGATCACTTAAGTAATTTAAGTGAACTCAATGAAAGATTAAGTCATGTCCATTGATCTTGTGGAGCAAGATCGAATCTCAGCCATTGAGATCTAGGGTTAGGCCAGTTACTCATTAATGACTCAATGAGTGAATAAAGGCAGCATTTGAAAGAGAGGGAGCGCAATTTCCAAGGGAGATTGAGAGGGAAAGTGAAGAGGCACCAACAAGAGTGGGGCGCATATCCCAAGAGAAAGGGAGGGCACACATCCCAAGAAATTGCAACAATTAATGAGTAGGTCTATAGAGCAGTAGAGGGGGCCATACAGTATGGATTTGGAGAGGATTGTATAGCTGGTTATGCACAGATTTCGAAGTGCAATTTTTTGCTGAGTAAAGTTCGTACAATCCATACAGGGAGGTACTATAGTTGTGCATAGAAATCAAGGAGTTTTGCTGCCACGAAGGCCGTTTTGGGCACAAATTTCAAGGCAAAAAACTGTTCTGATTTTTTGTGGTCTTTGGCACATTTTTCGAGGTGGACTGTAGGCACTGTTTACGAGATAAGTATTGTGCATTCATTGCTATAATAAGTTGTTGTAAACTCAGAAAATTATTTCCTGCGAGCTCAATAAGAATGAATCTCTCCTTGACTGGTTTTCCCTTCGAGGTTTTTCCAAGGGCATTGCCTAAAATTCTGTGTCAAATGTGTGGTTAAATGTTGTCTACGGTTCATTTATTTCCTCTTCTAAGTTTCAGATTGCTTAGTCATTTGTATTTCTGCTCATAGTTCCAGTTGAATGCCTATGTTAACCTACATTATTGGTGAATGACTATTGGAGGTTGAAATCTTATTATTGACTAAGTATTTGTCTGGTAAATTTAACACCGAGTGGATGGCACGTAAAAATGGCAAAACCCTTGAAGGCGTTGAAATTGTTGCTCTTGTGTTTAATGATGGTTTTTGGAAAGATGGCAAAGAGATTTTTTTGTGATGGAGTCACTTATCAAGGAGCTCATGTACTTAAACTTTTTTAATGTTCAACTTCAAAGTCAAACTCCAATTCATTTTCAAATTTCATTTCTATCGAAATTCAAATGTTTGAAAAATAACTTTGATCTTTCAAGATGCTTGATGGTGACAAATCCATTATGGGTTACATTTGTGAGGCAATAGATCTCACCAAGGAAGCCATCAAAAGAAGATATAAGGATGAGGAGGTTAAGTGTATGACTCTTTGGGATATTATTAATGAGTGTTGGGATAGGCAATTGCATCCCCCCTTACATGTTGCTAGGTACTTTTTAAACCCAATATATTTTTATGATAAGACAAAACTTAATGAGGATGGGGAGGTTGGTAGAGTGTTTATAACGTGCATTGAAAGGTGCTTCCTTGATCAAGAAAGCCATTGCAACTATAGGATTATAAGGCACCTGCAAAATTTTCTCACCTATATTAGTGCTATATGCAAAAGGACAAAAATGTTGCCTGACACCCTTGAAGGATTGATCAATTCATTGATTTTTCTTGTTTTGTTTGTTTTAATTAATTTTTTAATTTTTTAATCATCTTCGATCTTGACTCTTGAACCCTTGCCACTTGCTCTATCTTTGGTGGCTAAAATTTCGCAGTTATGCCCCAAATCTTAAGATAATTGCCATTCAAAGCTTAAATCAGACCTACAATGCTTCAGGTTGTGAGTGCAATTGGAGCATGTTCAAGAAAATACATTCCAAGAAGCGTAACCGATTAACAAAAAGTGCTTAAATGACCCCATATTTACCCATTACCATCTTCAACTTTGCAATAGGAAGATATAAGGTGAAACACTAAGAAACACAAGACTTCGCTTAGATTGTCTAAGGTTTAAGCATTTGAATTGGAAGGTTTGATTTGAACTTTAAAGTTTAATTGACAGTTCAATGTTTCATGATGATGACATGTTTTAATCATTTAGCAACTGACCTGCAAGAGCTAGATCCTACATCCAATTGGCTTCAACCGAAGGAGGCTCCTATTTTTCACCTTAAGGAATTCACAAACCTGGAAAGTTAAGCAACCTAAGACAAGGGAGAAACTACTTAGTTTTTTTACTATTAACTATTCAATATTTATTATTTAGTTAACTTTTATAAGCAAATGCTTCCAATTCTCGGATTAAATCTTTTTGTACTCTTATAATATATGAGAATCCTATTCATCCATGAAATTTTAGACCTCTATTGATATTGTCCATTGTATGGACATGGCTTTATTGAATATCAATGAAAAATGTTTTTTTTAATCCAAATATGTGTATATCTTTATTTTTTTGTACTTTTCAAATTTTTCCTCATTTATTCCAATCCAATTCAAACTCCTTGCTCTTTCTTTGACGAGTTTTTGTCAATTTCGAGTCTAGTAACTTTACTTCCAACACCTTGGATCTCTGGTGATTGCTTCATCCAACAACTAGACCCACAATGGTTGATTGCTCCATAAAATCAACAGGAAAATAATACCAACATCGATACACCCTATGGCCTTTCTTCTTGCAATAATAACAAAAAACTACAAGCTTTTTGTTCTAAGCCTAGAACTTTCAAGTTCCCTTGCATAATACTCAATCTATTGAAATATTCATAGGTGCCTAGGATGCCTTCCTACGACTTGTAGGATGTTGTTGATCATCTTTCATTGTCTACTCTTTACTGGGAGTGTTCAAACACCATTCATCTTGAGCCTTCACAAAAATGATCTTTAAAGTTGACGTGATGCTTAGGATTGTTTTAGAACATTCTCCCATAAGCTATCTTATCCCCATTATATGCTAGACCAACATGATGGGGACTTGAATTAAACATGATGGGGCTCCCCATGCCTTGACCATTGTTGTGAAGGCCTTAGCCATCAAAATGTAGATTTTAATGACAAAAATCAGCAAGCTAAAATTCCTGTCAAACACTTAACAACCTAGAGATGTCCCAAACCCATATTCAGAAATTACCATAAGCAGAAATACACATTGCTAAGCAAATATGCTACGGAAATAAACACAATGGACAACATTCAATACCCATAAAACTCAAAAATTTAGGCAAATGCTAGGGAAAAACCCAATGTGGGGAAACTCAACGAGAGAGAAAGAGAGAGAGACCTTATTATTCAGCTTTCGGAAGGTACATAACAGCAGCAAAATCACATTTCCAGCCAAGAGAAAACACTTACAGCACCCAAACTGTCCCACCAAAATATGCCTCGTAAACCGTGCCAAGTTGGTACTGCTGTATGGCCCTCCCAGAAATTGCAGCACCTCGAAAATTGTGCAAACAACATGCTGTATGGCCCAGCAACAGCAAAAATGCCTTGAAAACTGTGCGAAGCCCCGCCTCGATTTTCGTGCCCTTTCCTCTTGCTGTACGGACTGTACGGATCCATACAATACAGCCTCCAACAACAGAAAAACAACTTAGCCACAAAACAGAAATTCCTCCTTGGGATTTATGCCCTAGTTCTCTTGGAAAATGTGTCCTCTTTGCTGCCCTCCTTCCTCTCTCAAGCTTACTCAGAAATCTCTCATGCTCCTTCTCCCAATGCGTCTTGCACACTACCCAATGCATTCTTTTATAAATCTGAAAATGACATTTTCCCTCCAAAGTGTTTTTTCACCTTCCCCAAGCCTAAATCCAAAGGCCAAGATCTAATCTTGCCTTTTTCAAGATCAAGGGTCATGATCCATTCCCTACAAAATGAATCACTTAAAATATTAAAGTAATTTCACTTTATTGCATAAGTGCACTTTATGAAATAAAGTGACTTTAAAATTAGAAGGTACATTTTATTAAAAAGTCACTTTAATAAAAGAACCACTTTATAACAACTTTATAAAAACCCATTACAAAGTTAAGTGCCTGGTAGTGTATACATAAGGTTACATTCGCACTCAAGATAAAATATGCGGAGTACCTCTCGAGCTAAAAAGCTAACACAAAACCCATCTTTAGCAATAATTTTGAGCCTATTCCTTTGGTATGACTTTCAAAACTACTAAAAGTCTCAAATGTTGATTCATTTTGAGCAAGGGGCGAAGATGAAGTCCTTACCATGCTTTCTGCAGTCATGGTTTCTACATCTTGAGTCGATATGAACCATCTCTTCTAACTCCCTTTGAAGATCAGCTAGAATGGCTTCTTTGGCCTCCAAATATTTTTGTAGTTTGTCTACAACTTGGTCATGTTGCTCCTGAAGAAGTTTCACATGACTTTCAAGAAACTTTTGCAACTCTTCATTCTCCTTTTCCATCGATTGGACTATAATCCTCTATTGTTCATTATCCTCTTGAATGTGTTGATTTATCTCATGTTGTTCCTAAACTTGTTCTCTCTTAAGGCCTTTTCCCATGGCTATCTTATGCAACACAAAAAGTTAGAAACCTTCTGCTCTTATACCAAACTGATCCATAACCCACTGGGTTAATCAATATCTCCCAATGGCACTCAAATTGAATTTCAATTTAAAACAAAACAATGTCCTTGCGAAACCTATCTTGGTCTAGATTCTTTCCTTATCAAGCATTTAACAAAATAAGAAAAAGATAACATGCACATTACACTCATTAACAAGATGCTAATGTTTAAGGAGAACCCTCACAGCGAAGAAACTCCAATGTATTCTTCAATCTAAATAATTTGATTAGTACGTGACACGTGTTCATAAATGCAATCTTGGATCGCCTCTAAGATTCCACATCCATAGGGTTGTGTTTAGAAATTTGCTTGGTTATCAATTGTTTCTCATCTGAGAATCTATCATGCCTGCGAAGGACTCTGACTCACAAGGCTAGGTTCACAATGTCTAACAACAACATCGTTCAAATTGAAGGTATCCTTTCTAAAAGATTCTTCTTCTCCACAATAGAACTCTCGATTGGTCATGATCCTTCAATCAACTTCGACGATCATTCATTCTCCAAGCCTGGCTTATGGCTTCTTTCGTTGGTTCCTTCAATTCCATAGGCTCACCAAAATAATTTTAGTCTCGCTTAATAAGTCTCTTCGACATTTGTCTTCTATCAAAATCCACCAACGTCTACCAACCCTGCAATGCTTCTACAACAATCTCTCCTCAATGAACCTTTGCAAACCCTCGATCTCTAGCATTCTACCTTCTTATGGGCCTTCTTCAAGAGGCAATTACAACTGTTCCTCTTCTCCACCTACCAATTAATCAATAAATTCACCTTCCATAAGTCATTCGACACAAACTACCCAATGGCAATGAATTGGTTTGGCCATTATTATTGATGTGGAATACACATGTTGCATTGGATCTAACCATTACTTGTCCAGTTGATCATTTTATAGACATTTAGATATGTGTCATCCAAGAAACTATTAAGCTCGATCAGTTCCATGAACAATGTCAGTCATGTGCTAGTCGACCAACAATCCCAACCAACTCAGTCCTTAGTCACCCTGCTACTCATCCACCATACTTCATCCACAATTGATCAATAAACAATACTAGAACCTATCAAGCCTTCTCTCGATGTGTTCCATCAACATACATTCATTGTTTCAATTTCTTGATCATCGATGTGCTCTTCTAGTCAATTTTGCTTAATTGAGTAACTAGGGTTCTGTCTCGAGTAGAACCGTGCCTAGTCTCACTTTATTATATTTTCTTCATATCAAGATCTGTTTTCCAATCACTCTTTCCCAAATCAAGCAATTAGACGCCCATTACCAAATTCTTCTCTTAGTCCTTTAATGTTAGATGAGTTTTAGTTGGTCTTTCTTGGACCCCTCCTAGAAAAAGAGCACTGCAACTTGTTAGGTTAATCATCGACTCCATCCATAATATACCATATTAGATTTGATCTTCAATCTATATGTGTATGCTTGTTTATCTCTCTTACAAGTGTAATATTTAACATGGTATTAGGGCAAAGTTGCCTTGGACTCTCTCACGAGACTAGTCTAAGAATGATTGTGAGGTTCTAGATCTATTGTCGATCCACTATGGGAGTATGGATTGCTATAAGAGAGTGTGGATCGATGATTGGGAGCAGAAAGATCATATTGATAGTGAAGATGCTTATCTATGAGCAAGACCCACATGGGTCATCCCAGAGTTGTGGTTCTATGTTTGACTTGCTTATGTAAGGAGGACTCGCCAAGAAACTAAGCCACGAAGGTCAAGGAAAAGTATCCAAGTGGGATCTAGTGTCAAGTAGGTCATGACTAGTGATGACAACAACAAGTCAAAGTCGTTTCACCAAGCAATTACGCATAGGAGGTTTTTGAGAGAATGCAACATGTCCACAACCTAGATATCATGGAGCAAAAGTCAAGGAAAGGAAGCTCACAGAACAAATCTAAAAGCATGCTTGGAACCATTGGACGTGGAGGTTGTGGAAAAAAAATCTGCTAGTTCAAGTCGACTAGATCATGGTTGTGCTAATTATAACCAAATTTGGTGCTAATTCATCAATTTGTTTTATTGTAAGCTATTTGTGCTACTCAAAGCATGGAGAAGCAACCTTATGCAGAACTTCTTTTGCTTGAATCTATTGTTGACCAAGTGCAATGAGTAGATTTGTTGATATAATCAAACCTCCTAACCCGTTGTTGGTGATCAACCTAAGTGAATACGAAAGGTTGTTTGAACTCATGGGATATATTCAATCAACCATCAAGAAAACTTCTCTTTTAACCAAGACAATCGTCAATACACTATCAAGACCCATGTACTGAAAGCCTACAAAATTAGTGGATTCAAAACATATGAATAATCTCTCCAAAATTGGTGAATTCCAAACATATGGATAATCTCCCCAAAATTGGTGAATTCCGAACATATGGATAAGCTCCTTAATGAAAGACACTTCAAATTTATGGCCCACTTCTATTCCATGGAAGTTGAGCTACCAATGGAGAACCAAACTAAGTGTTTCTAGGCTACTACATAAATACAAGGTTGCTTTTCAAAACACGTCTAAAAAACTCCCCTCCTAACAAGAGGATGGAATATATGATAAACTTGACCCTTCTAAGGCACCCATAATTTCTTGCTTGTATCACTAATGACCATTTTTAGATATATTAAAACTGAGAGGCTAGTTAAAGAACTATAGAAAGTCCAAATCATTGCCCCTAGTAAGAGCACATACCCGACTCAAGTGGAGTTATCTAGAAAGAAAGATGGATCTTATAACCTCTACATTGATTATAGGGCACTCAACAAAATCATTAATAAAAATAAATCTCCAATGCCTAGAATTGATGATTCAATGGATGAATTACATGGGGAAAAGTATTTCTCCAAAATTGATATTCAATTTGGACATTATCAAATTTTGATCTAGCTTGAAGATCGAGAGAAGATAACCTTCAAAACTCATCAAGGCCACTACCAATTTCATGTAATGACCTTCGTACTTTATAACACACCAGGGACCTTATAACCATTAATAAATAAGGCATTGTGTAAGTTCCTTCACAAGTTTGTTATGGTATTCTTTGATGATATTCTCATTTACAACAAAACTTTGAAGGAACATATGGAACACCTGTATATTGTCTTAGACACCATAACCACCCAAAATTACATGCAAAAGAATAAAAAACGTGAATTTTCTAAGACACGGTTGCAATGCCTTGGTCACATCACCTCAACAAAAGAGGTCAACACAGATCTAGAGAATATCAAAGCCATCAAGAATGGCCAAAACCCCAAACAATAAAAAAACTTGTGGATTTTTGGAACTAGTTGGTCTTTACACAAGATTTGTCAAAATATTATCCTCTAATGTTTGTCCATGTAATGATCTCACCAAGAAGAATGCCTTTCAATGATCTGAAGAAGCTCAAGAAGCCTTTGAGAAATTGATGGAATCTCTTGCATCCACACCAATCCTTGCCATTCCTAACTTCTCCTAACCTTTTGTCATCAAATGTGACAACTTTATAGATGAATGCCTTTCAATGATCTGAAGAACCTCAAGAATCCTTTGAGAAATTGATGGAATCTCTTGCATCCACACCAATCCTTGCCACTCCTAACTTCTCCTAAACTTTTGTCATCAAATGTGGCAGCTTTATATATTGGTCTTGGTGTTGTGCTTTCTCAAGATGACAAACTAATTGCCCTTGAAATAAAAAAGTTAAATACCAAGGAAAAAAAGGTTATCCACTTATAGTAAAGAAATAATTTACATTCTATATGCAGTAACCAACTAGCATCAATTCCTATTGGGCAATAAATTTTTCACTTGCACTAATCATCTTAGCTTGAAATATCTCTTGACAGAATGCATAAGGATAAAGGAACAACAAAAGTGGGTCAACAAGTTACATGATTATGATTTTCAAATTATTTAAAAGAACAACAACGAGAATGTGGTTGAAGTAGATGCATTATTTTAATGAGATATACCTCCATTTTTTCATGCTATCCTAGTCAACCAACCACCATGGACTAAAAAAATTTCAATGACTATTTTAATGATCCTAACACTTCATAGTTCCAAAAGGATATCCTAGCTTCAAAGAAGGGACCCCATCTATCTTAAGGGCAGTACAACAAAATATTATCTTCTTCAACGACCCCATCCATCTTAGGCAACAATCACCATTCATCAAGAAGGATTTTGAATATGGGCATAGCTCGACATGTAGACTTTCTTCTAAAACTATAAATATGTATCCTCCAACTTCTTCTAGAAGAAAACAAAACAAATCATTCCCTAAATTATAGACAAATGTGATACGTGATGATCTAATACGATCAAAAGTGTTCCATATCAAGGATGATTTCAACCGAATCCCATATGGGAAGAAATATTGATGAATTTTATCACAACGTAGCTATCCTTCAAAAGTAGGTATTCAATCTTCCTCATAGTTGATCACCTAATTAAGTGTGCATTTTATTCGTATCACCTACCAATCACTCAACTTTAGAAATTGCTAAGCTCTTCTTCAAGAATGTCTACAAGTTGCATGGACTTCCTCACCACATCATCTATGATATAGAACCTAAATTTGTCAACAACTTTTGGCAAGAACTCTTTAAATCAATTGGCACTACATTTAATATGAGCACAACATTTCACCCCTAGGTTAATGGTCAAATGGAGATCATCAATGAGTGCTTGGGAGGCTACCTACAATTGTATACAATGGATAAACAAACCAAGTGGGGAAAGTGGTTGCATTTGGCTAAGGAATGGTAATACACTAACAACCATACATCCACCAATCTTTATGGTTGTGAAATCCAGTCATCCAAAAGACTAGGATATTCAAAATATAAAGATCCTGAACACAATAGACACTCATCAAAAAATCAGAATATATGTAGCATTCTCGAGGAAAACTTGGCCATGGCAACAACCAAGATGAAGAAACAAGCAAACCAACACCATCAAAACACTTTGAAGTAAGGAGCATAGTTTTTGTGTGTCTCCAACCTTGCAAGCAAACAACTTTGAGGCAGAAAGGTGAGAGAAAAGGTGGGCCTATGCACCAGATATTCTCAACAAAGGTCAACTCCATGATGTTTTAGATGTGCCATGTTTGAGGAAGAACTTGGGAAAAGGTGTTGTTCCTCAAATAGATTTGCTTCCTCTAACTAATGAAGAGAATTTCATACTAGAACCAAAGGGCATCCATAAGTTGAAGATGAAGAATATTTGTAATAGGAAAATCTCTAAGTAAAAGAACAAATGGAAGGGCCTTCCAAGAAAGGAAGCTACTTGGAATTATGAAGAATTTCTTAAAAAAATACCACGAATCACAATTGTTGTAAAAACACCCCCTTCTTAGTAACCATAGATTAAAAAAAAATGGCCCCTTTTTCTTTTCATGTTTTAGGCTTAACAATGTCTTTAGTATAATTAGTTGTAAGAGTACTTTTGTGAATAAAGTGGATTGGAGTTTGAAACTTTTCCTTTATTCAAATAGTGATTGAATCTTAATGGGGGCCCACAATGTTTTTGTGCCAATAGACTCGAAATCACTCTTGAGGCCAAAAGTTGGGATAAATGATAAAATCTTAGCAATTTAATGCTTTTGTCAAATTAGGAAGCATGTTTCAACATTTTTTGAGTTGTTATATTGCATATTTTGACTTCTATTTTGACTTCTATTGTGATAGAAATGTGACTTTCTATATTTTAGAAGCATCTTCAATTTGGGCTCCTACTATTTTGGTTTTTCAACTTTTTTGACAAAGCTACCTACCCTAGGGAGAGGACATGTTGTGTACCTAACCACAACATTTTTATTATGCATTAGACTCTGTACATAAATTATTTTGTATTTAATCTCATATTTTGCAATAATGTTTTAATGCTTGAGTATTACATTTCAATGAGTGTAAAAAGCCATTTTTTCATATGATC
>SNQJ01S0006932.1:0-16780 GCA_010110895.2 Picea sitchensis | reverse complement strand
CTCTCTCTCTCTCTCTCCTTCTTGTTCCATCTTTCTTCCATTCTTTGGCTCTTAGGGTTTTGGAGCAAGTATTTCTCCAAGATCCATTTTTTGAGTAATAAAGGAGAAACTTTGGAGGATCATTGGAAGAGCAACAAGTATTTTTGTTCTTGCTACACATGAGGTAATCTTGTTTTGATTTGGCATGGTGAATGCATAGCTTAGATCTTGGGTAAAGTGTTACATTGGGTAGATCTAACAACGAGTATTCTTGTAGATCTATATATGTGAGTTTGCTAGATAGGGTGCAAGTATTTCATCTTATTAGCATATTCAGCCATATTATCTTTCATATGCATATCATCTTGTTAGATCTTGCAAGTTTGGCTTCAAGGGTTTTATTGGGAATGCCTCAAGGACGAGTCCTCCCTTAAAGCACACTAAAACTCCTATTTTCTCACTCTTCTTTTCTCATTCTTTCTTGTTGTCCTTTCATCTAATATTTCAGCTAGCTTAACATAGTAAATTGGTCATCTAAATCTATCTTTTCTATAAAAATTTCTATGTGAAAAAATTCTACCAAAACTAGAAATTTTTCTTCATCTTTGCTTGTTGTGTGTAGTTTTTCCAGCAAGTATACCTTGCTGGTTTTTGCAGGATCAGATCTGGTTGAGGGGGTTACGTTGCCCTAAAATAGCCACACAACACTCCAATACCCTTCTTCAAATGGGTAACAAATCTCAACCTCTCTTTCTATTTTTCAAGCATCTTCTAAGGTAGGACGTGGGGTTAGTGAGCTTCTTGTAGTGGTTGCTTGTTTGTCTTGCTTGCCTCTCTCTTGCTTGCCTCTCTCTCTCTTTCTTCTCTCTCTTTCTTTCCAAGCTATTTCTAAGTTAAAGATTGCCTACACCTTGGGAGAGAAATACCCAAAATCATAAGGCTAGGATTAGTAATGTGTTGTTGATCTATTCATGCTTTAAAGGTTTAAAATATTCTAGATCTAGATCTCTACACACATTAGTGCTTAGCTTAAGCCCTTGGGGCATAATCAACTTGCTTAGATCTACTCGCATGTTATAATCTATCTTAAGATCTATTTTGTTTACATGCTTTGATCCAACACACACTAAAGTTAATCTTTGTTGGATAAGTTGATAGTGTAGGCATACATCTAAATATTCAAGCTTCTCTCTCACACTCAATGCTTTTCTATTAATGCTTCTAACAATCATAAGATAAGTGGTATAAGCTTGATTTCTTCTTTCTCTTTGGGCAAGTTGTTCTTGCCTTTGTGCTTTAGTTTTCCTTTATAACAAGCTTCTAATGTTGATGATTTGATAATGGTGATGAACTAAATCGTTATTCAACTCTTTCTTTCTTGCTATACATGTGTTAAGTGCTTCATTTATATGCTTAGATAACACACTTTCTTAAGCTCATAAAAGTTTCAGTTTTGGTCTAAAATCACCAATTTAAGGCATCTTAAAGTCATTAAAACACTCTAAAATACACCTAAAAGTCTAACCAAATGATATACATACTTAATAGACTTAATACGGTGCTTTAAACCACCATCTTCACCATCTAAAACGAGGATTGAGGAGGGCAACGGAAGGTGATAGGCCGGGGACGGTCTCATGGTGCGAAGGAGTGTCATTTCCGTAAAAACTCAATCTTTCGGGTTGACCTGTGAAGCTAGGGTAGGCCTCGTTACCTCACTTCTTGAGCATCCAGCAGCCATTTGGCAATCGGGGGAGGAGGTTTTTGGTGAAATACTTAGTTAGGGTAATAAAATCCTTTAAATCTTAAGAAACACTTAACTCACTAAGTAATTAAACCTTGGGCTTAATAATTGTTATTCAATCTTTCATCTAATAACACTTTGTGGGTTAAATAACTAAAGTGTTGAGTATCATAACTCTTGTGGAGCACTTGTGCTTTAACTTTTAAATCTTCTAAGTTTCCTTTGACTTGTGAGTGTTGATGTTGCCATTGAGGAGCAGTCCAATAGAGTAAGTGTTATTGGGGCATAATTAGGCTTGATGTGTTGATGATGCTAATGCCTTGATCTTCTTTTAAACCTACACATCAAAATAACGTGGTTAGCTTGTTGTGTTGTATCATTTTGTATCTCTAGCATTCTTTATTTGTAAGTATCTAATCTTGTTGTGGATAATTGTAATCTTTGTAATCTTACTTGTAACGAAACACCCTTTAACTTTAGTTGACCCCTTGCCCAACCTTAGGCACTAGTCTTAGTCGACTTAGGGAAAGGGCTTGCTTGACATACTAAACCTTGCATCTTGCATTGTTGCCTTAGCATCATAGGTTAGACTCCCCCCTAAACCTTAACTAATTAAAATCAACTCCTAGAACGTAAACGTCAAATCTCATCTACAAACTAGGGTCTACCCCCCTTGGCTTCCCTAGGAGTAAGCCTAGACAGAAGAGGTTCTGGTCAAAGTGACAACATGGGCCATGAACCTAGGCATTGTGCCTCCAAGGACACACTAAGTGAGTCGGACTTAGCTCACGTTTGCAAGTGTGTATTAGGACGGCAACAAGCTCCAAGTGTCATTCATCAAGGGAAAGAGGACAAAGTCAAGGAGGGCACACTTTTAGAGTTTTGGACAATGTCATTGCACAGTTTGTACTTGGATGTAAACGAAAGGTAAATGAAGACAAACTGATGCAACGGGAGACTATCCTATCACTGTCACCTCAACAGGAAGTCTCTTTCTATTTAGGGTGGTAGGCCCAGGGGAGACGACCTCGGTGCCCTGGGGTTTTGAGAAGGCAAAGGGTAAAAGGCCAAGGTAAAAGTTTCCCTCTCACAAGTCACCACCGATCAGAAAGTTCAGCTAAACAGCCAATAAAAGATAATAATAACCAGAAATGTACCTGCCCGGAACAAAGCAACAAGAAACTATATTTGCAAGATCACTTGTTAGTTAGTACTTCATATAATCAGTGACTTTCTCAAATAAATCAATTGACTAATATATTGATGAAGGAAAGACGTATAATAGCAATTATCACAATACGATACTTCTCAATAAATGCTTCATAAATGCTTCAAAATGAGCAAGAATGATTTAATCATCAATATCATAACACTAACATTCATCAGAAGCAGAGAATACCAAGCATTAGTCAATCTTTCAATTGTTTAGAAAATGATGCAAAGTATAATTATAACTCAAAGAATAATAGCAGCAACAAAGTTAGCAGGTCAATCTACACTAGGGTTAGAAGGTGTTAGTAATTGTTCAAAGGTATTGGATGTTTGAAGGTTGAGATCAACGCACTCAAGCAAGAAGTCTTAGATCAGTGCATTCATAGGGCAAATGGAGTCAAAGGTAGCGGCAAAAAGTGAAGGAACAATATGATGATAGCAGGGCCAAAGACAAGGGGAATTTGATGGTGAGGTGTTGGTAAGCCAAGGCTTCGACCATCAAACCCTAGGGGAAAACGGTTTACTAAGGTGTAGGCAACCCTAGGCCTTAGCACGTTTTCCTCCTTTAGCTCAATGACAAGGTAAAAATGGCTAGGATGAAGAGAAAGAGATAGGGTGTTGCAATGGCAAGGCCCTAGCAATGTCTCCAACAGGTAAATGGCTCCTTGGCATAATCTGGTAGGGAATTAAAATAAGTACACCAACATGTGCTTATTTCCTAGGGTTTATTTCAGCAATTTCATTAACAAAATGCAAGTAAAATACTATAACCATTCAAGTAAGGGAAGGATTGCAAAAATTCACTTACATTTACCAAGTATTCATCAAGCGAAACCCTAGTTATAAACCTTCCACCAAGAAAAATGCCAAAAATCACCAAAAAAGAAGCCTCCTTCAACAAATGCACCACAATTTCAGCCAAAACCCTAATGAGGGCCAAAAATTTCAGACCTCACACAAGTGTGACTAAAAGATGATGAAAAAATGAGATTAAACCCTCAATTTATACCATACCAATGACCTTAATTTAATTTTAGGTCACAAAAGGCCAACAAGGCCAAAAATACATAATAATATTGTTTTACATTAAATGTCATAATTAAAACCCTAATCAAGAAAAAGTGATGATGTCATGCCCTCTTAGGGTGATGTTAGGCCCTGTTATCGCACAGTTTGTAAATGCAAGAAAGGCTAAAGAATAGTAGGTCAAATTGGCGAAACAGGAACCTTCCCCACCCAATGTCACCACAATGGGGAGGCTCTTTCTATTTAGGGAGGCTAGGCCCAGGGGAGACGTCCCCGGTAACCTGGGGTTTTGAAAGGGCAAAGGCTAATAGTACAAAGACAAATTTCCCGATTCCCCGTGAACTCCCGGCTTTGAAAGGGCAAGGCTAATAGTACAAAGACAAATTACCCCCTCACAAGTCACCAACCAAACAGATAGTCCCGGCTAAAAAGCCAATAATAGAGTATAACCAAAGAAAAGAAAAAGCACCTTTGAGACAATACAACAAGGAGACTAATACGTGCACTCTTGGTTAAGTACTTTATAAAATCAATGACTATCTCTGATATTCAATATAAGTAGTATTTTAGTAGCAATATTGACGGGTTAATGTTTGCAAAATGGCAATGATAAATATGTCACTTGTCAATAGATACAAAATGATATGGCACGTAATCAATCAATACTTAGTCTAATAAATGCCCTCAACCACCATTCAATCAAGGCTTTTATAAGGTGAAACGTTGTTGCATCAAGATGAACAACCAAGGGTGACGTCAGGATTCTAGGGTTAGTGTAGTTAGGTTTTAGCTTTTTGAAAAGAAGTTTATGTTTGATTTTGATTTCACTTCAACGCTGGAGGTACCGGAGACGTTGCCTTAGGTTAAAATGTGTGTGGATTTCCATGAAGGAGAAGGGGACTAGATTCCAAACGACTACATGAGGAAGGTTTCACAGGCCGCTAAACAGTGGCTCCTTAAAGATTTTAAACCCTAAGGGAGAGCAGAGGCTCCTGCTGCAAAAGCAAGTGTCTTGTGTTTCTCCCGGCAAACGGCTAGCTCGTGATAAAAGCACAAAAACAAAGATGAGAGAGCTAAAAGGGAGAGTGTTGTCGCTGGCAAGGCTCTTTCTTCAAACCCTAAGGGAACAACGACCCTAGGTGTAGATAACATAGTCCTAGGACGTCTCCTCCTTCTCAGGATTTCCTAAAGGTACTTTTCAAAGCATAAAGGAAGAAGGAAAAGGAGGTAGCTATGGCTAGGTTCTCTCTTTCCTCTTCAATGCCTTAAAGCTTTCTATCAGGACATGAGTCAACGACCTACTTGTGTGTTTTGTCCCCTAGGGTTTTGATCTCCAAGAAATTTATAAGCAATATGCAAGAAATTTGAACTACAACCATTCAATAAGAAGTTTTGCGGAAAAAACACTTACAATTCATGAAGAAATAACTATGCAAACCCTAGCTGTAACACCTTCCTTCAAGATAAACAACATAAATGCCAAAAAAATTTCTTCCTTCAACAAGTGTTCCTAGTTCACCTAAACCCCAATAGCTGCTTAAATTCACTATGAGAGTGAGTTGTAATTGATGATCAAAATGAGAGTCAAAACCTCAATATATATAGGTGTGTATCAATGACCTAATTTGCCTTTTAGTCGCTGTGTCGACAGCCATAATGTCAAAAATCATCAAGTTTCCATTAAATGCCAAGTAAAAAGCCCTAATCAAGCAAAAATTGAGACGCCAAGCCCCTCTTAGGGAGATGTTAGCCCTTTCTAAGACCAGTGCAACATCCAGAAGCAAAACACTAGCCCCTCCAAGGGCCTCTCCAACAAACCACATGTGCCACTACTGCCAAGTCTGCCTCCAAGAATGACCATGAAGCTGGATGACGCCATGGTGAAGATGGAGACGCCCCTGGGCCTCTAAGCACCGACACGCATCGGAAAGGGGTCATTCCCCAGTTCATTCTCGCCTGGAGGCTCGACATGGAACGCCCCTTCCTTCCCAAGGCGGCAAAAGCCCCCATCCATCTCCATCCCGCTCACTCCACATGATAGGGTCTCCATCTGGTGGGCTCTTCACCCATGGAGGTCCGAACTGTCATCTCCCCATGTGCACCGCATTCAATGGTACCTGCCTCATTTCTGCATGGTCCTCGTGATTGCAAGCTACGCCTCCATGGCCTATCACCAATGAGATCACAAAGAATGTTAATCACATCTCATCATCAATATTATTAAACATATGTATAAAAAACCCTAATACATCACTAGCTCAAAGACATTACAAAACCCGCAATACAAGATTGGAGAAAAAGCCAAAACGTCCTATTGGGCTATATGTCCGGCTGCAAGCAGTGAAAAGGAAGATCTCATCCAACATGTGTAAGTGAGGTGATGTGGCTAGAGGATGTCTAGACATACATGTGGGTGAAATGAGGGCCAAGGATGCATAATGTTATCCGTGGTGCCTTTGTAGAAGGCAGAAGCTGCACCCGCCATGGATGCATTTTTTTCCAAGCCCCGCTTGCCTTTTTATTTTTCTTTGCTTTATTCTATTATTTGCTTTTTCTTCTTCTTTTTTTATTTAAGGGCTAACTGTGAGAACAGACCGCTTTGGCATGGTGACTGTGAGTCGACAGTGTTACCTCCACAAATTTCTACAGATGAGAAGGTTGGCTAGAATGAGACCCCTTTCCTTTGGCCATGCAAACCAAAGGTCACTTCCTTGGTTTGGTGACTAGATGGTGGCAATGTTATACTGTTGGGTACCCATGAACCTATTAGGTTGGCTCATGATGTTTATATTCCCCTATCCCCAACTAGGTCTTGTTTGTTATTTTCGGTGTCTTGTTTCGGCCGAGAGGCATTTCATTGCCTTCCTAGGGATCCCCTCGGGCTAAGCATCTCCGCAGGTTTTATTTCTAGGCTTTGTCTTTTACCAACTTCTTTACTTTCTGGCCTTTAGCCCCTTCTCTTCCCAATGGTAGATAAGGTGCAACTTGCCATTGTGGTCAACCCAATGCCCACAAGGGAATGTGGGATAGAGTTTTTGCAATAAGATGAAAAGGGTGCTAAGGATGATGGGAGCCGGACGATGCCTTTCTCGTGAATCCCAAAACTAAGACCTTATGGGCACAAGTTTTCGTTAGGCACCCAAATAATTTCCTAAGCATGGTCACTGGGGAAAATGTAAGATCCAAGCAATTGTTAGAGATAAAAGGAATTAGATGCATATATTTAAAGGTTTTAATGATAAAAGGTGACACATACCATGATACCTGGACCACTACCTCATGGAGCAAGAACCTCTTCCGGATACAAGACCAAGTCGATGGTGATGGATGTTGTTGTCAAAACAAAAGATGTAGTTGATGGAAGAAGAAAGGATGGCCCAGACCATGCTCAGTCAATCCCCGCCTCTGCACTCCATGTCCAGGGACCCGTACTGAGATGATCTCCTAAAGGCATCCCTAAAAATCTGGGATACTGTGCCCCTTTGGACACAAGCATTGGCCCCCTAGAGCAAAACGTTAGCCTCTTTGGGCCTCTCGAACCTACCACATCGCAAGCACTTGGCACATACAATCACCTCCCTCCCAAAACCTCCACAAGTGCTGGATGACGTCATAGGTGTCCTAAGTGATGTCATGGGACTTCCAAGACAATGTCCCCGGTGGGAGGGGCAAGGCACAACCCCCCCAGACAGTCTACGCCTGTGGAACGTCTTCGCAGAAACTCCCTTGATCTATCTCTACCCAAGGTTGGGGTCTCAAGATCCATCCTCGATGGGCTTCCACCCATGGAGGTCCTAACTAATCATCATCTCCCCAGCGTGTACATGTCCATATGGTACCTGTCTTATCGTGTATGGTCTCCGCGACCATCAACGATACACCTCCATGGGCTCATATAAGTCACAGGGATCATAGCAATGTCAATCACAATCTAATCATCAAGTTTATTAAACATGCATAAAAGCCCCTTTACCCGACAAGTGCTCAAAGACATTATACCAATCTACAAGCCAAGTTTGGAGGAAGTGACAGAACATCCTATCACAATGTCACTGGATGGGGGTGTTTCCTGGAGATCAACGGCTTGGGTGTAGAGGGGTGGAAGTGGATAAGGGATGTTCAAGGTGGAGTGATAGCAGGGGAATGTATGGATTACCTAAGGGTGCCTCTTAAGAGGGTGAGACGCACCCCGGCCAAGTGATGCAAATGCTCTGCTCCATTCATGCCACTTTTCTCTTTATTGGTTTCTCTCAAGAAGATGACATGAGGGACACCTGCCTCCGGCGGTGATCGGGCAGGTGGCAATGTTACACACAAGCATTACTGCAAATGAGAAGGTTGGCTCTGATGAGACACCCTTCTTGGCTATGCCACCAAGAGCCACTACCCCTCGGCAGGACCATAATGGTAGGTGTCATACCACATATTGCCCATGGACGTAAAGTTGGCTCGCGATGAGACCCCCTAATCGCCTTAACCGTCTTGTTTTATTATTTTTAAGGGTCCCTACGAAAAGCTTTTTACCTGCCATTATCCTGGATCCCCATGGGCATCTCAGGTTCATTCTTAAAGGCTTCTATCTTTGTTGCTAATTTTAATTCTCCGGCCTTTAGCCCCTTCTCTTCCTATTGATTTTTTTCAATAGGCTAGGCTTAAGGATGATTTTCATTCCATTTTTAGCATTTAATTTAACCATAAGCAATAATGTTGCGCCAACCAAGATCACAAGAAGAACACCATGCACAAGAACACAGAAGTATCCTGGGAAAACCCTTTCAACAAGGTCGAAAATCCAAACAAATCCATATATTCTCTTCTTCAAGAGAAAGACTTTCACCACCAAGAAAGAACTAGAACACAAGAGGGTTCGTTCTTAGAAGACTAGAGGCCAAGAGAGGTGCGCACTTTTCCCATGTAAATGTACTTGCTGAAATTTGTAAACTCACATGAAAGATATGATTCCACAATGGGGATTTTACCTTACTTATACTAACCTAAACCCGCCACCGGCGCGTTCTTATTGGCACAACAAGGCCGATCTCACTAGCTCATATTATTATTATTATTAATATTGGGCGACACTTATTTATTATTAATCATATTATAGGAATAATCAAGTAATTTCTTTACATAACAATGGGTTACAGCAAAATCGACTTTGAACAACATATAGCAGGTGATCTCGATACACCCACTCATACTATCCACTAGGGGCACATCCAGGGATGTCCATATCTCTATCACACCGCGTGTCACAAGAGAACCACACTCACTAACACTCGGCCACTAAGATCACATTCACATATGCTCGTCCACAAGCACATCCACTCCACAGATCTTCTTTCTCATTGCCTCACACAGGAGAATCATCCGAGTTTTCTCACTAACCTCGGCTTCAAAGAGTAGGTTAATACATCATCTTCATTTTTGCTCACATGACGATGCACCCAAAGCTTTGGGATTTCACACATCGCTCAGCAGTGCTCACTCATGCAGCATTCAACTCAATGTAAATGCATTTTCCAATCGATAATCATCATCTAGAGAGTTCTTTCTCAACTCTCTCAATGAGGAGTCATCTCTCATCGCCTCTAGCTCTATCTCAAAAGTGTGAAACCACGTATCTGCCTAGGGGCTTTCTTAGGTTTTCTGTGCTTCGAGAGAAATCTACATAGTCATAATGATCCACATCTCATTGCGTTTGTAAGTCGGAGAATGAAGCCGCACTATCAACACTCCCTCTGATATAGGGAGGTATTATTTATCATGCCAAGTCTCACACGGATGTATTTTTGAACTTTTTCTGGTTGAGCATATCGACACTCTAAACTACTTTGTTACTCTTCACAAAGTTAATTTGGTGAAGATAACTGCAATATGATCATGTGTAGGAAAGTACAACACGTGTACTACTTTCCTATGCAACATGTCTCTAATATAATGATATTTCATCTCATCGTGATTTCAATCCATCCAGAAACATTGGGTTCTCAAGGAGTTTACTCACGATTCTTGGTTATCATCATAAGATCCACCTCATGTTCAAGTAAATTTGTCAAAAGCTTATGAAGCTGCCATTGTTTCAAGAGACACTCAATTGCTATACTTTTTGCCTCTGGTACTCAAGGTCACAGAGTGAGCTTCATGCCGTGCATTAGGAAACCATGGCAACTTCATGATAGAACAACAATCGGATGTGCTCCTCCGATCCACTCCAGATTTCCTCGCCAATCAGACGGCATATCCCGCAAACTCTACACTGAGGCATATCTCAAGCCATGTCCAACTATGTCTCATATATATCCTCTCAATACATGCTTTTACTACTATCCGTGCTGAACTGCCTCTCAAATTAATTTCCATGGATTGACTACTCATTCCACCATAGCATGAATCGCCCTCGTGTTAACTTTCGTCATTAGATATTAAACAATGATTCACCAGGGATCAATATCGCCCTAACTGGGTTTTCATTTCTTCAACCATCATGGTTTTGCATCTCATTACAATCAGTCTTTAATATCCCTACTGTATATTTTCTTTGACATAGGAAAAATCTCATCGGTCCTCTCGGCTATACTTATTGTCCCAAGAAGTGGTGCATCAAACTCATATCCTTCATCTCGAATACCAAATTAGAAGTCAAAGATTACTTATTTTCAACAACAAGGCTTTCTCTCACAATAAGTCATCAACACTGTGCTCTCGCCATCAACACTGTATTAATATATAGGTTTGATCAAAGAACACTCTGCTAAAACCCAAACTCTTCATCAAGAATCCATCTTATCCGATATATAGTTTCCAACTCATGGATGGTGTAGTAAGGATGGAAATGTATCGCTTACTGATCAAGGTGTCTCATCATAGAAAATTCCCTATGTTTGTGATAAACCTTTGGTTGTAGATCTTGCTTTGTATTTCTCGACACTCTATCGTACCAGAGATGTTTGATTTTATAGATATGTTTGACGCCATCACATACTTCCTTCCGGTCTCTTTGAATAATATCTTACATCATTCTTTAAGATATACTAGTTTTCGGTTATGGCATCTTGTCATGCCTTTTCTCCTGTTGCTTCTCTAATAAAAGGAGGCTCAACATAAATAAGGTAGCTCAGGATTGAAGGATAGTCAAAAATTTCTTTCGCTTCTCAAGATGTGCTCTTTGAGAGGTGCTGACCTGGTTAGCACAGGGGTCAACTCATTTCATGAAGATTATCTACGTCGAAGACAGCAGGGTTCTACTGGTGTTTTTAAACACCTAAGACTTAAATTTTCTTTTGTAAACGGGATTACCAAGACCCCCAGGGTACATACTGGCACAATGTCATGATCATAAGTATAGCATAGGTCAAATGGATGTTGACATCAGGAGTTCCTTTCATCGAGAGGGTTTTTCATCTCGGGATTTAATGCCTAACTAATGGCAGGCACCCCATTGAGTTT
Source organism: Picea sitchensis (assembly GCA_010110895.2). Classification (NCBI taxonomy): domain Eukaryota; kingdom Viridiplantae; phylum Streptophyta; class Pinopsida; order Pinales; family Pinaceae; genus Picea; species Picea sitchensis. Next base: position 5,370 of record SNQJ01S0006932.1, on the reverse strand, counting down.
TTTCCTCCCAGTCAGCCTCCAAAGTGGTGGAAGGCTACGCCCCGGTGATCATTAATACATTCATTGAGTAACTCCTTAGGAATATTATAAAATGACCATGCTAGGGCACAATCAAGTTCATGGAATTCAATAGAAGTCTAGAGTAGTTTTTTTAATTAATTAAATTTTGCAATTTAATGAATTACTTTTGAGCTTAATATTGTAAAACTTCGTCTTTTGGGAGAAAGATAGGTATTTGTGCTCAAAATGAATGGAATAGCACCTCCTACATTTTTGGACCAAGTTTCAGCTCAATCAAACAATTTTTGATATGGTTTTGTCCACCTAGAGTGTCAGTCATTCTATAACAGCAATTTTAATTGATAAGATGACATTATTAAAATGTCATAAAACATTGTAATTCTCTCGAAATTTTAGGAGTGTGTAAGGTGGAAAGTGGCAAGAAGAGACCATCCTAACCTATTCTCTAACCTTTCTACCCTTCAATCTAATCTTTTAAACCCCCATTATTAAAAATTAATTTTAATTAATTTCCTAAACCCACTTTTAATTAAAATCAAGTTTTAATTAAAATTTTCCCCCACATGTTTATATATATATAATACATATAATGTTTTATATAAAGTACTTTATGTTTTAAATAACTCATTAATATGAGTTATGCCCTCATTCACCTTTTAATTAAATTATCTTTTAATAATTTAATAATATAAAAAAAAAAAAAAAAAAAAAAAAAAACACCCTTTTTTTTTTTTTTTTTCCACGTGTGGAACTCAGCAAGTGTATTTGAGTATAGAGGTGATTTATTAAATCATTAATTGACTTAATAAATGCTATAAGTAAAGTATGGGCCCCTCCTCATGAGGTACCTAACACTCATAATTGGATTTCTTTAATAATTTGCTAAAACGTACTCACTACAAAATTTCTCAATGGACTGCATTTGCTAGCTTTTTCTTCCTTCACGCCCCACACATCAATAATGGGCCTCCTTTCTCACTCTTTATCCCTCCATCCTCACGTCATCCCCACGTAACTTTTGTTGCCTTCTTAAGTAAATGTGTGGGCCTCTTTCCACGTCCCCTGTACGTCCCACGTATCCATCCAAGTCAACCTCACGTCTTGCTATCTTAGTCCACGCTTTTCCCTTTGTTTTGTTTTGGAAATTCTACCTAAGTTGATTTCTTTCCATTTTGAATCATACGCTTCCTTTTTTTTAATTAGAGTAACATCTCCCTTGACTTTGGAAACATCTCTTTTGATTTAGAATTAAAGCATGCATGTCTCCTTTAGTGGTACGTGGGCCTTCTCTTGGCTCATATGTTTCCCTTTCCATTTGCTTTGTCCTCATTCATTTCATTCACTTTCTTTTTTTCCCTCAACCTAAAGCCTCAGATTGGATACGCGCTTTTGTCTTTGAGTTGTCCCCACCCTTTGGATTTTGGACAAGTGTAAGAGATCCAAGAGGGGTCTCCTTGGTTTCTGTGGCTATTTAAGAAACCTCTTCCCACTTTTCACCAAGTCTTTGCTAACACCTATGCTGAAATTTTTTCACAACTTCATCCTCTTACTCTTGCCACATTCTCATCCATCTCATTGCTCTCATATTTTTTTTGATAATAAGAAAAGGCTTTGGAGCAATGTTCCACCAAGACGGGATCAGACGAGGGTGCGGGGATGAAGGGGACGTGACAGTAATTCCCAAATTTTAGGGATTTTGGGAAATGGGGGACGGGGATTCATATATAATATAAAATTTAAAATAAATTTTAAAATAAAAATAATAATGATAAATCTCAATAATAACATAAATTAGTAGATTGAAAAAGGGACTAAAGAAGTAAAATAATCAATACTAACAACTAAATACTAACAATAACTAAATGACCATCATGGAGTCAATCTCTAGTTGACTGTCCTCTACATCCATCTGTTGCATGAAGTCATGAGTACCATCAAAGGGAATGTCATCATCTCTCTCTGGGTCAGAGTCACTCTCATGAGTAACCAATGACACACCAACCAAAACATGTTGTACCATCCGGTGCATCCCCCTCATCTATCTCTGCACTATCCTCGGGATCCACATCCCATCATGTCGCCGGGCCCTTCCGATACTCAGGTGTCTACCTATGTGCAAGACGGCACCGCACCGGAATCAGCTTCTTCGCCTCTTCTTTAGAGGAAAGTCTATTCCTTGATAGAATGGATGAAGCATAGGACCACCTCTCACTGCTGCATAATGTTCCACCATCGCTTTTATATTGGGATACACATCAAGGAGTATCACTCTTCATCCCTTTGCCTCCCTCGCCTCCTTTGACTTTGGTTATACCTCTATCCTCGACACGTACTGACAATTACCACTCTTGGATGAAACTTCCTAACCTAGCCTTTTATGGTGGTGCTTTCTTAACATGCCTAATCACCCCTCGGTTTGAGGAAGTGCAAGGTACATTTTTGCTAAGGCTATGACAAGGAGTTTAACAATCAACACCACCAATTGGGGTATATAGAGGTTTAGACTGATTAAATGCTGCCCATACCCTCATACTTGATAGAACCCAATGGAAACATTGAAATCCTGCCAATCTTGAAATCCCTAAAACCGGTTAATCAATGGGGAATTTTGAATGGGACCTAAAATTCTACTTTTCTCCATATGAAGTCCAATGAGGTTGGTGAACCACTTCAAACATCCACAAACAATTAATGGTAATGTTAAAAATTCTAAAAGGATAAAATGAAAGATAAAGGAAATGCCACTTTAATTTTAAGAATTAACACATCATTGAGCTCTGTGGGATATATTATATATATATATATATGTTTTAATTTAATTTTTTTGTCTTACTGCAAATAAAATTTGGGGACTCTTCAGAGTCCTCTTTTCGGGGATGTCCAGTGTCCTCTTTTGGGAGTCTCTCCCACCTTGGGGAGTCGCTGCCCCCCAAGTCCCCCGCCCCCCCCAAGGGGACGGGAACGCTCCCCCTCCTGAGTCCCCCTGGCCCCGGACGGGGAACGGTCTGCCCCCCACCCTAGGGGACGCCCTCAGAACACCTAGCTGAGGACCATAGCATTCTTAGTTATCTTTTATGCTCCACCACATGAGGTGTGTGATATTGCCTAATCTTTTGCAGATTTGTTGATGCATTGGATCTTAGGGTTTACTTAGGTGTTTAGTTGAATGTTATCCATCAATGGGGTTTATGCATCTCATAAAGAATGTGACCTACTTCAGTGATCTCTTCTTAGTGTTGTTCTAGTACACTATCTATGCCATATACTTGTATGTACTAAGATTTTGCAGGTCACTTCAAAGGCTTCACTTGGGACAAGGTTCAAGAAGGAGTCTTCCCTTGAGGCTTCTCAACGAAGACAACCCAAAATTTTCTTCTTTGCTATCATAACTTTTCCTCACAGCATTCCACATGCCACATTTTCAGCCTTTATAGCTTTAGAAAGGTCAACACATATCATTTTTATACTCTTATTTGTTGGTTGGAAAATTTCTGCATCACTTAAATCTTCCATAATTTTTCTTGGTGTTTTGCAAAACCTTTGGCAGTTTCAGCTTTATTGATATTATTGTGACAGCATCATACATTGGAAGGCATTTACATTAAAACAACGAGGCTTGGCCACCTTCCTGCTTGGGTAACATCTCCCTCCCTTTCTCCTTTACTTTTCCATAGCCTTCTGAAGTTTGTAAGTAGTTGTTGGGCCCTAGAAGTAGTATACAACCTAGACCTAGTTATTCTTCATTCTTCATTCTTTAATAAAAATAAACTTGATGTTTGCTATTACTATCAAGATAGTTTTTGCCTGAGGGACCGGCCAGCAGCTTGTCCTTTGCTCACATTCAAGAGCGCCCCGGATTCACCCGGGTGATTGGACTCAAAGCCCCCCTTTCCTGTGCAATTATATCCTGATTGTGATAGCCTCACTTGCCGGCACCTTGGGGGAGTCATCCCCAATATCGCCTTGGCTCTAAGGAAATCTACTTGTGGTTTATCTAGTTTAGAACTTGACCAATTCTTAGCTCATCTTTGGTTTACAAGTTTTAAAGCTTTCCTTCTAAGTGTTTCATATGCTATTATATCTCTTTGCTTATTGTTAGATAGTTTTCATTGTACTCCTACAATCAAGACCTATTTCCTTTGAAGATTATCTAGCTGTTCTTAGATGCATATGATCTAGTGGTTTTGCCTTGCTAAGTTATGTCTTCTCAAGCTCTTACTATCTTTCGTACTTAGCATAGAAGTTGTGAAATTTATTGTTGATTTGTTCCATTTCGAGGCCTACTCTAGCCTTGTTTGCTCACGGCCTACTTCAAACGAACTTCACCTTCCTTGCTGCTGTAGGTGACACTAAGCCCACGGCCTAATATTGACAGTCACATCCTAGAGCCTTTGTCCACAGCCTTGCTGCCTCATCGCTGCACACTTCATTCAACAAGATTAGTGACAATACACAGCACTTGTTAGTAGGACAGTAACACTTGATGAGGGTTTAAATTTGTTTATATTTCACATACATATAAGGTGACTGTGTTGTGCTATAATTTGATAGTTTAAATATTGCTCACACTTTGAAATCTCCTTCATTTCTAAACTGTCATACACTTAAAAATTTGCATTCATACATATCTATAGTCTGCTGTTATATCTTTTGCTACTTATGTTTTAAGTGTATCTCATACTTGGCTTAAGAGTTGTTGCTTGGGATCTTATTGCTTCAACTGTCTATTATCTCTCTGCTGTCTTAAACACACTCACACAGTCATAAGCTGCTCTTTAGTTGGTTAGTAACTTGATCAAATACATGTGCTAAGGGTTCAAGTTATTTACTTACTTTGCATGCAAATGTAGTAGCTTAATACGCACACTCATACTCTAAGTCTCCTAATCTCTTAGTACACTATACATTTTAAGACACTTGCATCAACACTTAATCTGCTGCCAAATCATTCATAGTCTGTGTTTTAAAAGCATATAATACTTGGTTTAATGGGTTGCTGTTTATGATCTTAACGTCCGAACTGTCCATTGCTTTTCTGCTGTCATAAGCACTTTAAACTCCACTGCCCTAAAACACAGTCTGATACTAAATATTTCACACAGTCATAAGCTGCTCTTTAAATGGTTTTATATTTGCATCTTGACTACATGCGGTAGCATATTTGGAAGTTGATGTTCATGGTTATAATACTCTAACTGTTCAATCTGCTTTGCTGTCACAAACACCTAATTGTCATACACCTTAACTGCTCACCTTTTTCACAGCATATTATACATTGCAGTTGTGGTTTGTTTAAGTTGATGCTTATGATACATTGATCACAAGACACACACCTTGGATGATGCTCAC
>SNQJ01S0006931.1:377039-399921 GCA_010110895.2 Picea sitchensis | reverse complement strand
CTTGAGAGTTGTGACATAAAGCCAGTCTAGTATCTTGCTTCCAGCTTGAGTGCTGTGACATAAAGCAAGACGTTGAGATGAGACTAGTATTGTGCTTCCAGCTTGAGAGCTGTGATGTAAAGCCAGTCTAGTATCTTGCTTCCAACTTGATTGCTGTGATGTAAAGCAAGATGATGAGATGAGACTAGCACTGTGCTTCCAGCTTGATAGCTGTGACGTAAAGCCAGTCTAGTATCTTGCTTCCAGCTTGATTGCTGTGACGTAAAGCAAGACGAGTACTGTGCTTCCAACTTGACAGCTGTGATGTAAAGCCAGTCCAATATTATGATGATGAACCAGCCTCGTGCTGTGATGATGATGTATTAATTTTATACTAATTCATATTGATGCGGATGATGATTGCATTCCTTTGAGAATGATGATGCTGCCGATGAAGAAAACTACTGATGATTTATAGATACGCTAGTTAGTGTTCCAAGACGATATTGATGATGTTGTCCTCCTGATGCTATTGATGATGCAGTCCTCCCTCTCGCCTGATGATGTTGAAGAATACCCTTCTTGTTAAGGGGGAGTGTTGAAATAATGTAACTGCAAAGTGTATTCTGATTATTATCTGATATATTATTCATTGGATCAATCCCCATTGCGGATTGATCATGTCGGCTATTGTAAAGGACCATATCCCCTTTTGTGGATTGGTCAAAATGTAATTGTAATAGGCAGAATAAGAAGTCGGCCCCAGAATATATTAAAGAGGTCCCATAATATATTAAAGGTGGTTATAACTGTTGAGGTTTGTACCTTGGGAGGTGTTCCTCATGTGCTTTTGACCTCCTTAGCACATGAGGGAAAGTCATGACACTTTGTACCTAGTACTTTTGTCTATTTTCACTTTGACTTTGGATAAAGTGAATTTTGGTCACTTTTGGCTAAAGTGAGTATTAAATCACTTTGTGGTGATTTTGGAGACATAAGTAGACTTAGGAAACTTAACCCAAAAGTGGGTTATGATTTAGGGATGCATGGGGAGATCTCAACCTTTCATTAGATTGAATCTCAACCCTTGATCTCTAGGTTTCCTATTCTTGCCTAAAGAGGGCGCAAAGGGTCTAAGGAGGGCGCATTGTTCATGGAGAGTTTTGCTCATGAGAGGAGGAGAACTCAAGCTATGGAGATGAGGTCAGTTGCATGAGGTTTTGAGGAGGAGGCCGCTAGCTTTCCCTGTGGGAGACTTGGAGNGACATGCTAGAGCACCCAAATCGAGAATATAACCATAACAATCAGCACAAAAGATTCATGACTGTTGGCTGTTATAAAACAGCAGAAAACTAAAACATAACAGCAGAAAACTTAGAGCCTTTGCTTGGTCAAAGACAGACCAAAAAGGCAAGCTGATAGGACCTGGAATTTTCACAGTTTTCTCAGTCATAGCAGCACCCTATTGTGTGCTAGGTTTGGTGGTGGAATGGTGGATCTTCTCTTGGTAGTATAGCAAAGGATTGATGGGGTTTTCCCTTGATTGAGAAGGGTTTTCCCAGGATACTTCTTGTGTTCTTTTGTACATGAGTATTCTTCTTGTGATCTTGGTTTATTGCAACACTTGTGTATGGTGTTGTTGCATTTGTTTATGGTTCAAGTACATGCTAAATAAAATAAACCTCATGCTTGAGCCTAACAATCATTAAAATTCAACAGACACTTGGCATTTGACTTGATTTGATGCCCATTTTTGGTGGTGCATCCGCTTCACGTGCATTATTTGGTGCATACTACTACAATTTTAAATAGGCTCGAATTGCCTTGGAGAGGCTATTTTCCACATGTTGTAACATGGTCAACCATGGATTTAGGAGAGATCTAACTACTCTTAATTATAATATTATTTTGACTTTCATGGAGTTAGTAAGAAAGATAATATATTTTATTGTATCACAAATTTAACTCACTCTATATAAAAAGGAGTTTCTCTCCATTCTCGTCGGTAATTGGGTGATTGGCAATTGGAGGATTGTAAAAGAGATTAGTGATTGAAGATTGGAGCATGGAAATGATGGTGTTAAGCTCCCATGTATATCAAATTTAAAGATTAATGAAGGACGAGGTATTGTTGCTTTATAGTATGGCTATTTTGTATGTTATTCATTTGTTGTTACTATGATATAGGAACTTCTTTTTTTCACTCTAACATAAAGGCCTAGTAATGAGAACATTACTCTTCTATGGATAAGCAATGTGAGGAATTTTCCCTCTTTTCTTATTTGTTGTTTTATTTCTACTCTTGTTACCTTTCTTCTATCGTATCCAGTTGTTGATTGGGAATTAAATTAACTAATAAACAACACCTTTACATTGAGTTAATGTGTGCGAAATTAAGCATATCATATCCATAAACACCTTTACTCTTCTATCATATCCATATCATAATATCCAGTAGGCACTTTAAGGTTCAATGTATCAAATGAGATCACTTCAACATAGGTACATAATTAGTTGATAAAGGTATCGAACTAGATATTTTTTTAAGTTGGTAAGGTATCAAATTAGTCCTTTATCTCATAGCCTACCTTACATCAATCCTTTTACCTCAAAGCCTAGTTCTTTATGCTATTCATTTGTTGTTACTCTAATATAGAAAAATTTTGTTTTCACTCTAACATAAAGGCCTAGTAACAAGAACATTACTCTTCTAGGAATAAGTAATGTGAGATATTTTCCCTCGTCTTATTTGTTTTTATTTATGCTCTTACTACCTTTCTTCTATAACATCTACTTGTTGATTGGGAAATAATTCAACTAATAAACACACCTTCATGTTGAGGTGATGTGTGCCAAATTAATCCCTCCAAGACTAGTTTCCATATCATAATTTCCAGCAAGCATCTTGAGGTTCAATGGATCAAATGAGCTCACTTTACCTTGGGTACACAATTAGTTGATAAAGGTATTGAACTAGATTTTTCATCTAAGTTGGTGGAAGGTATCAAATTAGTCATTTTACCTCATAACCTACCTTAAAGTACTTGATGGTGACAAATTAGTTCCTTCATTCATGCAATATTTCATGACTCCATTAGCCCATAGATTCATAGGCACTGGTCCCATATCATCCCATTTCTTTGTTCCCTCTTCTTCCTTTCTTTTGATTCCCATTTCCATTCATTTTCTATTTCACTACAACCATTTGTTTTGCTTAAGCCAACTATTCACCAAATCACCTTGAGCCTCTGCTCCATAGCCTTAGCAATCCTATCTTTAGGGAAGCCCCACTTGAGTTGGAGAAGAGCCAACCAAAAGTGTGAGGGAACTAAGGTAACAATGGGTAGCTTCCATAGTCGCATGAAACTAGCCCCTTGATGGTTGGGACTTTACATTATTTAGGGGTGGTAGAATTTGTTGTTATCATTTTGTTGTCGTTGTCGGGGATAAAGTCCATTTCCCAGATTGTGCAGATATGCTACATTGGTTTGACGAGTACTTGCATTGAAGATCTTTTGCTCATATGACAACTCAATTGAGGGAACAAAGCCCTTTTTCTTTGAAGAATTTTGACAGCATTGTTGTGTGTTTAGGTGAGCGCACTCAACAATGTTGAAGGCATTGAAGGCTTACCTTGGCGACTCTACATCAATGGTATAAGGTATCATCTTTTATATTCAAATTTCATATCAAATTTTTGAGGCAAGATGACAGCACCATGGGAGCTTTTCGTGTATTGTATGCTCCTGTAGATTTTTCAACTGTTCTTGGCTATCCAAATTGGTCCCACCCAGATTGAACAAGTCAAATTCCATGTTTTTATGGGTACGCTCATCTAGCATCACAACATGATTCATTGTTTATGGATTATATTTCAGATTTGAATATTGTGCATGAACATGTTGATATGAGGATGTTTGCAATGTGTTTGATGGAAAATGCAAAAGATTGGTTCAAATCATTGGGTAAAGGGGCGATATCATCTTTTGTGGGTTTTACTCAAGCATTGGGACCCTATCTATAAGCAAGATGAAGGTGATGAGATTGTTGAAAGCCTTGGTGAAACATCTTGCGACTCTATAAAACACCCTACACATAAGGAACATGTTGATGAAGAAAGCAATCATGCCTCCATGCCATCATTTCATGAAGACAAGAGTTTGGTAAGCCATGATCCTCCTCAAATTTTAAATTTAATGACGTGTTTCTTGAAGATTTGAAGATGAACCCATGAAGCATGATAGATTTTCAGATATATTTGTTTCTTCATGTAATCAAAATGGAGGCAGCCAAGCGGATGAAGATGTAGATTTCAATTTTCAAATTGGTAGTCATGGTTTGGGTGTGGATTGCTAGAATTTTTATGGGGATCCAATCTATGACACTGATTTGGATGACTCTAGAGAGGAAAGTGCAGAAATTTCTTTGAATAATTTACAGCTATATTTGATGAAGGATGATAGTGTTTATTTTCATCATATGGGGCATGTTAATGATAGGAAAACTTCAGAAATATTCTGGTGACATTGTCTCATAGGTATGGCAGAATTTTTGCAGTTTAAAAGATATAACTTCAATGGTGAAAGTGCAGAAAATTTTTAGGCATCATTTCTTCCAGATTTTGATGAATCTTGTATGAGAAATCAGCATTAGAGGATTTTTGGGGCTGTAAATTGCATTGGATTTGAATGCTTTTACAACAAAAGTTTTCAGCCACTGTTTTCTTCATTTTATTCTCAACTCATGGTTGAAACTCCGACTGGGAAATGTGTTTTTAATGCTGAAATATGTATGGGGCAAAAGGGTTTTCAATTTGTGGTTTCTTGTGAAAAATTCAAGCCACATATAGAGAGGCAACAAGCCCTAAATTTGGAGCAAATTTTCTTTACAAAATCTGAATTTTCATCTCATGTTTCATCTACATATTGGTTGAAGGACAGCCAAGATGTGTTTAAAGATTTTTTTTGAAGCCACCTCAACCTTGGTCGTGTGAAGATGTGGTTGGTGTTCATGGGGACCAAGGAGGCAATTTATTGGAGTGTGTGGATCAGCCTTTTGAGAGGGATTTGGTGCACCATAGAGACCTTGTGTGGAGCAAGGATGGGTTATCATTGTCATATCACATCCCTATCCAAGAATGGATAGAGAAGTCTTGCCAAAGTGCACATACTAACCGTGGCATATTTTTGACACTCTTGTACATGATCTAATGATGATTTTCAACCACAATGTTATGTATTTTCTAACTCATTTTTATTTGGTGATGAATATCTCCCAGTTTTAGTTTATTACCAAACACAAGGGTAAACTTTATGTGATGGATGGAGCACTAGTTTGGCTTCATTAGCTCTATGATTTCACCTAGCTCTTGTAATTTTGCATTTTAGAATAGGAGTAAAAGGAATAAGCTCTTGAGACCATTAGAGTAGCATGAATAAGTTCAACACATTGGAGAATTAGTTGTATCTTTCATCTTGTCATTGGCATTGTTGACTTGTACATTTTCCTTGCAAATCCAATTTTAAACTCTTGATATATAAAAAGTAAGAATAAAAAAGAAATTAAGTATGTGATGTTTGTGGGTATCAACTTGTATCCATCCCGCCACATGGTCTTGCCTCTTCTTTCTTCTTGAGAAGTACTTGAAGTACTTGATGGTGACAAACTACTTCCTTCATTCATCTAATATTTCATGAATCCATTAGCCCATAGATTCATAGGCACTAGTCTTATATCACCCCATTTCCTTGTTCCCTCTTCTTCCTTTCCTTTCATTCCCATTTCCATTCATTTTCCATTTCACTACAACCGTTTGTTTTTCTTAGGCTAACTCTTCACAAAATCACCTTGAGACTCCACTCCATAGCCTTAGCAATCCTATCTTTAGGGAAGCCCCCCTTGAGTTGGAGAAGAACAAACGAAAAGTGTGAGGAAGAGCTACTAAGGTGACAATGGGTAGCCATCCAGAGTTGCATGAAATTAGCCCCTCGATGTTGTGGTCTTTATATCATTTGGGATTGTTAGATTTTGTTGGAACAAGGCTAATTGTTTCTTACTTTGGACAAGCTCTTTGCTTGCTTCACCCTTGAAGAGAAACTAGAAAGAATCAAGCAATATGGATAAGACTATTGGGTTTACCTCTAGGACTCTAGTCATATAAAATATTAATGGAAATTCGGGATAGTTTGGGTACCTTCATAGAAATGGATGATAGTTTCAATCAAAGCACTTCAAAGGCAATGGCTAGGATATTGGATTTGAAAGTAGGGCTACCAAAGCATATTGACGTAGAGATAGGATGCTAGGAATACACAATCATTAGACTATATCAAGGTTCCTTTCAAGCGTGCTCTATGCCATATTTAATGGCATGTGACAAAGGATTGTGCCCAAAAATTCACTAAAGGGTTGTTGAGGAAAAAACCTCCATCATTAATGATTAATCTAGAATCCAAAAACATTGCACAAAAAATCTTCATAAGAATAAGGACCTAATAGAAGAGGAGGAAAGGGGTTCAAAAGTAGGACTAAAAGGGCGAGGAAATGAATCTGGTAAGACAATTCCTTAAATAGAGAAACTCACGAAGGAAACATATGCGGAGGAGGAGATGGCAAAGGCTCACTTCCAAGATATTTCAACAAAACCAATGCCTACACTAGTGAGTTCAATGCAAGAAGAGACGAAGTCAAATGTAGCCTACATGCAAAGATCTCATGGTCTAGGTAAGTCTAATGATTTTGTGGGAATACTCACAATCATTAGATTGTATTAGGGTTCCTTTCAACTGCGCTCTATGCCATATTTATGGCCATGTCGCTGACGATTATGGCCACAAATTCACAAAACGAGTGTGGAGGAAAAAGCATCCATCATCAATGATCGCTCTAGAATCTAAAATAAATCCACAAAAAATTCTCATATAGGATAAGCACCTCATAGAAAAGGTGGAAATGAGTTCAAAGAAAGTCAAAAAGAGTGGGGTATTAAGCCTGGCAAGACATTTCCTCAAATAGAGAAACTCACAGGTGATGATGAATTCTTGGTTCCGGGATATTTTGATGAAACCAGTGCCTACACTAGTGAGTTTTGGCCAAGAAGAGACGAAGGCAAATGTAGCTTGCATGCAAAGAACTCATTATCCATGTAAGTCTAAGTTTTCTCCCATACCTCATAATATTCTAGAAATAAGTAATCCATTGAAGTTTCCTCAAGAGCAATAGCCAAACCTAGGGGAAAGTCACTCCTTAATAACCAAATCCCACCTCAAGGGAGGAAGGAAAAACTTGGCCAAGGAAAAGGGATTTATTCAGCCTGACAAACTAGAGGATTTAAAAGATATCACCAACACAAGGGCAAGACCCCTATTGAACAACTCCATAAAGATGCCCTTCTCATCAATCCCTCTAATACAGTGTTAGATGAGGAATCTTCAAGCCTTAGGAAACATCGATATCATCTCAAGATTAGACAAGGCATTGCAGAAATGGAGAAGACTGCACTTGAAGGTGGTCTTAGTTCACATGTAGGAAACTTAGAGAATATCAGCACCCTGCAAAGAAAGTCTTTTCTTAGCCATGCAGAGGAAAAAGTAAAGAGAGAGATTAATATGGGGGAAGCAAAGAACCATTGTCGAGGCCCTTAGAGAATGATGGCACTATCCCTAAACATAAGGGCATTGGTTAGTCCACACAAAAACATTGCCTTGTACAAACTTGCAACTATTCACAAACCTAACATTTTATTGATTCAAGAGACAATGGGGGATGGCTAAAAATTAGTTGGGGACCTTTCCAAAATCTTCAACAACTAGGAGTTCTTATATATAGATGCCAAAGATAGATCCACGGATTTAATATTAGGATTGAAGAAGAGATCCTTCAGACACATAAACTCCTTTTTTTTTGTTTCAAGAATAGAAGTTGAACTATTCTCTTTGGAGAGAGGGAAGGCCTACTCTGTGATCAATATTTATCAATCTTATGAGGAGAGGGTGCCCTTCTAAATGATATATTATCAAAGTATCTATTGAAAGAGCACATATTGATATTAGGAGGTGATCTGAATTTTATTATCCAAAGGGTTGAGATATGGGGAATGACTACAAGGGTTGATTCCTTAGCAAGTTACTTCACACACAAGATTGAGGGGGATATGTTAGTAAACGTGGAACCAATCAAACTAGTGCCAACATGGAGGAATAATCATACAGCCGTAGACATTGTCTCAAAAAGGTTGGACAAGTTTCTAGCATTAGAAACAACTACGGCCAATGAGGAGAGAGTAAGATCATGGGTTAAATCAGGTGGAGGATCTAATCATCTCCCAATATTACTTCAAATTGAGAATGGAAAAAGAAAGCCTCTAGTCCTTTCAAATTCATTCTGACATGGCAAGAGGATGAAAAATTTAAATAAATAGAGAAAATGAATGGAAATTCTATGATGAGTCACAAAGGAATACAACGACCTTCCCATTTGCAACTATCTAAGAGATAGTCAAGTAGGCAACAAATGCTTGGGCCCATAAGAAATAGAAGGATATAGATCAGCACATAATTGAAGTGGAAAAGGAAATTTCGTATTTTTATAATCAATATGATGATAGAATCTTACAGAGGAATCCATATCTAGGCTAAGTAAATTGGAAAAAACGAAAAGGGAATCATTGGAAACAAATGAAGCTCAATGGCACATGAAGAACAAGGGTATTTGGTTGGACAAGGGGGATGAAAACACAAAATTCTTCCATGATTAAGCAAATCATAGGAAGAATATCAACACGATATAGGAAATACCAAAGGAGAATGGTCATGCTACAAGGAAATTAAAGGATATTGTCGAGATGGGAGTTTCACATTTTCAAGGATTCTACAAGTAGCAGACATAATATAGAAAAGATAATTAACCTTACCTTCTTCTTCCCTAGTTTTTTAAGCCATGAAGCAAATGAATGTTTAATGGGTGAAGACACAAAGGAGGAAATATAAGCAGTATTGTCATCTTTACAAAATGACAAGAGTTTTGGTCCCAAAAGATGGACAATAGAATTCTTTATAATCTTTATGCATTGTTTGAAAAAAAATTGTTGTGGGTTTTGGAGGAGGTGAGGACATCAAGGAAAATAGCAACAGATTTCAATTCCACCTTCTTGGCACTTTAACCTGAGAAGGACAATCCCTTAAGAATTTTTTACCTATCTCTTTATATAATTGGTTTACAAGAGAATTGCAAAGGTTTTAGAGATCAACATGAAGAAAAAAATCTCAAATACAATCTCTCAAAAACAATTTGGCTTTCCTCAATTGGAGACAAATACACGAGGCTAAAAGGGTGCCCCGAGAAATTTTTCGTTCACTTAAAATGAAGTTGCCAACAATGATAAGATAAGATAAGATAAGTTTATTAATGTCCAACGAATGACCACAAAAGTAGGTCAATGAGATTGAAAATTACAACAAGTGTGGGTACAATGTGGGAGTGCAAACGCATCTCCTAGATAATGTTGAGAATAACATAAAGAAGAAGCCTAAAGTAGCGAAATATCCGACAAGCATAAGCCATAGGTCTAAATACAACCAAGTGTATATAGTAGTATCATAAGTGCAGTGTAACAAAGTGAGAGTGTCCATGGTAGGAGTTGGAAAACTCAATACTAGCCGAGGGAAATATCTGAAGGTGAAGCAACGGGGGTCACGTTGGCTCACTGTCGGAGTCCTCGATTACCATAGGGGGATCCAGCTGTATGACCTTGGAGGGGGATGTCGAAGCGAGAAAGCTTAGTTCTCCTACCATCTGAGGTCGAAGGAAAGAAGCTCTAAATAGATCTATGATGGCTCCGTTAGGGCTGGAGGGCGGTCCGATGAGTGAGAGGTGCTCTGCCCTGAACCCATCTAGAGTTGGACCCTCTGTCACTATGAGGATGTGTGGTCGAGTGTATGGTCCTACACCTCTGAACCGATCTCAAACATATCAGTGGATCTCCCAGGGGAGAGAAAGGGCCCGAGGTCTCACCACTCTAAAGTCTAAAGAACTTTGGAACTTGGATTGTCGTTTGTTGCTCCGATCTGGTGGAAGGGCATGGAAGTATGAAGTGGTCCTACTAGTTTGTCCCAGGTGGGGGGCAGTGTGCAAGAGATGGGATCTGTGACTGAGAATCTCCCCGATGAAAAGAGCTAGGCACCTTTGATCCTAATATCGGAAGAAAGTAGAGAGGGAGTTCCTCAAGTCCCTGTAGAGACAGTAGTAATATCCTCCGATCTCATAGTATACAAGGCACCGAAAAATGAGCTGCCACTTTGTCTCTAGCTCCTGCAGGTGACACGTCTAGCAGAACCTATCAAAACGTGGGATATGGTGATCCATCTCCACTCAGAGTCAATGAGAACCAACTCGGAGTTGTTCCAAGGGGATCCTGAGTGAATGCATCCAATATCTATGCGTGTATGGGGGGGACAATGATACCATCTCACAGCTCCAGAAAGTGCTCTAAGTAGAATGACATCTTCGGGCCTAGGCTCGTCGGGAGTGAGATCCATGTAACCTGAATATATAATTTGTATATGTCCTCTATGATTTCTCAGTTCACAATTTGTCTAGTCAACAAGAGATGGGCTGGAGCATCTAAGGAGTACTTGAAGAGGGGGAGGTGCTCTGGGGAGATGGTCATCGACTGGACAAAGTCGGGAGGCCTCTGAAAACCACCCTTGTGTGCAACCTGTGGAGTGATCTGAGGCGAGGGCCTTTGAGGAGCAAAGTGCAAGGTAGGGATACCGCTCTCTCTCGGTAACAGAGTCCTTGAAAGATCTGACTTTATGAATGAAGGATATCAAGCAAAAAATAACCTCGAGGCAGAATGGTTGGACACTGAACTCTGCCTGTATAATGGATTGTGGGACTGTACATCTGCATCTGATGATGCGCCTGAGGAGCAAGGTCTGGACTCTCTCCAATCGAGCCCAATATGTTTGTATCAAACTCGATACCTAGATCTCTGAGCCATAGAGTATTGTGGGTCGGATAATCGCCTCCATGAGGTAGAGTTTGGATGAGATGTCCTGAAACTGACCTTGGAAGCATTACCTCTCGATGAGGGCTAGAAACCCATATCCTTTGTTAAGTCGAGGCTAGAGGGCTTGCCGCATACTAAAACGAGGCCCCATGAACTGGACCCCCAAGTAGGTGTAAGTTGTGTTCATCTCAATCTCTTCCCCCTTGAAGTAGAAATGTAAATCTGTGAGAGTATGCTTGGATGCATTGAAGATCATGACCTTGGTTTTACCCAAGTTGACCATCAGCTACCGGAGGTCACAAAAACTAGCTAGGGCATCAATCTGCCTCTGTAGGCACTCACGAGTAGAGGCCAACGAGATCAGGTCATCAACGAAAAGGAGCAGGGAGATCAACACATAATGAAGGGGACAAGCATCGCCATCCTGGATGTGGTCATAGAGGAAAGACTCTAACTCATCAATGTAGATTCGAAAGAGAGTCTGTAAGAGGGGACATCCATGTTTTACCCCAATGGTACTCTGAATAAAATCGGACAAGTCGTGAGCCAACCTGAGACGTCCCAAAACTGACTCAAACAATCTCATGATGGCTGCTAGGAGGGTCTCAGATATGTTGATGTTGCAAAGTCTCTAGAATAAAGCATCCTATGGCATTGTGTCAAACGCTTTTTGGAAGTCTAAAAAACAGCAGTAAACCCTCGAAGAGCGATGACGAGCCTCCTCAATAATGGCTCTAAGTGTAAAAATGTGATCGGTCATCTGGTAATCTGAGCGAAAACTGGCATGTCCTCTAGCTCTGAGATGTCGACTCTCCAAATCTTCAAAAAGTCGTCGATGCAGAGTTGTGTCATAAAGTTTGGAGAATGTATGTCCCACCATGATTGTCCTGTAATTGTTCGAACCAGTGTTATTCCCTGATTTGTGAATAGGGTGAATGATATGTCTTGTCCAGGAATGGAGGAAACCTGAACATATAGCATGGTTAAATAAATCAACAATATGTCAGTCAAGGGAACGGATGCCATGCATAAGGAATTCGGCCTCGAGGCCTTCTTCATATGTTGCTTTGTTTGTGCTCATAGCTCTGGTTGCTCTCCTAATGTCTCTCTCCGAGAAAAAATGGCAAAAGGGAGGGAACGGATGTGGGTGGGAGGTTGGCCAAGGATGTCGTAAAGAGAGGATGTGTGGGAAAACATGGCTTGGGGGTCTAGGTCGGGTGGGATGGCACGATATCTAGGAAAAAGGGTATGCCAGAAGGCTTTCGGGGAGTGGCAGAGGGCTGCGCAAAGTTCACGTCTCCTCTGGGAGAGGAACATTCACCTTTTGCAACGAAGGAGTTGGCGGTAGGTTTACAGAGGATGAGGGGTCATGTGTGAGGGTGAAACGGAGTTGTTTGTTGAGAATTTTACATTCATCGTCGAACCAATGATTCATGGGGCAGGAGTCAAGGGTAGGATTATGGGTGTGTTGACAAGTAGAGTGGGGATAGGAATCAAGAGTTGTTGCCTCGAGAACCTTGGAGAGTATCTCATATTTGGTTTTGGTCATGTCCAATGATCTGAAGTGGGAAATGGGGGGGAACAACTCCTTAAGGCAGGTGGTGTAGGGGTCGACATAAACTATATCAAAAAGGAAGCTGGTGCAGGGGGGGAGTTAGGAGAGGGTGGCGGGGGAGTTAGGAGGTGGAGGGGGGGGAGGGAAAGGTGATGTAGAGAGGGAGAAAGTGAGGAGGGCATGGTCAGCAGTAGGGAGGGGAGATATACAGATGTGTTGGATGTGAGGGAGTAGGTCCTGGTTGGCCAGGACGTAATCAACCACA
This sequence comes from Picea sitchensis, assembly GCA_010110895.2. Classification (NCBI taxonomy): domain Eukaryota; kingdom Viridiplantae; phylum Streptophyta; class Pinopsida; order Pinales; family Pinaceae; genus Picea; species Picea sitchensis. The sequence goes on along the minus strand of SNQJ01S0006931.1, from coordinate 387,114 downwards.
CTGGCCACCCCGTTGTGAGAGAATCAAGTGAAATCCCCTGATCCCAGAAAACACGGAAGCATGTTTAGAATCAATGAATCATGGGATTCACCTAGTTTTAAAAGGTGTCTCCCATAACCTGTGAGGGGCCTAGTCCTGTTAGTTGAGTTCATATGAAGAACTACAAATCTTGGCTCTATCTATTGGAGACGGAGTGCGCCCTCGGCTCTGTCATGAAGGGATACCTGTATGTCTTTGGTACGGGCATTGAAGTCACCTAGAACAATAACCTCCCCAAGAGTGGAATAGTAGGAGATATCCGTGTAAAGATAGAGGAAAGGGCCTCCATCGAACTCACTATGTCGTGAAAAGTGTGATGAGGTTGGGGGGGAATAGAAAACTGCAATATACATGTCCCAAAGTATGTGCTATACCGATGAACCCGGACCCACAGAAACCCGGCATGCTCGTCTGATGTCACCATAATAGCCCGGCTTTGGAGGGAGTCCCATATGAGACAAGAGACACCCCCGAATCCTCTGACACTGTCGAACCTAGTCTCATGCCGACATGACCATACCCAGTGGTACCCATGGATCTGGGGTGGTGTCCACATGGGACTTGCATAAATCTTTGTGAGGAAAAGGATGTCACAGCATTCAATCGCATCGTGAAGTGTGCTCGATGAAGACCCAAATGCACCATCGCAATTCTAGAAACTAATGGAGATGGTGGGCATGCTCCCCCAAAAATGTCCTCTATCTGGGTGAGAGCGTAATTTGGACCAGGGGTTGAGTCCCAGAGGATTGCTCTGTGATCACGAATGACTGCTCACTTTCCCTCTTTCCATGCTACTATGACTAGGTCCTTAGAATGTTTGAGTTCTGCCTGATAGTAAAACTCAATCTCTCAAAGGCATATGACAGAGAATATTAGCTCTACCTAAGATTAATGTCACTACACATAGAATTTAGACCACAGGTAGTAAACTAGATCATTGGTTGTTTAAAGTTTGTCTCTTTTGCAATATTAATAAATGGTTTAACTTCAAAATTCTTCAACCCTACAAGATCGTTGAGGCAAGGCTAGCCCTTCTCACCATTACTATTCTACTAATAGCAAAGGGTTTAAGCTAGGTTGTCATAGAACCAAAAAGTACACAAACTATAAAAGGGATTAAAGTAGGAAAGACTATTCATTTGACTCGTACATTGTTTGTGGACAACATACTTTTATTCTGTAGTGGAACACTTAGGGATGCGACCAAGGTAAAACAAATCTTAGACATCTATAGTATAGCTATGGGTTGGAGATAAATGTGCATAAGTCCTCTATATCATTCAACAATACTGAGAAGACTCAAAAGAGATTGCTTTTATAAGGCTTTCCAATCCAAAAGGAATGTTCTGCAGTCTAGGATAATGTATTTAGGGTTTATCCAGAAGCCAAATGGTTTTGGGATTAAGGACTAGAACTAGCTAATTGAAAAGATAGACAAGCACAAGAACTTTTTGTGCAACAGAAGGCCTTCCATTGGTGAGAGGCTCACATTAGTAAAAGATGTATTAGAAGCAAAACCAATCTACTAGTAAAATGAAAATACATTAAAAAACAAAAAGAGGAAGGGGGTTGGGGCCTTAAAAAATCCATTTCTTTACCAAACCATTAGCAACAAGATGTTTATGGAGATTAATATCACAAGAGGGATTGTGAAAGCAAATCATTATGCAAAACTATATAGAACAACTCCCTATGTTGAATGGGTAAGGAGTGAAATCAAAGAAATAAAGAACATGTCTATAGTGTGGAAAGCCCTAGTTTTTTCCTTCCCATTGGCGGGGAATTGGTTAGCATTGAAGGTTGGGGATGGCGAAAGCATTAGAGTGGGTCTAATCCATGGATATGAAATTGGATAGTCTTCAGACTCACTCAAGATTTGATTAATGCACAATAAGATACAAGTATCTTTTCATTATCTCAATCAGCAGATCCATTAACAACAAACCTATGGCAACAAGAATGGAAATCAGTTGTATTGTAGGACCTGGAAGGGGGAAAAGATGAACAATGGAAGACATATGTGGCAAGCTTAATACAAAGCCATGTAACAATACGAGAGGGGGATGACAAATTGGTAAGGACTAAAAACCCACCACTAAGGAAATATACTACAAAATTGGGTTATAAAGCTACGTTCACATCAAATCATCGAGGTGACCCCAACTGGTGGTGGAAAATACTCTGGAAAAACAAAGCCCCAATAGAAACAAGGGTATAAATGTGGTTTTCCTTAAGGAGCAAGATATCGATTTGGGAGGTTTTACCAAAAAGAAACAAACAAGGCTAAGGATGGTGTGCTCTATGTAAACAACAAAATGAAATACTACATCACCTATTGGTAAAATGCACCTATACAAAAATAGAATGGACAAAGGTAGAAGGTATAGTAGGAAAAGGAGAGATGTTTGGCAAGGCGATACAGTGCAAGAATGTCTTAACAACTAGATAGAGAAAAGTGATTTGAAGCCACTTAGGGCTTTACCTTCTATTGTTTCCTAAGGACTTTGGCTCTCAAGGAACTCTACCATCTTTGAAGTTACTTTACAGTGTTCATCACAAATACTTTCAATATTTGAAGGATCAACAACAAAATTTGTTACCATTTGTGGCATGCTTTCTTTCACTAAGTAATGAGGCATTTACTATCGTTTTAAATGGTAACCTAACTTTTGAAATCAAATTGGGATTAAAATATATATCTTAAAACTTTGAACTTTCTACTATAATCTATATAATATAATATAATGACAAGTATATAATTTTATTAAGTTATCTAATGTATATATAACTTCTAACAATTCATATTAAGTTTTTAGGAACTTATATATATGAGACTCAATCATTTTTTGTTTTTTATTACATGCATCATTCTCTTCTCATCAACTTATACATAAATAAATAATACATGCATATATATGAGACCTAATCTGCACAATGAAAGGAAATGGGTACAAGCTGGAAACATGACCCCCAAAAATTTGGAATGGGGAAATGCAATATTACAAATATATATAATAATGTGCTATTTTATAAATAGCACATTATATTGAAACTTTGAAAGAACAAGTTATGAATAAATGAGCAACAACATTTAAATGACAAACATAAATGACAAGAAATGTTCCACCATCGCTTATGTTGGGATCCTCATCACCCTATGCCTCCTCGTCTAGACTTTGCCTCTAACTCGATCCTCTAGGCACATCAATCAACACTACGTAGTTTTGATGAAACTACCTAATTCAAGCCTTAAAATATGTTAGAAAATGTTTAACATGCCTAATCAATGATTTTGGCTTGAGTGAAAGGTACATATTTGCTAGGACCATGACAAAGGACTAAAATAAACATCATCATCAACAACATCGGAGTACATAGAGGGCTTGGTGCTCTTGATTAATGCCAATCTCATACCCTCATACATGATAGAATCCAGTGGAAACACTACAATCCTAAAATCTTGAAAATTGATCAATCTGTTGAATTCAGAATGAGATATGAAATTCTACCTTCTCCATATGAAATTTGACCAAGATGGAAACACTCTCAAACATCCTGGAACAATTAATGGTAATGTTAAAAATTTAAGTAAATGGATAGAAGAGGAAATCAACCCACATTTTAGTCAACCCAATGAAAATCACCCAATTTAAAAATCACCAGTAATTACCAACGTTTTTGGTCAAACACAATCAAAATCACCCAATTTGGAAGAAAAACCTGTTGTAGGAATCATGGTAAAGCCCGAAAACACAAGCTGTCAATCCCTTACACGTTCCCCCCCCCCACGAATCGCGCTCCCAGAAGAGGGTGTTTTTAAGGAGCAGCTCCTGTACTCAAAGCAACGCTCCCTGCCCATTCACGAAGCGCTCAGGGAGGATTCAGGGAGCATCACTCCCAGGGTGCTCCCTAAACACTCCCGTGAGGGAAAAAACCCTCCCTGAGCATTCCCTATCGCTCCCACGCACATGAGGGGTTCTTGGACGGATTTTTCCCCCTCCCTGGGTGTTTGGGAACCAAGACAAGGTTCCAAAAAAGTTCGAAAGGTATGGCTAGAGTTTCTTAGGATAAAAACACTCACTCCATTTTTCTCTCATTCTATTTCTCATTTCACTCATCTTTGCTACAAGGGTTTTTGTAATGAACCTACCCACCGCTGTCACAATTTTTCCTTACTGTTGTATCAATATATGTTTATTTCTGAGTGATGAGTTTCGTCAAACACTTCGCTGTTGTGGTGTTAATGTGTGTTTTCTGGTGTAGTTTTAGCAAACAGTTTGCAGCCTTGGAAACATATTTAACCACACAAAATATAGAACAGCAATAACTATGAATAATACGAACTTAACCAACAGCAAGAGATAAGAGCCAATCTGATATTTATTTAACCTCTAAATCAGAACTGTTACAACCACAAATAACTCACAAATTTGCCTTGGAAGCATTGGCATTTGGATGGTACACACAGGCTAGAAGATAAAGATGATGTTGAGGCTGTAACAGCAAAGAAACCCTCCACTAACTGCTGCAAATTTGATTTCTGCCACCCAGAATTCGGCTGCCATATAATACTCAGCTCCCTAGGTAAGAAATCTACCCCCTCACAACCAGATTCGACCTAGCTTGGATGCAACTTGTCCCAGCAAGGAAGAGGCAGCTCCAACAGCAATAAATCAGCCCAGCAAAGAGATCTATCTCACCCAGCAAGGAGAATCGGCCCCAACAGTGATAAATTCGGCCCAGCAAAGGAAAAACTTGACCCCAACCAAGGAAATTCGTCCCACTAGTGAAAACCCGGACCTCTATGGCAAATACGGCCCTCTTCAAGCAAAAACGACTTCTCCACAGGAAAACTCAGCTGCTAAATAATGAGATCTTGGCCACAATGAAAGATCTATATGATCTTTCTTCTACAATCAACTAGGGTGGATAGTTTCACCACCGAACCCAATCTTCTTCTCTAGGGTTTTTCGTCCCAAGAGCCAAAGTTACAAGAGCTCTCTCCAATTCGTTTTTTTAGAAAATAACAATGCATAATGGCCAAGGAATGCGCCCTCCTCCTCTTATAACTCTTCGTTCACCCTTCCTTGACCCTTTTACCTTTTTGTGACCCTTTTAACTAACAATATTAACATTTAGAAATATAACATTTTAGTCCAAAGTCACATCAAATAACCACCTTGACCCCTTTTTCTTTGTTGTCTATAGCCTACAGGAGTCTATAAGGCTATGACATCATCCATCTGGAGTGATCACTTGGAAAGGGACATCACAGTTTTGAGGTGGGCTTCCTGCTTGTTCTTGAGGAGATTGAAGGCTGTTATAGGGAGATTGAAGGAAGATTAGAGAGCTTGGAAGGAATATTGAAGACTCCCATAGGGAGATTGAAGGATGCCATTTGTGAGAGCTTGTAAAGGAGATTGAAAGCTGTCATAGTCATATTCAACCACCATTGGAGAGCTAAAGAGGTAGGCTCTTAAGCTCGTTCTTGTTTTTTTCTTAAATCCATGTGTTGTAAACTAATATATTATGCTATCTTGAATATTTGAATGTTTTCTTCTCCTACTCTTTCCCATCTCTCCTCCATCATTCTACTGCAGGTAGCAAGTTATTATCAAGGTTCAACAATCATGATGGGTATAGGTATGTCATTTTGGTTCCATTTTTTATTATGATGGTGGTGTTGGGAGACAAAGGACGTCAAAATACCCGTGATAGTGATGAAGAAATAGAAGTGGACAACACATACCATGGAGAGGAGGATGAAATAGAAGGGGATGATAAAAATGAAAATGATAGTGATGACACACAAAAACGCAAAGAGATTTTAACATCTTTATGGAAGTATGTCACAAGGCTTGGGGGAGGGAAAAGGGGTGGAACCACAAAACCTACATGCCACCATTGTCATAAAACATACACAGGTTCCTCTACCCGTGTGAGAAAGCATCTATGTGGGCTTATGCACTGGGATGAAGGTAAGACTATAGGAGTCAAAACCTGTGTGGAAGTGACACCCAAAGACAGACTCAAATACCAAAGCGAAGAGGAGGAAGCACAAAACAAATCCAAAATACCAAGGGTTGAACATGAGAGTTCACAAAAAATGTTCATTGGTCAATCCGCATCGTCCCAAGCTAGTGGATTCTCACCTTCATCTTCAAGGTGTAGAACACTATTAGATTTCCTTGACCAAGGTTGTAGAGAAGATGTGGATGCTAAAAAATTTAGGTTTCTCTATGCATGTAGTATACCATTCAATGTTCTTCGCTCAGCCTATTGGCATGAAATGGTACAAGCCATCAATGGTGCCACTAAAGGATACAAGAGCCTCGGGTATGACAAAGCTAGAACCTTGGGACTTGACAGGGAAACAACCAAAATCTAAGTTGCACGAAACAAGGAAACATTTCTATGTTTCCGAAATCGGGATGGTACGAAACAAGCCCTCAAAAAATGGAAACGTCGAGGGAAACGCCATATAAAAATAAATAAATAAAATATATATATATTTGAGAAAAATCAATTTTATATTCAGTTTTAGGCAAAATCAATTTTATTCTCATTGGAGAAAATAGAAAAGGCAAAAAAAAATTATAAATCACTGTTTGGGGCCCCACGGCCCCCTATTTTCTTTATTTGGCCTCTATAGAGCCTTAGAACAGTTGAAATGTCGGTCGTACGGGCTGGTACGGCCGGGAAACACTGCCAGCCGTACCATACGACGTTTCCAAATCAAGACGTCGTACGGTACGGTCGACAGCGTTCCCGACCGTACCGTACATGTACCTGCATTTCGGCGAGGGAAACAGGCGAGGGTCATGTGTTTCCTGCAACTTAGGCCAAAATCCATGGTGCTCTAGAAAAAATTACAAATGCTTGGAACCAACAAGGGATATCAATTTTATATGATGGTTGGACAAATGTTAAAGGCAGGCCATTGATAAATATTCTTGGTGTCTGTGTTAGTGGTGTAGTCTTCCTTTCAACCCATGACTACTCAGATTGCTACAAGACCGGTATTAATATTGCGAAAGCCTTGATTAAAACCATTCAAGAGATTGGGCCCTACGATGTCATTCAAGTCATCACTAATAACGCTGCTAATTGTTAGGCAACAGGAGCAATCATTAAGGATAGGTACCCCAATATATTTTGGTCAGGGTGTTTGGTTCACAAAATGAACCTTTTGATGCACGATATCATTAAAATGAAGGACCATGATTATAGATGGGTTGGTGCTTTGTACAATAGAGGGAAGAAGATGATAAGATTTATTACCGACCATACCATGACCCACTTCATTTTCCGCAATCACTCCAAGTTGTAGTTACTAATGATTGCAAAGACCAAAATTGCTAGCTATTATCTCACCTTCAAGCGTCTTTTGAAGGTAAGAGAGCCATTGGCGAGTATGGTCTCGAGTGATTCATGGAAGGATCTAAAAGATAGGGCTACATTCGCATCTGACAGAATTGACTTTCAGGAGGTGGAGGACACGGTTCTTGATGGTCAGTTTTGGCAACAGGTTTGGTAAATTCTACGCTTCACCAAACCCATATACAATATGATTTGGTTTGCATATACAGATAAGTCGATGATTAGGGAGGTGGATGAGTAGATGGACAACATGCTAAGCCAAATCAAAGATATTATTCAACTAAGAGATGTGATCTTGTATGATCATATCCATAAACATGTGGTAAAAAGGTGGTATAATCTGATTGTTCCACTCCATGCCCTAGCATATGTCCTTAGCCCAAAATATACAACCTGAGTGGGCCTAATGGTTAAGAACATGTGGTTATTCTTAAGAGGTCACAGGTTCAAATCCAGAGGGGGGTAGGGTATGTATACCTTCGTAGACTTTACCAGTCAAATCGTTGGGTGGAGGTGGGTCGCTTGTCCCACAAACAAGGGGGTCTCATACACCAATTTGGTGCGTTGGCTTGGTCGTGACCTTAAAAATAGATTATTATTATTATTCTCCGTCTTGGTTGGCCCAACCAACACCTAGGGGTGGGGTTACGAGAAAACCACACACAGATCCAAAGGTGCAAAATGGATATATAATTGCATTAGACAAGTTGGTACCTGAGGAAGAGGAGTGTGCCCAGGTACAAAGCGAATTGACCAAGTACATCAGTGAGCATTGAGTCTTTGGTAACTTGCATGCAACCAAAGATCAAGCTAGGTTGAGTTATATTGAATGGTGGAATGAGTTCTAATGAATGGTGGAACATGTATGGCTCCTCTACCACATATTTGCATAAATTAGGGGTGAAGGTGCTTTCTCAAGTTGTTAACACCTCTTCTACATAGAGGTGTTGGAGCACCTATAGCTTCATCCACAGTGTAAAGAGAAACAGCTTGAATGCAAACCGAGCAAAAAGCTTGGTTTATGTGCATTACAACTTGAGGTTGTTGTCACATTATTGTGATGCGGTGGAGCTTGATAATACTAAAAGAGATGCAACTTGGGAAAACAATCCAAAGGAGACTAATTTGGAGGACGGAGCCATGGTTTTAGAGCACTTGGAAGCAAACATTTTGGTTGACCATGATGGTGTTCATATTCCTAGAGCAGACATGCCACCTCCATTCACTGACAGGTCTCTAGATGCATCAATTTTCCCTTTATCTTCACATCATCCATTGTCACATGGGGGCCATTCAGCTGTTGGTCGTGTTCCACGAAAATTTCCACCTACTACTACTCTTCTTCAAAGATCATGAGAAAAGAAACTAGAAGTTTCTCATGGCAAGAGGAAATCTTAATGCATAGTACTTACTACTTACTACTATATATTAGATCTCTTTTTCTTTTTCCTGTTTAGAAGTAGTCTCTACCACTGTTGAATATATCTATGATATTTCGGAAATGTCGACAGCATTTTCACCCTCCCGAAATTTTCATCACAAAATTTTGTGACACATCCAACATAATGAAAGTGTCGTGACACTTTCATTGTGTCACGAGAAATTGCCAATGTGTCGCGGGTCGATGCAAAGTGTCGCCCTACTAAGAATACCCGCGGAAAAAAAGTGCGTGTGGGGTTTTAGAGGCCGCGGGTCCTTTTTTTTTGTCATTGTTTCATTTGTGAAGTGTGAGAGAGCTAGAGAGGTGTGATGGAAGTCATTATGCATTTATCCGAGGAGAAAGCCAAGGATCTTGCTTCCATTAGCGCCAGCGAAGAGATCAAGATTTTCAGGTATGATCAAAAACGTTTTTCTTTCATTTGTTTCAAGTTTGAACTTGAATATTTGAACTTTGTTTTTTAAATTTTTAGAGTTAGGCTAGGGTTTGCAATGTGCCTTTTCTTGTTGCTTTTGAATGGAAGATTCAATCATTCTACTTCATCTATCTCTTATTATTTAACCTTTGCATTATTGTGTGTTAATTTTGGTTTTTTTTGTGCCATAGGTTTAATATTTTCATATAAACAAAATGTCGAAGGCATTGGATCCAATGTGGGTGTATGGTGAACCAGTACAACTTCCCAATAGACAAGTATTGACATGCAATCTTTGCAGCAAAAAGATTTTTGCTGGAATTAGCCGCTTGAAATACCACCTTGCCAAAATCCCTGGGTTTGATGTGGATCCTTGTCCTAACAGTACCCCGAAAATTGTGCATATTGCAAACCAATCACTCATTGATATGGCTAATAAGAGGGATGTGACCGAGGCTCGCAAAAAAAAACTTGCACGTTCCACTGCAAATAGATACAGTGGAACAAGTGCCTCTGAGGGGGGACCAGTAGTACCACAATCCCACTCCTCAACCACAGGGCCCTCAGCTTCTGCAGCCCCCTCATCAACCTCATCTTACTTTGTGATGAGGTCAACACCTGGGGGGCAACCTCCTATTCGATCATTGATTAAAAAAAAAGAGACGGAGGAGGCCGACAAGCTTGTGGCCAAATGTTTTCTTTTGAGTGATATACCTTTTAACATTGCCAATAACCCCTTCTACCATCCCATGTTTGAAGTTGTTGCAATTGTTGGCCCGGGGTATAGGGGCCCTTCCTATCAG